>PTEX01000113.1:12345-236568 GCA_003342815.1 Eudromia elegans | reverse complement strand
TTTTTTTTTCTTTTTTTAATTTTATTTTTTTCCTTCTTTTTCTCGTGCGGAGGCCGGGAAGTCGCGTTTGCGGCGCGGCAGAACCGCTTTCTGGGGCAGTTCGGGCCTTTCCCCCGCAGACCCTGCGGGCGGCGGCCCCGCCGGCTCCGACCCAGCCCGGCCGCTCCCCAGGAGCGCCTGGCCCCTGTCCCGGTCCTGGTCCCGGCTCCGGCAGCGCTCGGCGCGCCCGCAGCGGGAGCGGAGCGGGCACCGCGCTGCGCCGCGCGGAGGCTCCGCGCCGCCCCCGGGCTCCGCGCAGGTGGCCGCAGCCCCGCGCGCCTCTGCTGCGGCTGCTGCTGGGGCGGCGAGGACGCCTATACGCGCATACATGCACACACACACATATATATGTATATATGTATATAAATGTATATATGAACACGGATGTGTGTATACAGGTGTGTGCACGCACGCACACACATACATATACATGTATGTGTATCTGTAGAGACACACAGAGGTATGGTTATATAAAAAGGAATATTTTTCAGAACTTTCCGAACAGCCACTTCTTGCACCCCATTCAGCAGCCCAGTCCAGAGGCTTCTTTTCTGGGAAGCCATTGCAGGGCACAGGACACATTTCTCAAGAGTTCCCTGAAGGCGTCCGGCTCCTCAGGGCCCTTGTGAGGCCTTGGTCTGCTGGACCATCAGCCTGGGTGCAATGATCCCAGCCCAAGCACAGCTTCCCTCGAGCTCTGCTGCTCGTCCATTGCAGCCAGGGCAGCTGCTTTGCTCAGGATTGGAATTGAAGAGATGCGCCAGCCATACCATTTTTTTTTTTTTCTTTTTTTTATCATGATTTGGAGAGGGAGGACCTTGGGGGAAGAGGGAGCCACAGGTAACATTTAAGACATTGAAACTGCTGATCAGGATAGAAAATTTTGGAGTGGGAAGGGGCCTGAAAAGGAAGAGTGCTAAATGTGGCAAAAGAGACAAGCAGGGAGAGCCTGGGGAGGCGGAGGTGGGTCCTGACTCTCCTCACCCACCAGGGCTGGGCAGCCCAGCTGAAGCCATGGGCAGTTTTAGCTAAGAAGGCAAACGCTGCTGCTGCTCAGGCCACACCATGTCCATGGTGCATTTGCCTTGTCCCCTCTGCCGTTGAGATAGAGCCGCTTCATGGCCCAAACCTTCTGCTGCTGCTGCACTGAGATGTGTCTGGGACACATGAGCATTCGTACGACCAGCCCAGGGCGGCCTCAGGTGCCCACAGTTCCTTTCATCCAAAAAAGGGATTTCTCAGCTTATTTTCTTGTCCCTTTTATCTGGAGAGAGCGCATGTGTGTGAGCGCGTGCAAGGGTGAGTGGCAGTTTTTATTTCCCCATCTCCTTCAGTTCCACCTGTCCCAGCTCTGTCCTGGAGTTTGTTTCTGGGCTGGAGGGTCGAGCAAAGGCCCTGGGGTCTGCCCTGCCAGCCACGTTCTCCCCAGTCTTGTTTCACTCTGCTTGTAACTCGTGGCAAAACCTCAGACCCCAAATCGATCAGCGGGGAGGGGGTAATTTGCTGTTTGTTTTTATACTTCCTGCATCTGTGACATCTGAGGTCTCTGAGTGCCTCTTTTTCCCTTTTTCTACAACAGAGAGAACTTGGAAATTTCACCCCTATTTTATTTTATTTTATTTTATTTTATTTTATTTTATTTTATTTTATTTTATTTTATTTTATTTTATTTTATTTTATTTTATTTTATTTTATTTTATTTTATTTTATTTTATTTTATTTCATCTTATTTTTTTCAGAAAGGGTAACAGATCCCACCTGTAGTCATGTCATTGTAAGGGCCAATTTAAAAAACACATGTACGCCCCTCCATAAATACAGTCTGTTTGAATCAAGAAACCGTTTACTAATAACAGCTCGATTTCTCTCGCTCGTTTCCTTTTTTTGCAAACTCCCCAAAAGTTGCCCTGAAAAGATGTGCTGCCCAGAGGCGCCGCTTGCTTCTTTCTTTTTATTCCCGTGCTGAATTTCATTCCGCTGGGGAGATGAGAACAAGCCACCTTCCCGAAGCTGCTGCCCGCGGAAGCTTTCACTGGGGTCTCACGAGCCAGCGTGATCGGCGCCTGTCACCGTGGCATCGGAGCTCCAGTAGGGTCGTGCACAGGCAGGACGTGTGTGTGCTACTCCTATGAGTAGGAATGCTAGCAAAGAAAATATACACTGCTCTGTGGCAGGATTTTTAAAGGAGATTGTGAAAGCATTTACGTGGCTGGTGGACGTCTCCAAATTTGCTGCAGCCACAGCTCTGTTTATGACTCACTGTGGTCGAGCAATAACAAAGACCGAGGGCAGCTTGGGTCGTTTCAGCTTGTTCAGCTGAATTCAAGAAATATTTTCATAGGTATGTTGGTAAAGGGCCTGATCCTGTGCCCCCCAGGCAGGCAAAACTCCCAGGATCATTTCCAGATCTAGACCTAGAGCGACTATAAAGCAGTGTTAGCCAGGTCTACGAGGAAAAAGAGGAATTAGGATAAACAGCAGATTTTTTTTTTTCCCCCACACATCTAACACAGGCCCCTCTTTATCTGCTGCCCCTCCACACTCCCCATGCCACCGAGCAGTGACCTCCTGAGCACTTTGCTTCCTTTTGCAGTCCTGCCGCCAGTTATTACATGATGCTACGACATGTAAAAATGCATAAAGTCACCAGTTAACTTTATTTCTTTAGAAGGAAGAAGAACACTTCAAAAGAAGAATTCTTGCACAGGATCAATTTGAAGTCCCTAGCAAGTGTTTAATAAAATCACCGGGGAAGCTTAAATGAACCCATCAATGTAACCTGTGTAGCTGCCACAGTATAAGCTGCGACCCTGTATCATACCCGTGGTCCAGAGGACCCTGGCAAAAGTCAGCACAAAACATTTCTGAGTGAGATGCAAGGACTCTCTGGCAGCAGCATGCCCCCCTTGTAAGGCTCTTCAAGGAGTTACTGAAAAACTTAAGCACAGCTTTTACTATCCGCCTACATTTATTTGTTACTGTCAACGATATTCTTCATAAGTGTATAAATGCCCGATTTTACTATGAATTTTAAGTCAGTTTCTAGAGGCAGTGAATTCACCAGTTAATCATACAGAGAATAAAAAAAATCATATTTTGTGTTCATTTTCTACATTTTTCCAACATGAATAGTCCCAAGGTCTGATGTTAGAAGCAGGCAGAACAGGCTTTCCCCAGCTACCTTCTGAAACCACGGCCTTTTTGATTCTCTTTTAGCAAGTTACCTCTCCTTGGTCTCCTTTCTATGTGAACAATCAAAATCCTTTCAACTTCTTTTCATACACACTTCCTACAAACTGCACTTAATACAACTGTCTGCCAAGAGGCGCTGCCTTTTCTTTCTTATTCTCTCCGTGGAAAAAAAAAGAAAAAAGAAAAAAAGAAAGTAATAAATTCCCAGAGCCTTTTTCTCCTCAGCTATCTACAGCCCATTCTTCTGTTCTCTCCTGCTGTGAGCAAGGATGAAAACATCACACCGGTAAGGATTCACCCGGAGTCCAAACCTTTACCTGGCACATGGTGTTATAGCCAATAGAAGAGGACCGGGTTGCAGGCCTCAAATTCTGAGTCTCCGTGGGCTGCATGAGTGAATTGGGCTTTGTGGCTTTCAAATGAAGCAGCTAGGCAAGGGCACACACATAGCAGAGGACAAATAAAAGCCTCATCCACACTGTGCTGGTCCACAGGTTTGTTTCCTAACAGGGTGCATCCTGCCTGTAGAAGCCTCCTGTTAAAACCCAGCAGCACGTCACCGAAGGCACAAGAAAAAACAGATTGCAGATTGACTGGAAAGCGAAGGGGAACTGATTTTTCTGTTCTATAGCAGGCATGGAGAGGATATGAATGCTAACATGGACTTGAATTGCTTCTTAAGTGGGAATCCCTCACACGTTCAGCAATTCTCTTTCGGTCAGCCTGTCTACACAAGGATCAATCTGGAGAAGAGTTTGAAGGGGAAAGTAGAGTTCTTGTCTTTTTTTTTTCATAGTTTTGTCTGTTTTCTCTTAGAGTATAGAAATGATAGAGATACAGCAATAAACTTACCTTGGCAAATATCAAGGGGCAAGTCTTGAGCTACGGCTCGAGGGACACAGGACGAGAAGACAACTAGAACACATAAAGAGCAGAGGAGAGGCTGCTGAGGCCACGTTTGAGGAGAATCTGAAGAAGATAATCATACCAAAGGAGAGAAGCAAAACTCCTCACCCTGCCTGCAAAAATACTAGCAAGGAGAGAAGTAGCTAAAGGAAAAAATATTCAGTATACAGAAGCATGGAAATATGTCCTCATGGCTTAACCCTCCAGCTGAAAATAAGACAAGAGGAGCAGATCTTGTTTCTCCCAGAACTTCTGTCTGACCTTAAAACTATAGACAGACTTTGGTCAGCTAGTCTCTTCTCTCCTTTCTTTGTAATGGGAACAGTGATACTTACCTAAACCTATATGGAAGGAGCTATTTGGATACTCCTGCCTCAATGAAGAGAAAGAAAAATAGTGACTAAAAATCTGGAAATGCAGCATAGTCTGCTCCAATGCACTGCCTGCAACCAAATCCTCATAAAATTAGCCTAGATCTTTATTCCTCTCCCTCTTTTCCTGTCTTGTATCTGCCGTTTAAAATCTCTTAACTGTTCCCACCACTAGATGGTTGTGATCTCTCTGAGGCCTCTAAAAAACTCCATAAAACAAATTCTAAAAGCAAATGGCGAGGAGGCAGGAGAGGAATGTGTGTATTTCCACAAGGAGCTAAGGAGGGATAAATAGGCAATCCAAGGCACTCTGAGAGCACACTCCAAGATAATCTCCATATGTCTCTGGGCACAGCATTGTGAACATCCTCATCATCAACTGATTACTGAGATGAATTAGTAAATAAGAATGTATTTCATCAGGTGTTAAAGAGGACTTTAATTGGATTCAAGCGTCAAATGTGAAACTTTATACCATGGCCACAGCTGTTAAAACAGAGTCTTATGGAAACAGTCTTGGATTATCGACCTCATGGAGTGAATAACTTTTAATGAAAAGAGATTACACTTATTATGTCTTAGTGCACTGCACATCTTTTTAGATATTTTTCTGTCCTTATTATTATTATTTACTGAGAGAACTGACGTTTGCTTCCACCCAAATGCGTTCTCATGCATATTTACTATGCTTTTACAGAAGTAGTGAGAAAAAAATGAATTAGTGACTGTTTACTAAGACCAAGGTCCCGAAAAACCTTTAGTGTTTGCTTCTCTCCCTCATGCCAGTTCTCTCTTTGACTCTCTTCATGGAATTATGTTCCACGTGATGTAGAATTTTGATAGAGTTTTGTTATAAAACATGATCTCCATAGAGATATTCATTATCAGTAAGTACTGTTACTTACCGTATAGGTCATATAATTTCAGAATAGCTTCTGGTTTTTAATGTGCAATAGGAAATCTAAGTGGGGAAAAAAAATCCAGGGGAACCCGTTCAAAGTTTTAGGTCTGATTTTTTTTTTTCTATTGCAGAAAACACCCAGCAAACTGTATTTTCAGCTCCTGCACTAGTCTATATTTAATTTCCAATTTAACCTCCCAAAGTTTCCATCTAGGAGTTTCTAGGAATTCTAGCAAGGTTTACTGCCAAAACTCCTCCAGGGAAAAGCCTTAGCCTGTATGCACAAATCTTCATAGAAGCAAGGTCTAAGACACATATAGAGAAGAAGAAATAGGTTTGTGGTCATCCAGTCCAGCAACAGAAACTTTTTCAATGGCACACCTTGATTTTCTAAGTATGTTACACATACTAAGTATCTAAGTATGTTACACATGTTTGGGGAGACTGAATTAAAGGGGAAAAAAAGAGGCTCCCTGTATATTGTATAAAAATAGTACAAATCTGTCTCAAAAATAATTCAAGAAAAATATTGTCTTTCTGATGAAATATGTTCCTGATAGGCAGAATGCATCTCTAGAAACCTCTTTCTGCCAAGAGGAATTTCAAATGTGCAGTAGCAACAGGTCCACAACAACGCAGCTGTCTTCTGTGAGCTTTGGAGGGCAGCAGATATTGATTGTGAGATAAGATGGTGTTATTCTCCCCAAACCTTTCCATGAACAACACCTGAAATCCACCTGAATCTAAGCACTTTTAAATTTATAGTTTAAACTTTATCTCTAGCTTGTCATCTATTGTGAAGACCAATTTTTTAATTCTACAGCCAAATTTCTGTATGTTGCTGTTGGATATTCACATAGATGAGCTTTCGTGGAAAAGATTCCCTCCTCCAGAAGACCAGCGCAGGCAATGAAGACACATTATACAGTGCTTTTGAACAAGGCCTAAGTCATCTTTTTCTGCCCTTAGCACCAACGATGCTACAAAAACAAGCTGATAGCAGTGCCAATAGCGTCCCCAGGACCCCTTCACACGCAACGGCTGACGTTGAGCTCAGCACCACGGACAGCGGCAGTGCTAGAGCTTTGGGACCTGCTGCGAGATTGGGACCTGGTCCAGGGCCACGGGAGCCGCAAGGAATCCCCAGGGATCTGTCATGGAAGGGGTGTTTAGGGAGGCACCACAATGCACTTGTGTGCAGCAGCAATCGACGGCAGCATGAAAAGGAGCTTCATAGCAGTGATTTGGATGTAAGTGAAAACATGCCCATAATGGTAAATAGCTCTTGATGAAAACAGAATCAGAGGTCAGGGATGAAATATCATGTTATGAATCTCTTTCAAGAAGGAAAAAATTTTATAAAAGGATAAAGCTTTCAGCTGACGTTTGCGTAACTGCCTCCGTAGCTGTGACATGCTTCCATTATCATGCTACACATGTCCATAGGGCAGGTTAGTCAACTTAATTCAGTCTGCTACTCCAGCCACGTTTCCATAGTTCTGAACTCCAAACTATCTAAATGTACATCATATGCAGTTGTGTCTTAGCAAAGTCAACAGGAGCAAAATCATGTCCTTGACATCACTTGAGAACAACTTCCCAGTGTATGGGCAAAAGGGATCCTTAATTAACAGCATTCTCTGCTCTTTACAGATCTGCAGTAAAGTGTATGGGAATCTTCCACTCCAAAGGAATACATTAGAACAGAGTTAGCAGGGCTAGAACATGTAGACCTAGACTGGCATTCAAAGAACCCCTGTTGCAGCACTTTGTCCATTTGCTTTCCTTTTCCCTTCTGCTCCCACTCTTATTCAGTAGTTAATGTAAGATTTGCAGGTAGAAACTCTCTCCTGCTATGCATTTGCATAACTAGGCCAGCCAGTAAGGATTGCTTTAATGTGAATAACAATAAAAAACAGCTATTCAACACCTGAGCATACAGTAAATGCTGAAAACTCTGCAGCCAGAAGCTCGGGTCCTTTAATGAGCAGTAATGCTAGTTTATATTAAAATGAGGATAAATGATAATTTTCTACCTGTTCATTTGGCTTCACAGCCTAGAGTGTCAATACAACTCTTTCTAGAAGCAAGTAGATACAACACTGCTATAAAATGCCTGTGCATATGCAGATGCAAACGCAGCTCCATGCGTATGTGTACACGGTATGCTTTGGGAAGGGGCAAGAAGGCACTGTCTGCATTGTTTTTCCTGTGGTTTATCTGGGGAAAGAAAACAGATTTGGTGGTACTATTTACTAAAATGACAGAAATAGATGAGGTCCTTAATGGCTGAAACAAACAATCAAAGCAAAAACTTACCAGAACTTTTTGGACAGTCATTGTTTATAAGGACAATAACACTAAAAAATCAGAGTTTGTGCATCTCCAAAGGAGAGCTTCTAGCTCATATAATAGAGGTCCATTGGAGAAAATCGAAAGGAAAGTACAAGACTGTGAAACCTAGGAGTACATATTCCCAGTACTTAATAGTGGAGCATGATTCTGCATAATCGTGCTGTGATAACCATAAATTCTTGCTGAGTATATCTGGCAGCAGACCCTTTGGGGTCAAGGTGCTCAGTTTTCGGTTTTGTCCTTCCAGTCCTAGAATAAGGAAGCATTTAAAACTTGGAGCTTTGAAAAGAATTGAAGAAATGCACAAGTGAGCCAACTTTTAAATGAACTGGAAAGATTTTGAGGACAGAAGATCAACAAGTGACCGAGGCTCCAACTGTGAAAGAAAATGTGAGAAACAGGCACCTCTTCTAGTGTGAAATTGGTCTAATTCTTAGGGCCTTTAGAGTGGCAGTATCAAACAACTGGCCAATATTCTGTACACTTTCTTTCATCCACATGGCAGCAACTTCATTACCACATTCTGTGAAGCAGTCAAAATTTCCACAGGTTTGTTTTAACCCCTACATTGATAGTGGAGAGGGATTTTCTTCCGTCACTGAGGGCTCAGTGTGCCTTTCCTGGCATACCTGGGAACCACCTCTACATTACACGAAACGACCTTCCAGAAAAGGCTCGTGCATCCAAGAGCCATTTGAAGGGGGAGTGCAGATACACCTGATGTCTGGGCTGCACGCTGGTCTCAGCTCATTTTAGGGTGCCCCGGGGTGATCACATTGTGTGCAAATCCCATCTGGAAAGCAGAACCCACCTGAGCAATGGTTAATTCTAATTACTGATCACTGAGGTAGAATTAATGAAAAGGGTGAAGGCTGGTGCACTGTTTTATACTTTTTTTTTGTGCATTGAGACAGTTTTTGAATTTCATTTATAACATGTTAGACTAATTTTTTTCCCCATTCATTCAGGAGATTTCCAGGTCTAATTACAAAACAAATTTGAACCTGGCAAATCTAGATAGCCATATATCCTGTCCTGCTTTGTTCAGCTAGAGCAGTAGTTGTTGCTGGGTTTTGGAGATGACTCTGGCAGCTTTTTATCTTTTTCTTGCATTTTTCTCCCTCCAAGTAAGTCTGATCGTACAAGACATGTAGCAAGCAGGTTAATTCATCCTTGTTTCCTGAAAAGCAACTTTTTGCAGCCCAGCAGACAAGTATAGCCTGTGTTTGTGGGGGCATGATCACATCTATTTCAGGTAGGGAACCTGGGTGAAGATTCTTTTTAGCACACATGCACAGAGAGACAAAACTGTGTGATTCCTTTAACCATGGATTTGATTCCTTTAACAGCACAACTTCCTGTCAAATCCTGCCTCACAGAGCAATACTTACCATCTTTCTAAAGGATGGAATCTCTACAATGAGTGAGACTTATAGGAGAAACAATGGATCTCTTTTTAAAGGTGTTTGACCTACACAAGTGCATTTCTCAGAACGGATACAGTGCTGAATGAAGTCCTGAACAGATTAAACAATGCTGTCTCAAATGTCTGTCTAGGAGTGTCTAGAAGTGGGTGGAGGGAGAAAAAGGTGCTGAGACTCCTCTTGAGATTCACCCTGTCTGTCTCCTTCATATTCTTCTTCACTCTAGAAGAGGCCAGGATCTCCTTCCCCTCTTCCTCTGCTTCCTTATCTGCATGAATATTCCTTGATCGGAAATAACAGAATGAAGTGAAGAAAACGTGGCCTCAAAAGTCAGGTGTAACTTTGTAAGAACGAGGCTTCTGGATAAAAAGAATGTCCTAAGGGAAGTGAGTAATATCTTGGTACTTTGGCTATTTGAAACTGTGAAGGAAAAATAAATACATAGATAGAATATAATGTAGGAATCAATCCTGCCTTGGCCTCTGTAAGGAAAACAAGTGACCTTAATGATCTATTCTCTCTCTAGAGCACTCACACAGAAAGCCCTGCTTGTTCCAATTCAGCTGTGTGCCCAGCACATAACACAATGGACCTCACTCCTCGGGAAGCTCTAAGTGCCACCGCAATACAAATAAACAAGTTCTGCAAAAGATGGTAAGGGCACCAGTAGCCTGCAAAAAGCAGCTCTTGGGGCCACACGAGGACTTGGAGTGGGGGGTTGTGCGGCAGCAGTGTTTACTTAAGAAAATTCACTTCCCTTATTGAAGAAAACACTTCAGCTCAAAATGTATGCTTCCTTTTTGCCTTTATCAAATTTCACATGCACACTCCTACACATGTCAAAATGGAAACACAATGACTGCAAGCTTATGGTTGACACCACTGAACAATACCATAAAATACAAGAGATGAGGCAGAAATATATAAATAGCTGCAGGCCATGATCTGCTCTCAGTGTTTGTGTGCAGGTCTATTTATACTAATAGGAGTTAAGTGTGCAGAATAAAGTGACAGCTATACCCCTCGGCTCTGCCAGCAGTTCTTAAGTACTGCTGTGGTCCAGCCAGCACTTCTGCATGAAATACACAGCTGCTTCAATCACAGTGCAAAAGCTACCATCAGACCCCAGGAAATAACACACTCCATCTGATGTGCGTTATCTACGTTGTGTTCAGGGCCATCAACCCCAGTCTTGTAACGATCAGCTATAACATCCAGACAGCAATCATAATGACAAAGTATTGGTGTGCTGAAGGCTTCTTCCTCTTTTAAACTCGTGGCTCCTTTGCATAATTTTGAAATTGGAATGGCACTAAAAATGGGATTTGAGTGTCCTGCAAAATGGCTTTGAGTTGTCTTTTTTTTGCCATAAGAAATTCATAGACAGCACATGGCAGACCTAAGTTCCACCCATCCCATACTTTTTCCGTGATACTGACCACTAGCTGTCTCAGTTATGAGAAGGGATTATTCAAACTCTGCAGGAGCAGATTTGGAGCATTCTGCTTTCTAGGCAGCAAAGGAAATTATGAGCCACCCACAGACGTCCTGTCTAACAAAGAACAGAGACCACTGGAGGAGATGCAGCCACCCTGCCAGAGTCCTTCTAGCTGTCCCTTTACCAAAATCTTGTCCTCATTCCTTTATGGCTACAAAAGAAAGGAGTGGCTGGAGCTGCTGGGTGAGGAGTGGTGTCCCTGAGAAGCTCTGGAATGGGTATCTCTGCTCCAGCTGGGGCTTGAGGTGCACTGCAGAACATCACTGTGCTCGAGATAAACTTTTGGATGGTATCTTCTGGGTTGGGAGGGTTTGTTTTGGGTTTAGATAAGCCTGCTGAGAACTTCCAGTGCTGACTGGGTAGGGCAGACAGTTTCTTCTGCAGTGTTATTTGCTGCTATATTCTCACAGAAATCCCCTGGGTAGTTCTCAAAATATATCACTTGCTCCTTAGCTAACTTTTAAAAGTAGGCAGCTAAATTATTGCTGGTGGCACAGAGAAGATGTTGGGCTAACCTCCTTGTCTGCCTATTCTTCTATCTTAATCCACATTTTCAAACAAATTTCCAACCTATTTTGAAATATATTTTCAAATATGCCTCATCTGAGCTCCAATTCAGCCACCACTGCATGCAGGGGAAAGCTCCCATTGACTTCAGTGCATTGAATTGGGCTGCCAGGAAGAAGTTGCTATGTGAATTGCATGATGCCATAAACTGCCTTTACTCCACCTAAGTTTTAAGCAAATACTTTCAAATTTGTAAATGTATAAACTGAATCCTCTTCCCTCTGCCTGCTCCACTTAGCATATATCACACTTAGGTATTTGCAATACTCTGCCTGCACTGTTGCCTCTAGTAATGCAAATGTGTGGTCAACATGCTGGGAAGGAGGCTACCAAGTTAAAAATGGAAGACGATTTTGCCAGTTCTGCTACTTGGGAGGACTTCTGATCTGCTTCCTTAGACTGACTTCAGTCAACATTTCCACACAGTCTCTTTTTGGACTCCTTACTTGAGTGTAGGATTGGCCTAGGAGAACTCCCATGGGCTTGGGATGTGCTTCACAGACTACCTGATTCGATCTAGGGACCACAGAGGAAGGAGGTGGTGATGGGAGGCTACAAAATGGAAACTACATTCACAACTGAAAGGTAAATTTGCTTCTAATCCAGAGTTGAAAGGGAGTGATTTCTCCCTCTTGCTCCTACTGCGATGCCCAGTATACAGGCTGGGTATTTAGACTTGGATGCAGAAGTGGAATTTGAAGCTTACTGTGCTTTTTGAAAGAAAATATCAGAGGGCCTGTTATATCTCCTTATTAATAGTTTTGACTAATCCTTCATTCATTGATGTCCATTATGAGATTATACAGCTAAAATTAAGTTAGTACATACAGTATGTCTAGAATGAATTCAATAATTGTGTGTTTCTATGGGAAAGAATGGTTCAATAATTATGGTTGAGACCAGCAACTGGCATCCGTCAGCCAGCAACAGTCTTTGTAGATTGGGAAATAAATCGCTAAAGTGGGGCAGCCTTTTTTTTTTTTTTGCCTTTACAAGTTAAGCCCCCAAATTGAGGTGGTTCTGCTCTTTTGGAAGAAATGTGAAGAAATGACAGTAAGTGTGCAGTGGGTGCAAATATACATTCCGAGGAGAACCGAAAACCCCAAGCTGCCATCAGTGAAAAGTCTGTTGGTATGAGTTATTCCCAAAGGAAAAGAGATTTATTAATTAATTAACAGTTAGGTTTGTGATCTATTTTTACCAATAGCATTTGTATTATGGGAAAATACATTACAATGTATAAAGCATTTTCTGAAATGATCGGATTAGAAATTATATAGAAATTTTTTCTTTACACAAATGGACAAATTATACGTATTTTTTAGCAGGTCATTAAATGCTTTAGAACATGACTATATCTCATAGCTTGCCAGGCCTATTTCTGCATGACTTAATTCTAAGATGAAGAAAAGCAATGAAAAATTTAAAGAGGAAAGGATGATGTAAGTATTCACAAACCCTCAAACGTCTTGCACAGAAGTCTCAGTGAGGAAGGGTTTGAAACCCTGAGGGTACTGATCTGCTCTCAGCTCCTCACTTCTGTTCAAGGACTGCAGATCTGTCTTTTACTGTGGAGACTCTCCTGGAGAGCAATCCCACAGGTTCCCATCTCACTTCTTCACCTTTATGTCTGAAAATGATTTATAGCATGTAGTAACATCAATGGAAATCTATTAAAAAAGTTAAATAACACTGGAGAAATGCATCCCTCAGTGTCCTAACTGTCTTTCATGAATAACATTAGGAATGTTCATCAGGTATTCCATCTGGGAGCCATTACAGCTTAGAGATGAACTTGTGACTATAGGCCTGGATCCAGAGGACAAGTAATTCTGTCATTAAACCTGGCTCTACAACTACCTGTTAGGAAAAAAACAGTGAGACTCTGGCTGCTCCGTGAGAACACTTAAACTTCTAGAGTGAGTCCAGAGTAAAGTGACAAAGATGATTAAGGTCTTGGAGTATCTATCTTATGAGGAAAGACTAAGCGAGCTGGGAGAGAAGATTGAAAGGGGATCTTATCAATATGTACAAATACCTGAGGGACGAATGTAAAGAGCATGAGGCAAAACTCTTCTTGGTGTTGGCCAGTGACACAACAAAGGTAATGGATATAAATTAAAACCCAGGCAATTCCATCTCCATGTGAGAAAGAACTTCTCTCCTGTGAGGGTGATGGAGCCCTGAAACAGGCTGCCCAGGGAGGTTGTGGAATCTCCTTCTCTGGAGATCTTCCAAACCTGCCTGGATGCCACCCTGTGCCATGTGCTCTGGAGGTCCCTTCCAACCTCAACCATTCTGTGATTCTGTGATTTTTTAAACATTTCTAGTGATTTCTTCTTGCCTGACCACCACATGGATATGAAAAAGCCTAATTACAAGCAGTAGCATTAAGACCTTACAAGAGATACGGTTCAACATGTAAATAGACAGCTGAGTACAAAAGATAAATTAATTTTTCCAAGAAAAGTCAATATGTCAGGCTTCAAATGGCGATGCACTGTGCTCAGCAGGAGAATTTTAAGGACTTTACAGGACACTTTTCCACAAAACCAGGTTTTTGGTTCTCCTAAAATCTGCACCTATTTTTCACCAGTTTCTCAGAGTCATAGCCCTCTCCCACTCGGCAGGTTGATTCAATCTCCCAACATTTGCAGCTTACAAATCAAATTGCTTTTTTTGGAGACTGGCTTAGTGAAATTCACTAGCAGAGTTTTGTCACTCAGAAAAAACTCATATTGACTCGACCACACTTTCACAGAAGCGAGGACCATGGAACCTGGTCTACCCTCACAGTTAGATTTAGACATCTGTAGAAAAGGGGAACAATTGAAGGAGCAGCTCCAAAGGAAAAAAGCAAGCAATGATAGATCCCATCTCTTCATCCCCTGTCTTTAACAGTGAGTGAAAACCTGCCCTTGTCACAGTCAGGAGGATAATTGCCTTTGACTTACAAGGCCAGGAATTTCACATTTTAGATAGATTTGATATGATGTTTACACATGCCTGAAACAATTGGAAGAACATCACAAAAGATTTCCCTCTCTCAGTGTGATATATTGACTCATGGCATTCGCTGCAATAGAATTCTCACCTGGTTTTGGCTCTACTCTCTGGCTTTATAATTTTTTTTCTTTTTTTTTCCTCTCTTTTTTTTAAAAAAAAATGTCTAGACCCTGGCATATGTACCACATCTAAGCAGGTTTGGAGTTTTTTTTCTCTTTTGCTTCTCCTTTTACCCTTTCATTTAATGATAGAAACGAAGAACTCTTAAAATAAAGGATGACTTGGATAACTCGCTGCAGTTATTTCAGCCCTAACGTCAGCAGCTCAGATGGGGCACAGTCTACATCTTTCCCAGCTAAGGTCTCCCATGTACCAATTTGCTGCTCTTTTTGGTTTTGTGATAGCAATGAATGGGGGACATTCCACCACAAGCTGACTAAAGTACCAGTTACAGAGAGAAATGGAGTCTTCTTAGTGGATAAAGTCATTCACTTCCATCCTCCTTGAGCCAATATGTGTGCGAGCAGTGAGTGAAGCTCTCCAAACTGTGGAGGACCAAGTAAAGAAGGAGAGGTGTGAGGAAGACCAGGCCGTTTGCTGTGGGGCACTTCTGTGTGTCCTGCTCTGTGTACACTGAATTGTGCTTTCACTAAGTTTTCACTGTCTCCTGCCTTTCTGTGAATACAAATTACAGTCCCTGAAAGAAAATTTAGGTTATGTGAGATTCAAGTATGGACTGACTGGTACTTTGGGCTCTATATTTTGGGAATATAGAAAATGAAACATTCTGTTCAGTAGCAATCCGTATACCTGTCTGCACAGGCTGTGCGTTAAGCTCCTTGTCAGTATGCCAGTGCTGGCAGTGCAAGGAGACATGGGCTAGGGCAAGCCTGTACCATTATTACAGATTCTTTTTTTTATATATCTGTAAAGTTTCAGATTTTAAATCTTGTTCTACCATCACGAAATCTGGGGCAATCCAAATCCACTCTGGATACTTGATTCTTCCAGTCCTCTTCTCTCTTGTGTTTGCACTTGCCCAATAAGATGTTACATCTCATGCAATGGTATGAGTAAACATTAACTCGCTTGATATATGCAGTTTCTGGAGTGACATTCATGCAGCACATTCACCTAACCATTCTGAATAACAAATCAATTTGAAAAAACCCACTTTCTCTCATAAAGTCACAGAAAGATGAAGTCCTTGAGTGTATTACAGGTTATACCTCTACTGAGACTTCATAATCATGCAAAGAGAGAGCAGAGGAGAATAAACACAAATGCTATACATCTCTGCAGAAAACTAACCTGGTGGAGTAACAGAAAAACAACTAGAAAAAAATCCATTATGAAAATATTTTGCATTCTATCAGCTTCTGCCTTTGTCAAACAAGAAGTAAAAAGGCAGGAGAGCATGATATTAAGATGCCACTACCTAATAATTTCTTGATAATTGCCCTTCAAGAGCAAATGACAATGAAATGAGTAAGGTAGAGCTTTCACCCACTCTGTCCTGATTCAGACAGTATGCTACAGTACACACTTCCTTTGAGTAAACAGTACCTATAGTTATACAAGATCTATTCTCTCATTGATGTACCAGGGATTTATGTAGGTGAGTCCCATTAATGCTAATGGAAGTTATGTGTGTAATTCCCCTTTTTCAGCAATGAGAGAATAGACCTTTATGTTTCTAAAGTAATTACAGCCTTAGCTCTGGCTAGGCTGTTCTCCCCATCCTCCCCCCTTTGATAACTTCTTTGCTTCCCTCCCCAGCTTTGACTCTGGGAGAAAAAAAAGGATAAATTCCTCCATTCAGAAAGGAAAATTGGAGAAATAGCTGAAAGGTGAAACAAATGTAACTAGATCCACTCATTGTGTGAAGGAAATGCAAATAGAGGAAGCCAATCTATATCTGCTAGGTTTGCTGTGCTTTTGGGGGCAGATGTAGACTGATTTTCCATCAACTGTGTACTCACTCTTTTCTAGCTTTACAGTGGAGAAAAAAACTTATTTATTTTTATTAACAGTTTATTCTTAAATTCATCTCTTTTAGAAAAAGTACAATCTTGATATTTACTTTTTTTTCCCAGAAAAAGGTAAAAAGTAAAATGAATGGAGATTTTTGGAGAAAGAACCAATCAATTCAAAGAAAATACCTTTATCTGAGTGTGAGCTGGAGGCACCTATACCCCATCTGAGAGCTTAAACAGTTCAGTTTCATAACACCTCCATTACTGGGATTCAATGCCAGCAGGATTTGGAAGGAGCAATGTTTGTACTGTCGAACACTCAAATTTGAAATGCTATTTCTATATTCTGATCTTGATTTTGTGACAAATTGTCCCTAGAAATCATGTGCCAGCTCTCTTCTTTAGTCTGCCCATCTCTAAAAGACAGGCAGTATTTACATCTTATTCTATCCCATCTACCTAACATATATCTGTATCTATAACTATATCTACATCTAGAAGAGCAAAAGGAGGAGCTCTAAAACAGCTCAAAGAGGCCCCAGCTGACTGGGGACCCTCCTGTGCTTTGCATGTGCACGTGGTCACCCAGGTTTGAGCCACATGTGGGACAGAGGGGACATGAGCAGACACTTGAAGAGCTCAACCTGCTGCTTCTGTGGCTGCGTGTCATGGAGAGGGACCTGGAAAGGCCACCTCTGTGTTTCGCTTCGCTCTGTGGCAGGGGCTGGCACAGCACGTGCTGTGATGCCCCCTTTGCACAGCCAGCCCGCTCTTTTGGGAGGCTGGCACACACAAAAGAAGGCAGCGGGGACATTTCTGTACCCTGGAAATGTGCTGCCCTCTGCAACTCTGTTCTGTCTGTGCCTTGAGCTCATCCTGCTGCTATAGATACCCTTAGAGGTGGTAGCACCCTTGGAGAGGCGATTGAAGCAGGCCTGAGGGTGACTGCGGTTCTCTCCAGTGTCACAGAGAAGACACAAATGAAAATTCAAAGGCAAAAAATGTAGCTTTAGAAATGCAGAGTTTACACAGCGCACAGGTCTAAGTGGGCACCGTAATGGGAGTGAGGAATCCCACTGCATGTTCTGCCTCCTTTTTTTTTTTTTTTGCTTTAATTTAAATTCTTCATCTCTTTTTTGCAGTCACTACACAAATCAATAGGGATATCCGGAACCCAGCAGGATCAGGCCCTCATTTAGGAATCCTTCTATTTTACTAATCTTATGCAAAAAGCAGTTGAACGCTCTTATGGTTCTTTGCCACCTGGCAGGGATAACAGAAAATACCCTACAGTTTCTTATAGGCTCACTCAGGGTTTAATACCCCTCCTGCCACGTCAAGAGAAGAAAGGAAGAGTGGGTGGAAACTTTTTTTTAAGTATCGAATCAGTCAAAATGCTGATTTATTTTCTTAAAAGCTTGGTAGAGATTAACCCCTGTGACATTTACAACACACATACATTAACTGGAATTGAAATACCACTAGGGCTGTAAATGTGAGAGGGAGTGGAGGGAAATGACTGGAATGGGGGAAGAAAAAAAAAGTTTGACATATTCACTATACACTCACCTCCCAAAAGACACCAGAGGGGTTTACAGGGGCCACTACCCTTCCCTCTGCTATTTTGTTTTTTAATCCAGTAAAACAGAGAGGAAAGCACAGGTTGACAGACCAGTGGCAATCCATAAGCTCAGCTTGACCTGAAGAGTATTTCTCCTGAGTAGAAGTAAAGGAGCATTTCTCATTCCAATTGGAAAGAATTTATTTTTTTCCCTCTCTTTTCCAATGGCCAAGGACTTTTTCTCAAAGAAAGTGCTTGCTTTGAGGTAACCTTTGACTTTGCCTCTGGATCACCCAGGACTCTGCCTAGTTCGGGAGAGCCAGCGGCGATGGCTGCGGGATTTCTTGTGTCAGCGCTTCCAATCACTTCTGCTGAGTCACCTGCTGCTACTCCAGGCGTGTTGTACACCGAGCACGGAGGGCAGGTGACCCTGCAGCAAGCCCTGTCACCTCACTCGTGTGAATGACCAATTCAGCTCAGGAGACGGAGCGAGGTCCACCAGCAGATGACTAAATGTCTGAGAGACGCAAGTCGAGCCGAAGCTCTTGGAAGGGATTCATTTCTTGATGAATCTTCTCAAGAATGCCCTCTTTTCAAATGGTAGATACCCCTTGCTTGTCCAACAGCTTCTAGAGCACATTGGAGGATAGGTACATGGAAGTAGCTTATCGCATTTGAAAACTCGGCCTCTTGAGTCATTTTGAATTCTTTTCTTCCTCTTTTACTTTTTTGCCCTTGTTCTAACCACAGCAAATAAATCAAAACCCAAATAAATCCACAAAATATTCAAAATTGTTAACACGTGTGTGCCTTAGTAGGACAGGATTATTTGGAGAAAAAGAATTATTACAGACTTTTTTTCCCCTATGTATTTAAGTTTTGACATTTTCCTTCTTTTTTTAATTTTCCAGCTTCTATCTAAGATATACCTTACCTCAACATTTCTAAGGAGCTGACCTGGAAAGTGCCAAGTCAGAGATGAGACGAGTGAGTCAGTCAGTCATGCTGAAAATGCACCTTGCCTCCAGTTGCTATTGCTTTCCATTTGATATTAAAAAAATGCTCCCTCATTTGTACAAGTCTGTTCAGTGCTGACAAACTCATTTGCAACCCTTCCATCAACAGAGCTGCTATGTATGATAATACATAATATTTTGCTGCTCTGGCCAAATGGATGCTCAGCACTTCTTCAGCTCACGCTGTTCTGCAGGTTTGTTTGTTTTACCATTACTGTGCAACAACTGCTTCTTTTTTCCACCTTCCTTTTCTAACTGGGAATCATGGTTCTCTGCACCATAAGTCTCTCCTGGTTAAGGAATCCATCATTTTACATACCACATTTTTTCCTTATATTGCAAACACTCATTCAGGAGTACGTCTGAGCAGTTGTTCTTTGGTGAGAGAATTGCTACTGTAGTTCCCTTTTTGCGTACATTGGTGTACTATGGAAGCTTTTATTATTGGGTTTTTACATCAACACCTTGAAACGCTTCCATGAAAAGAGTCTCCTAAGTGTTTTGTCCTTGCCTAGAGCAGTGTCTAATGAAAAATATGCATTATGAATAAATGCAGGGATGAAAATATACAGAACGCATTCTAGCTAAAAACTTGTATTCAGCAAGATTATAATAATACACACACACTTCATAGTCTTTCTACTTTATCAGGCTGTGGGAGGCAAACTCCTTTGACCTATGAAGTTGATCTGTGAACTGTGTCAAAAAATTCAAAACCTCACGGTTGAGGTTTGTGCATTCTATTAGCATAATTTACCACCCAAGCTGTAAATGTACACTTTGTACAATGGCGTGCTGAACAGATAGCATTTTACTACTTCCTTAGGGGGAGTGTTTATATCTAACATTTCTTGTGCACATTTGATTATAAGCTTACCATAATAGCTACCTTTTTTCCCCCCCTTTTTCCTTCCTCCCTCTTTTCCTCACCAATTTGCTCTGGAAATACCTTTTTTTTAAAAAAAAAAAAAAAAAAAGAAGAAAAGTCTTCTCTACTTCATATCCTGGGTGCTTATTTGTGCTATACAATGGGGCAGCAGAATACACAGAGAGACGGTCTTGCCCGGGACCTGTCCCCTTCCTCCGCAGCAGGGTGGCAGAAGGGACCTCAGGCTGTTGGGTTGTGTTGGGGTCTCTCCCTCCACCATACCCAGCCCTCCAAAATGCAGCTCGTGTGTCCAACATCATAAAATGGAAGAAGGACCCAAACCTGAAGGCCCTGGCTTTGTGTGTGTGTGCAGAATGGGTGCTTGCGGAGCTCGCTGCACCATCCCCACAGCTTTGCACGACCGACTCAGGATCGGACCGGTGATGTGGGCCACCCCCCCTCTGCCGCAGCCCCTCTGGCTACACCCTCCCTTTTTTTTTTTTTTTTTTTAATTCCTGAAATTAAAATGTGTTGGAATGCTCAGCGCTGCTTTTCACTCTCTTTTCAATGGGCCCTTTAGTTTTTCACACCAAGGTGTCCTTTGGGGTGCCAGGTCAGGCTACCAAAACAGCTTCTAGGAGGGGATTAGGACCAATTAACATCTTTGTACACAAAAGCCACTGGCAGCTGAACAGGCGGCCTGGTGGCCTGCTCGGGAGCTGCATTTTAAATAGGGGCCTTCTGTACTTGAGCTCAAGTGGGAAGAGGCGGAGAAAGTTTTTATTTATAATTGAAAATGCTGCTCCTGGATAAAGTCTAATGAAAGGCAGAGTGGTGTTCCAAAGTATCTGACAAATACCAGTTGAATATTGGCCTTTATTGTATGATTTCCATCAAGGATAGCATAACAATATAGTCATTTCTCCTACATATTGAGATGAAGTGATTTTTTTTCTCGTGGAGGAAAACAGCTTCGTCCGCACATGCTTTGGCCCTTCTGGTTTTCATTTTTCTTTTGTTTTGTTTTAAATTCAGCTATACATTAAAGACGCGCAGTAGGAAGTGATATACATCCATAAATCTCAGCATTTTGGGAGGAATCCTGCCATTTGGCTACCTGATGCACTAAACCTCAAGGCCACAAGGAAAACAGGAGAGAATCTTAAGAATATGCATTGGGATGGAGGGGGAGGGGGTCTGATGAGGGAATTGTTGTGTTTTATATGAGTAAATTTGCATTTATACCCCTTGAATTTGTGTAAAGAGGAGAAAAAAAAATAAAGAGCTTTAATCTTGAACTGTTGAATTCAGCTGAGCCGGATCCTTAGCTGATGTAATGGACTTAGCAGCTTGGCCCCAGATATTTTGCACCTGACTTAATATCTTTACTTATGCTCTGCTTTGTTTTCAGTGCGTATCACGTCCAAATCATCACTCTTGCAATCTGATCAGGCATTAAAGCAAGGGAAAGGGAAAGAAATATATGGTGTGTGAATTACTATTGTACGAAACCTAGTAATTTACAAAGGCTCCTAAGTGGGAGTTTTGTGAATTCTAAGCGATACTGTGTTATAAAGATTGTAATGAAACTGATTTCTGTATTTTGAGGATGAATCTTTTTCAAATACAGTATTTGTAATCACGGCATAAGCATTCCTCCTCCCTGTTTCATAGCAGTAATAATAACGTGATTTCATACATTTTCACAACTTGGCATGAAAAGCCATTTCCAGAAGTTTTCTAATTGTCTGGCTGATAGGGAAAAGACTCTTGAAAGGGAATAATGTATATGTGTAATAAAGCCCCCAGGCAACCTGGTGCCGTCCTCCTGGCTGATAAGGTTTGAAAGGACAGGTTTGTAACGTGGAGGGGCAGTGCGGAGGAGTTTCTGAGAGGTTAGCGGGCGAATGAATAAAAGTGGATAAGAGATGGAAGTTCTGTCTGTACCGTCTTGGCTCTGCTGATGTAAGTCGAGGGTGCAGCCTGTTAGAAGAACACCGGATGTCATTTGCTGCAGCGTTTATTCCACTATTTTCAGCAAGTAACTAAAATATGGGTCTCTCTCTCTGTTGACCTGAAGAGAAAAATCCCAATCACGATCATTTTCAACCTCCCGGTTCATATAAACAACCAAAGATTCCACTTAGCCCGACGTTCCGCAGCAAACATTAATACATTCTCTATGTGTGGCTTTACCCCTTCCTACCTCCTCTTTAGGTTCAGATACTGTATTGTATTTCTTCCGACATGTTGATTCTACCTAATGTTAAATGGTAATTGGCAGTAGTATAGGTGGGGAGAGAAACATTGTTATATTTTGTTCATTTTTCACACTTCAGCAGTTATCCCTTTCTCTCCCTGGCTGTACGCTTATTAGTGTATGAAATGCAGGTGTGTGGGAAATGGCAAGCACACATTGACAGGTTATTTTGTTGGCCACTGCCTAATTAGTAGCATAGTGGATGCACCCTGCTAAGCTTTAGTGTGGTGCAGTAGAGCTGGTCTGTTCTAATTTCCTCACAGCTTTGATATTCAGCAAGAGATTGACGGTTAGCACAAAGAGCCAAAGCGCGACGGAGGCCTGCAGAAACAATGGCCCTTCTTGCTTGTAGACACCACAGATGTGAGAGAAAGCTGACTAAAAACAATTGGCCGACACTGTCTAATTGTCTCCAATGTCAGCATCATTAATGTTTTCCCATGTAAAAAGTAAAAGGCCAAGGTTGTATCCTCCCTTTATTTTGAGTCACATGATTATGTAACTTACTGCGATTCAGATTAAGTGTTAATTGTATTTGTGCAATAAAGAAACTGAAGCTACCTTGAATTTAATGAATATGTACTTAATTAATTTTGACAGCCTTTATCTTTATTACCTATTGAATAATCACAATTGGAATTAATAACATTTATAGGCAATTAAAATTACAGCCTATTTAATGATAATATATGTTTACATCTTTTGCGGAGATACAATTTATGAATCCTTATTAGCAAAGAAGTTGTTTCCCTGCCAGGAGGGTTTCTTGTCTGTGTTAACAGCAACAAACAACAATAATCAGTTCAATGTGTAATAGTGCCTTTCACATCAGACTGTCTCCCAAAGCACTACACAAGGGCACATGAGAAAAGGCTTCGCAGAATTTAAAGGTAATCACTAAATGGCAAAAACTGCAGTGTGCCTGGAATAAATGCTTCAAAATTACACACAATAAGACAAATCCAATGATATTTCAGCAATTTTAATGCTTCATTTTCTCACAAAAACAAATAAATTAAAAGGTGTGCATCCAGAGTGCAACACCTTGCTCTGGCTGACCCAGTTATACCAGACAAGAGCTTCAGTAGGTAGGAGCCAGAAGGCCTCCAGTGACATCAGTGTGTCTTCTTTGGCTAGTGCTAGCTAAAAAGTCTTCTGGCCCCAAGAATTTGTGTAGAAATCTGATTCCCTGATATTATGGAGCTGATACTGGCTCTGCTCTTGAGGCTCCATCCTCAGCGGCTGACGCTGCTCAGGGAACAGTGTCTATCTGGCCCTAAAAAAGAGCTTGCAAGTTTATGTAGGATAGTGTAAACTGATGCATAGGACTGAACAGGAGCACTATCCTGGAGGTTTTCTTTTAGTTCAAGTTCTGTGTGCCACAAAAAATCTTACCAGAGGTAGCTGTATGTGAAGAGCTTTGGTGTATGAGGAAAAAGCAGTCACGCCTGCTCTGACTTCAGAATTTGGACCATTAAACTCAGGTTTAGAATGCTAAAAGCTAACTGGAGTTTAGAATGGTAAAAACCAACCAGACTAATTCAGATCTATGCATAAACACATCCCAGCATTCACAGGGCTCACACCAAGTACTACATTGGAGAGCCGTTACCACCGATATGAAAAGATGTGAGTGCTGTGACTGAATCCCAGGTAAGGCTCCTGCCATCTCACCTTGGCACAGGAAGAGATCAACAAACACTGCTGGGCATTGACAAAAACCACACTCAACAGGCACTGCTTGATAGTAGCTGTGGTGTATTAAACCCACTGCAACCCTACAAAATCAGTGTCCGTATACTCTTATGCTATTCATTAAGATGGGGAGTGCAGTTTCACCACTCTGTCTATTACATTCTTTAGTATTCAAATGCGAGATGCATCAATTTTAATTAACAAATCATCAACTTTGTTACATTTATGGGACTGACTTCTCCTTCTGATGAACCATAAGGAAGAAATTCACTCTGTTACATTTAAGGTAATTGAGAGCTTCAGGTTTCTTGGATCTAGAACTGAATATTAAACTTTTTGGCACTGCAGAGCTGGTGCGAGGCAGTTATTTCCCTTGCATACCTATTCAGAAGGCACAAAACTGAAGAAGATAATACTTGTATCAGCAAAAGTGATCTAGGAGTCCAGAAGAACACGCGACTTCTGATGGAATAGATGGCCAAAGGTGAGTTTGATAATTATCTTAAAAATGACTAATTTGAGGAAGCTTTTACTTCTCTTTATAAAGGTTCCAGAGTTTAGCCTAGCCAAGGGGTAAGTTTTCAGTTACTGGTTGTATCCCTGCTTTTCTCTACATCTTCAGGAGTTATTTTTGCAGGATAAACATACCCACAAAAGTCTATGTTCAGTGGAGTTTAGGCTGAGTCATTGCATCAGTAAGTGAAGATGATAAAGACCCCATTAAACAGATGAGCTCTTGCAGCAGCCAGAGACAGAACTTGATATATGGCAGGAATATGTAGCCATGCCAAGGCCCAGCAGTAAGGCTGCAAAGACTGCTTGATGCTTCTCAAGGGAGCCTCCCACGTATGAAGTGTGGCTTGAGAAGGACTGACCATGCAAATGGACTAGTTAAAGCCCAGCAGCACAAGAGGGCTTGTTGAAGCAAGCTGCACAGCACTATTAGCCCGTGCACCAGTTTTACTATTGCTCTACAAGGCTCTCCAAACATGAATACAAATGATAGGCTCTAAATACAGATCCTTCCTTTCTCAAATCCCACCACTCTGAAGTCATTACCCCTGTAAGTGTTGCTTGCCTTAGCAAATATGGGATATCAGCTTAATCTTCTTTACTTAATTCTATGGAAAGGGAAACCTAGAACATTTTCTCTTGCATGGTACAGCAGTGAAAGCAATATGCCAGTGAAGGAATTATCCAAACTGGGTATCTGCCCTTATAAATTGGCCCTGACTGAAAGCTACTTGGTGGTTGCTGAGCACAGTTTGCTATAGCCGTACCTGAGAGCAAAATAACAGAAGATGAGCCCTTGTCAAAAAAAAGTTATAGTCATGATAAAAAACAAGTCTTTTCTGAATTCTGCATCTCTGTGGAAAAAAGCTTCCTTTTGCTTAAAGACATCTTGAGCATCTCTTTAAAATGCAATTCCTTTAACACTTATATGGGGTGATTCTGAATTCCACATGTTCCTATAGGATCCTGGAGTCCTTTACCCAGGAGCTTCTGCATCCAGCAAATTTTGACTTTCCCTTTAAAAACAGTTGCCTCTACAGCTCTGCTTTTATTTCTTGCTAAAAGTGTAGGCTCTAATACAGATCTCAAAAGCGGATCTTCTGCAAGCATTTGCTTTACTTCATTTTTTTTAGTGCTTATTTTACCTTTTCTTAATATTGTGATTTTTTTTCCTGGATACACTTTGTTTATCTTAATAAAAGGAAGTTTAAATAAATGGTCTTTTTTCATTCATTGCTGTAGTTCCCATCAGAGAAATCAATAAATGAAGCAAATCATGCTGGAAATAAACAGGCCAAGGAAAAAAAATGTAGGTGAGTTTTGTAGTATCATTCACTCAGATAATGGAAGTCTGCAGTAATGTAGGCAAGAACAACAGTATCGACTTGTAATCCATTATGAACCAAGGTGTTAGCTTCATTGCACGGTCTTGTTTTCATTTTTTTAAAACTTCCCAGTGGCTTTTAATACTTTACATCTTCATTAAGGATTTTAAAAGCAGAGATCTTTGCTTACATTTAAAAATACTTCCCCAGTGCTGTGATGAAGCATAGTCACTTGCTAATGGATTTCTGAATGCCATTTTCATTATAGTATTTTTATAAGACCCTTCTCTTCTTCTATTATTACATTTGCTTTTGTAAAATGGTTGAGACTGCTCATCATGTTCTTTATGTCCTTTAAATATTGTTCCTGTTTACCATTATGGGAGAGAGTTGGTATTTTATTTATGTAAGAATAAAATCATAATCTAGTTCATATTTGGCAGCTAAGTGCATTTAGGTAGCACCTACATTTACTCCCAGGATAGATAATAGGCCATCCTCCTTCAGGATAAACCACTCATGCAGTTAACTTTGAACTACACACACATAATATTGTCTGAAGCATTAGTCAATGCAGTCTTTATATTTGTAAGTGTCGAGGGATTCCATAATGCCGTAGAAGCAAACTGAACTACATAGAATAAGTGGTGTTATTTAGGGGAGATGAAGTATTGACAGCTTGAACATCTCAGGCTCACTCCATTTGCACTCTGTGCAGTCAGGTCTGTGGCACAAGAGGAGGAAGGAGGAAACGTTGCAGTGTCCTGTTGGTGTCCAGACACCTGTAGAGAGGTGGCCTTCTACTCAGAGCAGCTCCTAACAGCTACAGAGGTCTTAGTTGATGTAACTCCACCACCATTGACCAGAGTCTTGCCTTGGCAAATAAATGTTTGATGACTTTTTGGTAAATTCCCTCTAAGTGTCCAATATACTCTTTTGAGTCTATATCAAGAGTCTCTCCTGATCTGTGTCAAAGCTAAAAGGAGAAGGAACTTATTCTTTCTGTAATACCAATAATTCAAGGGTAAGTTCTCTGTCACTATCCTTTATTGCAGTCTTCTTCATTGTTTTAATTTTGTGGAAGCCAGAGATGTTTTTTGTTCCCTAGATAAAGTTCTCCAAGCTGATATCAATAAGGGTGCACTACATGGTAAAGAATCATCTAAAATGTTTGTGGTCGCTGGCTACCCATGATACAAAGCAGCTCTATTTAAATTATGATTAAGAATGACTGTTGTAGTTATTACTAATGTTGAGCTGAGATATAGAATTTTATTAGAGCTCTAGTGCTGTGTTTTTGCTAGTGTTTTTCACTTATTCCTAACCTAGCATGTCAACAAGCTGATTTAGTTGCTCTGGGTTTGTTCCAGTGTGTAAAAGTCAAGGAAAGGAAAGCAATTCTTGGGCTCAACAAGAGTTATAGAGTACCTTAACATACTTTCTAAACAATTTGTCAGAAACATTTCAGACCTATTAATCTTGAAAATCTTTCAGTTCATCTGCCTGATGTGCACTGATAGCTCTCCTCTCCTGGAGCAATGCTAACAATGTTTTACAGTATTCCTGGATAGCTAAAAGTAGATGGAATTGCTATGAGGGTCATGAGCCCAACAGGTTGAATGTGCCCAAGCAAGGACAAAAGGCCCAGAGTCTTGAGTGAGAGCTGCTGCTAAGCAAAAGAAGGAGGAACTGAGGCTTTCTAATCACAGCACTGGTAACACTTCTTTTCTACCATTCTCTATTTGTGTTGTCCATTCAAAAGCTCTCTTTTTTGGAGGGAGAGGAAAGTGGAGAGGTTTAATCTTTATTGTCTATAGCAGTTATGGCGGCTTGAATGATAAGCACAGGGCTCAGATAAAGCCCTTAGGTATCATTGCAGCAAAACAAGCGATACATTATCAAACATTCCAGGCGGGGAATCCCTGTCCCTACTCCACAAATTGTGAGCACCCTAGCCTTGGAACCTGAAGGTAGCTGGGAATATGTTATGTTTACAAGCTGCTGAGTGGGGGGAGAGCCATGAGGAGGGGAGGAAGGCAGGGGGAGACAAAGTACACACTAGCAGATGGTTTCTTACTGTGCCACAATTAATATTGTCCACCTAGTTGAACTCACACTCATTCCTATTGTGATCTGATCTTTTGTTTCACCATGATTTCCTCCTTCTGCATATGTTCCTTTCCCACTTGGACTACCTGATTGTTTGCAGACACCCTGAACTTGACACAAGTCCACTGAGGCAAGTGGCATTTCCAGACAGCAGAGTTGAAAGCTTTGGATATTCTGTAGATATTTTCTTCCTATTTACAAAGGGATGAAAGAATAATTTTTTGATGTCTGATGAAACTCAGCTGGTTCTTAACCTGGAATTCCAAGCTAACATATTTCAAAACTGTCACGAGGATACTGACTATACAGACTAGATACAAAGGAAGATGTAATAGAACATTAGCAGTAGCGGATCTAGAAAACTTGTGTTTGTTGAAAGAGTGCCTGACTTCTAGCATCTCAGAATGTGAGGGTATGTGTTCCGGTTTGACAGCATAAGAAACAAGACTGGCATGTTTGTCTCTAGGTTGTGAGCTCAGCCTGGGTCGAAATGAGTATTTGTTCACCAATGTATGTGGCTTCTGGAAAGACAGAATGGTATTGGCATCTGTCAGTTCTGCTGACTTACGTAAAAGAAATTGCATATAGAACAATATATGTAGTACTTTTTAGCTGCAGTCCTTTGTACTTTAGCAGAAAGAGAACAGAGGCCAGCTTGCCACTGGTGTATGCCAAGCAGTTTATCAGGTCTGGATAGGCTTGAGACCTGCTGTTAGCTCTGATAAACAAGGCTTTGATATCTACAGAAGACTCAGCACCCCAGAAGGAAGTTCAGGTACCGACACTTAAGTCTTTGGTCTATGTAACTGTAGCACAGCGGGGTCTGGGGAGCTGTAAAAGAGCTGTCTCGAGCGCCATACATGTCAAGACAGAGCCGTGTGTGACTGCAAAAACCATGTCTGAGAGCTCATCTCCTAGCACAGCATCCTGATGTCTACAGCAGATCCAGAACGGAGACAGGAGCTCGATACCTGCCTGGGTCAGCTCTCAGCTTCAGGTGATAACTCTGCAGAGCGACAGGATTTGCAGCTCAGCAGTTGTTGATAGTTTATTTGCTGACAGACTTGGTTGGAGAATATGCCCCTACTTCTATAAAATGTAGCTAGTTCCTTTGCAAAAATCAAAGGCTGTTTCATGGTAAAACAGAACATGCGCTTACAGACCAGCTACTCCAGTTGGACTGAGTCCCACCCAAGGCTCAACCAACTGTTTTTCACCAACCACACCAGAATGCCTCTTCATCAGTTTAAAAAGCACATGCGAGTTAAACAGACAGTTCTTCAGGCACTGTAGGAAGTAAAATATAGAAGTAATTTTGCCAAGCATTTGTTCCAGAGAAATCTGCTGCGGGGTGAACACTGCCAGTTCTTGGCAGTTCTGCTGCCTCCAGACGGGCTCGGAGGCGTGTGTGACTGTGCACACGTGTGCGTGTGCCTGGGCTCACAGGTGGCCGCGGGACAGCAGTGCTTGCCCAAGCTGCTGTAGCTGTAGGCTGATTCATGGAGTGTAGGGACCCAGAGACAGAGCGAAAGTGGCTCCACAGCAGTTGTCTTACGAGGTTATGTTACATCTATTACAATGTTTGGGCTAGAAATGTCTAAGAGTTGGACCAGCGCTTTACAGTACAGATTGTTGGCCTAAGTGTTTCCTTCCTTCCTTCCTTCCTTCCTTCCTTCCTTCCTTCCTTCCTTCCTTCCTTCCTTCCTTCCTTCCTTCCTTCCTTCCTTCCTTCCTTCCTTCNTTCCTTCCTTCCTTCCTTCCTTCCTTCCTTCCTTCCTTCCTTCCTTCCTTCCTTCCTTCCTTCCTTCCTTCCTTCCTTCCTTCCTTCCTTCCCCCACCTGCCACTGTGTATTTCTGCCTGAGGGAAGAATTGTCCAGATTAGCTCCTTTGTTTAGCGCACTCAGACCCACATCTTTTCTTCACAGACTGTGGAGTGCCTAACTTGCAGTCCTTGAATGGGTTGTTATTTTGTGTTTGTCTTACAATACCACCTAGAGGCCCTAGCTGACTTAAGGCTGATAAATGCTCAGCTTTTTCTGAAAACCACAATCTTTTAAGATTTTTCACTAACTGGATGCTCCTGAAATGAAAGCCACAGGAAGACTAGTCACACGGGGGTTGTTTTGTGTTCTCCCTGGCAGAGGTCGGAGCAGTTACACTGGTATTACTGAGATGGGCAGCTTCTCACAGCAGGGACCACTTTTGTGGTGACAACTTCGTGTGAATATTCCGGTCCAGATGTGAGTTTTGTCAGTAATAACAGCAGATGCGACCCTCACCCTGCTCTCTGACATGTCCTTCAGGTGTGGTTCCCAGTTAGAAGACTCTTAGGAACATAGATGACCTGATTATTAAGTTTCAGAGGATTTTGCATCTATGTCTGAAAATCTAGTCAGGGAACATGCTGAAGCAGTTGATAAAGCTATAGGAAGAGTAACCACTATTGGGATGTAGGACTGTTTCCTACTACATCTAGAGCATGCTGCTTGCCTAGCTAACACTATGGTTTCAGCTTTACCATGGATCTTTTGTGTTGGAACACTGTGGCCCGGCGCTAAGGCTCAAACTGCTCTTGGAGAAAAGGGCTCCAATATTTCCTCTTAACACTTAGGAAGCAGGATGGCATTTCTTTAAATAGCCAGGAATAGTGCTCTTATTCTGCCCGGGACCTCTTGAGCTAACATTCTTTGCTCCTTAGCAAAGAGAAGAGTCCTTAGCATCACCTGACCAACTCAGGTGCTCTTGTTTTTATTTCACTTGGGCAACTGTGAACGACTAAGAAGAAGGAAGTTCTTCTCTTATGCCATAAATCCAGTTCTAAAATTAGAACTCATTTCCTAAATAAAATGCTGTCCTGATTAATGTTGCCTTAGCTGCCTCTTACAAGCTCTGATAGTTAATTATTTATCTCTCAGCTCCAGCATGGAGAAGGGGCTCTGTGCATAATCCCAGTCAGAGGAATAAAGCAGGATCCCATGGGAAAAACAACCATGTGATCACATGCCAATGACAACCAGATCTGCAGTGGGAACCGGCTTGTAATTGTTTCAGACTTGAGTAGTGCCAATGTTGTTTCTAAAGCGATTTCTTAAGTTTCAACTTCTATTTACCCAAGCTCCCACGTAGGTTCTTGGTCCCCTCTGCCAGTCCTTGCAGTTTCCTACAAGGGCAGAAGAGTCATGATTACTCCTTTCCAAGACACCCCTACTCCATGTCTCGAAGAATCCTGCCTCGGCAAAAGGGAAACACTTGTCTGAGACATCCTCTGGCCACCACAGTGATCCCCGGTTAGGTTTTAGGAGCTTGCTGCAACTTGGTGAGATGCCAGAGATTCTCAGCAAAATGACAATAAGTTTTATTTTCTTTCTGTAGGGTATCCAGAATCAGTGGCACTGTAACCACTGAAATAATCCAAAATATCATCTTTAGGCAGAAGCTAGCCAGCAAAATCTTTAGTCCAAATCTTTTTTTTTTGCAATGTTATAAATAAAGCAAACTATTCCTTATAATTACATGTTTTAGGGACTTAGACTTTAGATTTAGTCTGAAAACATTTAGAGAAAATACATAAGTGTTTTGATTCCAATGCATTTTAATATAAAAATATGACATTGTATTTTTGTAGATAGTATAAAAAATTTTTTTCAGTATCTGTAGCCTTTGGCATTATATATGAGATCATTGGCTGAATGATTTTAAAGTTGTTGTTTCTAATTTTCTCCTGGTTTTCAGAGTAGCATCACAGTAATCCATCAGTGTCAAAACCTTTTGATTTAGGCCATAGATAAAACCAACCAGTCTCAATTCAGTTTCCTTATTTGAAGCATAACGTTTTAAGATTAAAGACAGTTTAGTTTGAACTCCTCTACAGAATTTCTAATCAGCAATGTAAAACCAAGACTATTTCAAGCACCTCATCTGGATCTCTATGCGTCTTCATTTACGTGTTCTGAACTCCTGCACTCACATTTTTATTTCTGTTTTGTTGAGCACTTTTCTATTTAGACGGGGACGATCAGAGTTGAACACTTGGCCCTTTGCCTATAAATGTGCACTAGTACCCACAAGGGAAGCAGTGCAAGTGGCATCATTAAGAGGCATAGTGTGAATAGTTCACCATTTAACTAAAACTGTTTCAATGCACTGGCTGAGAGAGCCAACCCTTCCTTTGGGCTATTGGACGATGCAAATTGCACAGTGACATGAAGTGCACTGGTCAAATTTGTGGTTTGAAGATTGTGCTCCTTTACATGTGCTTCCACTCTTCCAGATTTGAAATATGGGGTTGGAAATACTGCTTAGGTCACACTTTGCATATGAAGTTTCTCCAGCTGTGTATCTTATCAAGTAATATTTTATATAGCCAAAGCCATTTGCGTATTCATCTTCCTTCAGTAAGAGAAGAAGAAAATAATAGAATAAAGGATTGGGTGTCTGCCTGAGCTTCTAGCACAGACCTGCAAGTGACTACCACAGCAAGGCAAAGCAGATTTTAATATCCTGTGTTTTACAAGGTAATCAGATGACAGTAGGATATAGAGACATTTCAGATGATGACACACAGTTTTTTGGTAAACCTGGGGAGAGTGTCTCAAAACTGAGCTTAAACCTTGCAGGAGTAAACAGCTTTTCACCCACTACAGGTCAGGGTTGCGGATCAGAGACCATAGCTGTAAGTCTGAATGAGACAGTTAAGTCAGGAGTATGCAGCACAAATCAGATCACAGTCAGATCTCATTCTGAATTTCCCAGCTGAGTGCATTTGAAGGGAATATTAAAGATGGCTATTCGGAAGGATGGACTGGCATTGTTATTTATTCAGATGAACGGTTTACAGAATTTCTCTGTTTCTTTCTATCTTTTATCCTTGGGAATAGTGTTCTCATTGAACCTTTTAGATTATTAATGCTTATCATTACCTAAATTGTGTTTTGTCTTTCAGTTATTGCTGTCTCTTTTTGTAGGCAGTGTTCATTGGAACTTCTTCCAGGAAGAGAGAAATGATGACTAACCCTTTGTTTGGCTTTCGATCTTTTTGATTTTAATAAGACATGAAGGGCAAAAATTGGAGACATCTGTTGTTTCTTTGAGCCATTTCCATGAAGACATTAGATAGCATTTCAAGCACTCAAGTGACAAAACAACTCACCTTATGAGAATGCTCTGATTTACTTGTAGATTGCTGCATTGCACTTGTTTTATACAATGTAGTTAGTATTTTTTTCTGACACTTCTTCCAATTTTCCAGTATATTTTCATACAATTTTATGATATTTTATTGTATACAATTTTATGATATTTTATTGTATATGATGATCAACTTACGGTTGATATTTGGAACATGAAGGAAATTATTTTAAAAATAGAATTAAAACCTGAAATAATCTTGTGTTCAGACCTCGAGGTGTATCTAACACATGGTTTGCCATCTGCCTTAACTGACACAGACTCAGTATATAGAGTAAAATCACTGGTAGAGTTAGAACATGCTTCTAATCCCCAAAGTAGTGTTTATTACCGCCCAGGGAGCAGCACAAAATTGTGCCTTGTACAAAAGTACATTGGAGACTCCATTTAGAGTAATGGCCTTTGGCTAAAATGCTCCAAAGGAGGTTGGGTAGATAGGATGCCCTGAAGGTCATCTTCCTCCTCACTCTCTGGGATTCTGGGTTCCACACAAAGACCACCCTTGCTGTAGACCTTCAAAGGCTCTATAACAAGGAGATGCCACAAGGCAAATGCCAGCTCTGAGTGACTCATGTGAAAACTTCCTTTGGGTGGTTAAGGGCTCACAGAAATTAATCCCTCTGCATAGACTCCAAGAGCAAGGATATTTCTTAAAAACTCAAATTCAGCCAAATTCACTCCAGAAGATTAAACTCTGTTGCAAACAGTCTTTTTTTTTTTTCTCCCCTCTCTCCTGACTTACATGTTTTGAAACTCTTGAAATTTCTAGGGCAAGAAAATGAGTCTGACTCACTATCCAAATTCTTTGTCTATAGGATTGCCAGGAACAGTGCTTGAGGGTACAGGGTACAATAGGAGTTACCCTGTGGTATTTCAGATCAGTAAAATAAAAAGCGTTGCAAGAAATACATTTTTTTTCCTTTGGTATGTGGTGGTGAAAGGTTGGATAAGTGAAAGGGTTAGAGTGATATCTTTATGGAATAAAATTTGCTTACTCCTTAGTCCTTTTACTTCCACCTTGCTGAAGAACTTCCAGAAATGCTAGCTAACCTCATGGGAATCCTAATGGCAGCTTTGAACATCGTCTCTGTCTCTAAATTCTTACAAAGAGCCCAGAATTGATACATCTCTGGAAAATACACTTATGCCATGGTGATTTTTATCAGTAAAGTGTATAGCATAGTTATCTTAGTTTAGTAAGTGTGGTCAAGGGTTGTAGTGCAGCTCAACACTGTGTAAAGAATTCACGTGACAGCTTTGCTTTGCAAGAAGAGAGTGGAAAGGTTTGTTGCAAGGAGAGCCCAAATACTCTTTAATTTGGGGAACTAGCATCCAATTCTAAATATGTAGTTCAAACAGAGATTCAACACATGTAGTTCAAACACATGAATACTAGACAGATTGTATGTTGAGAAAGCAGGGCAATGGGTTATTTCACAATAGATGAAAAACTGCTCAGCATAAATGAAATGAATTGCACTTCCTATAGAAATTAATTATGAAGGTACTTTTACCTAGCAGTAAAATAAAGATTCAGGCAAAATAACAGTGTTGTTGAATTCAAAAGCTATGCATAATGAATGGTCTATTAACATGCTGTGATCAGTAGTACCAGGAGACCTTGACTGTTGTATAGGAACATGCTTAGCTTCTAACTAACTGATTTTGCTATTTAGTTTGAGATGAGGTTAGGTGTTTGTCAAACAGCAAGGTCTAAAATAGTACCGTGAGCTTCAGGAATAGCTTACCAAGGAATAACATGCAGTATTTATGCAATATTACCTCATTAGACTGCAGTATATCCTCTCCCTAACATTTTTTCAGTAATAAACATCAGAAATCTGATTCCATTGTTTCACAATGAAATTATAAGCACAGATATCTTGCTCCTGCAGTGCTAAGATTTTTTTTCCATCTAAGCTGATGCATCATTCCTTCTTCCTAGGGAAAAAAAGAAAAAAAGATGCCTTCTTTACTGTTGTCAGCTAACATCACCACATAGCCTGTTGGGTAACAAAATATAACCGTCTAAATATAACAGAACAAAGACCAAGGGAAGTAAATGCAGTTAAAGAGCAATAAATGGACCAGGTTCTTTTTGATAAACAATTTTTAAAATTTTCAGGGACTAACTTCTTTTGTATTGAAGAGGATCAAACTATCTGTCAAAGAGCTGCTTCCACATGCAGCTTCCCCAGCTAACCTCTTCTCCTCACAGCACACCTCAGAAGAGGGAACATTTGACCAGATGTAGCACTAGAGGGAGAGGTCATGTCACCTTTTAGCAGTCTCCCCTGGCATAGAGGATTTAGACTCAACAAAGAGATATCCTAAAACTAAATGATTATTAAAGCTAGACAGAAAATGGTAGTAGAATTGCTGCAGAATTTGCTTGATATATCAAAAAATATTTCAACTAACAATAAGCAAAATTAAATGCTAAAATTTCTCTTTGAAACAATGTGTTTGGGTACCATAGAAAGAGCTACAGAGCCAGTACTGGCAGAGCTATCGGTGAGTATTAACGACTTGGGTAACTGGGACAAAGTTTGGAGGATGTAACATCCACAGCAAAAAAACATGTTGCAATTGTTTTAAAGAAGGGATATGATGCCGAGCACAGGGACCCACATCTGCACTAAAAATGGGAAAAAAGTTTACTGAGTAAAGACAGTAACTTAGGCTCTAAAGTTATTGTAAGGCTCCTGGACACAATACGTTTTTTCTTTAGCATTCTTGTGCAAAGTCCCTGTTCTCTTTTGTGACTATCCAATTTACCCAAAGAGCAGGAGAATAAAATAGAGCACCGCTTGTTGGGAATTCCAGATAATCACACACAAGCCATTGCAGAGCTTAGGGGTTAGCACAGCCACCAGACTGTGATTTTAGCCAAACAGGGTCCCACATCTCAAAACAGAGGTCGGGAGAGTGAATCAGCATCTAGCTCTCTAAATGTGTGATATTCTCTCTGCCAGGCTGGAAGCAAGAGACATTTCAGATTTATCCCGTAAAAACACAGTGAATCACTTTGGAGCTGTTTGTTGTCTGTGAACACGTGTGTCCCTCACATGCTGCCGGGTGTTCATATCTCAATGGGTCAAACTCATTGCCCTTCTGTGCTTGTAGATAAAGGAAGCATGAATTTCAACCAAATTATGTGAGGTGAGCATTCAAAAGACACGATGTACCACTATGAAGGGTGGTTTGTTACAGCTAGCCTAGTCATATTTTAAAGTTGTACATTTAATATGCAGGGTTGCTAACCACAGTATAACTCAAGCATTCTGCAATGCCACACGAAATCTTCTGATCTGTCCTCTGATCAATATTGAGTCCTTTTTGTGCCTATAGACAAGACTGCTGTCACAGAAGAGGGTAACTCAGAAAGATCATGCCAACGTCTCTAATCAAACAGTTAAGTTTTTCAAATGAGCCCATATCATCTGGGATTTTTTATTTTTAATCACACTTGTATTCTGGTTTGAATGGGCGTTGATTAGTTAGTTGTCATGTTAGAGAAGCAAGAAGTGCTTATTTTTACCCCAATATGTTATGCTAGCCATTATTCAGTACTGATTACTTTGATGGAAAAATATACATTACCTCATCAGACTTGCTTAATTTTACACATGATGTTAATTATATATGCAAATAACTATTGCTATTTCTTCTTTTTTTTATGGAGCCTGTTAATCATTGTTTATCCATGCAGTGATTATGTAGCTTATCCCCACACATACACATGCTTGAAATATGTCTGTTCTGAAAGTCATAAACCAGGCTGAAGTCACAGTCTGAGGGTAACTCCAGCCTGTAGACAGACACCCATGGGTGTCACTGCTCCAGAAGAGGATGCCCTTCTAAGCTAGTATAGATACACTGAGCCCTTCTTTGCCATTTGTTCTTGGTGGTGGGTTTTCCCTCTCATACGTAAATAAAACTGCCTTTCTCTTCACAACGTGTAAGTAACTTTCTTCTCAAATGGGTAGGAATATTCACATTAAAGTGTGGATCTCAATAATTCAAATTTCTGGCCATCAGAGGAGGTCTGTGGTGTGTTTTGTCAGATAGCTATTTGTGAGAGATATTTTATATGCTACGAGGCTGAATATAGAGGGTTCACAATTTACTGGAAGTTGTCAGATCAAAATCACCCTGTTCACAAAGCAATTGTTTCCAATTCCTGATCAGGGATCTTAAAAGTAAACCTAGTATCAGGACTTCGTGATTGATTTTTCTCTTGCACACAAACACTTTGAGAATGAACAGCTGATAGATTTGTTTGCAAAAATGTCAGCTGGATTCAAACTGAAATCACTTTCAGAAACTCAGCAACAGAGAAAAGGAATGGGCTATGGGGATCTGAACTTTACAGTTGTGAAGTATTATAGAAAATACTCAACGTGGACAAACATTTTAAAAAACTCTCTCTAGACAAATTTAGTCTATTTAGTCTATGTCATTTAGATAATTTTTCTTCCTAGCATCATTTGCTTTTCAATGCTAACTTTGATTTGTGGTTTTTTTTTTTCTCTATTCTTCCTTCTTGCATGCAGAGAATACTTGAAGGTAATTTTTCACAAAATGTTTATATCATTTCTTAAATCATGAAGGTGCTGTAGGACCCTCTTTGTGACTGAACCTGCCCTTGTCAAGTTTCTGAGGCTAATATTCCTATTGTATGAGTTTAGGAATTAGGCTATGTGAATAATCATTAGCATTTGCTTCTGTTTATCATGCTGTGAACGTCTGAGTTTGCAAATTCTATCTGTGCAAACACCCATGGAAGTCTCATCCAAGAGGAGAACAAGCATAAAGCATGCTCTTAACCATGAAAAAAATTTTGTTGTTGTTATGTGGGCTAGCTATTAGATTTTGCATAGGGCATGTATACAGGTGAATTGCTGATCTTCATCAGCTTCAAACATCAACTTCAAGAAAAAGAAGATATCCATAGCATTTTGCTGTGATCTGTTTTGAAACAAACAAAAGAAAAGAAATAAACCCTTCATTATTTTTATTTATTTTTCTTTTTTTGGGACGGGAGGGGGTTATCCTAGCTTAATCAGTTGCTGACTAATGTGAGAGTACCAGAGAGTACCCAGATTCCCATTCTGAGTTCTTTGTAACTTGCTTTTTTCTCTTACTTTTAGACATGGCCCTGATTGCACACCTTTCATGCCCTCTGTTATGGATCTCTTTTCTTGTTCTTCTCAGCACTGTTTCTTTTAGGTATTACAAAAGAATGTCTCTGGAGCAGATGGCACAGTGAGAACAATGATTCTTTAATATTAGTCTGTTATAATGGTGCCTCATTTTTTTTTTTCAGGCCTATGCACCAGTTATTACATTGCTGGTATTTTCTTATGTATATTTATAAAGATCTCTCACAAGACTAAACCCACTCTACTGACAAGTATTTCTTGTAGGAAACACCTACTGGAGCAGGGGTATTTGTGGGATATTTATTAATATTTGTTTACTATTTATGTTTGTGCAGATCCTGGAAAGCTCTGATCATAAAAAGTGCAGGAAAGCAGCGTATTTTTTAGAAAGGTATTTGCATACTTTGACTTGCGCTCAGTTTAAACAGATAGGCTAAAAAAAAGCCTGCAACCTGATAAGAAAACACTCATGCATGTATCCCATTCAACATGCCATCAGGAGAAGCGAGTTGGTTACCTCAAGACTGGCAGAAGCTGATCAAAAAAGCAGAACCTTTGGTTTTCAGAAGGGAAAAAAAACCCCTGCACTTAGCAACATGAATGTTTGGAAAATATCCAAAGGATGGTGAGCAAATGCCTCCTTCCTCATCAAAAATTGATTGTAGCAGAGAAATGAATAAGCACTGAATGTACAAATCTGCCTTGTGACTAGAATGGTTCCAGTAACAGCACGGAGTGGGCTGCGCTGTTACCATCCATCAGGAACTGTTATCGTTGTTTCAAAAGTCCTTAGCACCTTGGCACTGCCCCCCTGTGTAACAGCTCCTCTTGGAGTGCAAAAATTAGACCTGCCTAGTTCTTAAGTCAACAGCTTCAGGGATAGGTTTGTGACTTGTCTGTTTGCAAGAGCTGGAGGCTTCCTGCTTATCACCTGCTCCTTCACTAGCATATTAATAATGAGTTTCCTCCCAGAAATTCTGTGGAAGGAACGGGATACAAGCAGAAAGCTCAGCCGTTCTGCATGGGAAGCTGCAAGCAGGTGAGAGAGAGTGCATAGATCTGGAAGAGGAAAAGGAAGGAAAGCAAACATGGCTTTATTTAAAGACTAAGCTGCTGCTGCTCGGGGACCCACGTCATGGAAGATGCACCTGCATTTCATGGTGATTCTATGTTCATTTCTGCTCATTCCAGGGGGATTCATTAGCAAATTAGGGGTGTTAATTACTTAAAAGAAAAAAAGGCAAAATATTTTTTGGTCATTAATGCCTTGGCATAATGACCTTGTCATAAACAGTGGCCTCCTTCCTGCTACTGCAACCAAAAGGGTCTGTAACAAGGACATCTTTATTTTAAATGCTTACTTCTCAAGGTGTTCTGACTCGATATGGATCAAAGTGAATAGTAACAGGATAATGATGAGTCTGAAATACAGAAATTATGGAAGAGAATTCTTTTTGATAGATCCAAAATAGTTCAATTTCAAAAAATGAATAAAATAAGGGAAGAATTGGTTTACTGTCTATACGGGTATCAAAGAGATTTTATTCCCTGTTCTGGCAGCACAGAACAGACTGAACATTGTTGTAAGACGAAGATGTCCTGTGCCCTGGCACAGTGCAGGGTTGACACCCCTTCACTGACTCCTTTGCAAATCCCACTGTGACGCAGGATGAAAGAAACCGGTTTGGAAATGGAAGGGGAGCAACATCAGGAAGATGACGTTGGAGGGAACTGTAGAGAATCCAACAGGCAGCCCAGCAAAGGATGTAAAAAGTTAAAACACTATCAAAACTTCCCTAAGCTGGAGTGGGGGCTCTTCACAACCAGAGTCATCCCAGAATGCCAGGGACCTAAATAGGACCTCTATGCCCTTTTTCTTTTTTCTTTTTCTTCCTCTCTTGGATTTCTTTATTAATGTCTCCACCTTTTGAAGAGCAGGACACAGGATCATCATTTCGGCCTTCTGATGTCCCAGAAGAAATTTCTTTCCTGCTGCCAGTGCACATCTAGTTCCTTTGCTGCAGTACCCTCCTGTAGTTGTTCCCTGTGTCTCCCACTGCTTTTCCAAGCTAACTTCCCATTCTTTTTGTATGACTACGCTGCTAGGAGCACGGGCTCAATTAAACATGCTTGTAAACACATCTGTGCCCCGTGTCCCGCTTTTGTGGTTTACTATCTCGAGAAGGGCAGGCTGAAGGAGGCTGCCCGAGAAGACGACGGCGGGAGGACTGAGCAGCTCTGAGTGGTTTGTTGTTGCAGGGGATCCTTCCTTGGCCTCCTCCACGGGGCAGCCCCCCATGGTGGCACTGCCTGTGACACAGGACGGGTGTGTGGCTCCCGCCTGGGCCTGGGCACCCATGGAGCTCGTGGGGATGGAGACGGGAGCCACCAGCCCCTGTGTCGCTGGCGGGTGTGTGTGAACAGCGGGTGCCTGTCAGTCAGCGTCTGCCCGTCAGTGTGTCTGTCAGCCCCTGTCAGAGGGGAGCGTGTGGGTCACAGGGTGTCTCTCAGGGTGAACCTGTCAGTAGGTGTGTGCCTCTGTCAATCAGTGAGTACCAGCCAGAGGGTGCCTGTCAGTCGGTAGGTGTCTCTCACTGTGTGTCAGTCGGTGAGTGCCTGTCACAAGGTGTCAGTCAGAGGGTGTCTGTCAATGTGCGTCAGTCAGGGAGGTGCTGTCAGTTGGAGGGTGCCTGTCAGTTATTATGTGTCAGGCAGCGTGTACCTGTCAGTCAGTGCGTATCGGTCAGGTGGAGAGCGCCTGTCAGTCAGGGGACGCCTGTCAGCTGTAAGACGCCTGTCAGTAGCTGCACATCAGGCAGCACGTGCCTGTCAGGTGGAGGGTGTTTGTCAGGGGTGTCAGTCAGAGGGTGCCTGTCAATGTGCGTCAATCAGGGAGACGCCTGTCAGTTGGAGGGCGCCCGTCAGCTAGTGTGTGTCCGCAGGTGTGTACCTGTGTGTGTCAGTCGCGGGGTGCCTGTCAGCTGATGCACGTCAGGCGCTGTGGGTGCCTGTCAGGCAGAGGGTGCCTGCCAGCGCGTGTCAGTCAGAGGGCCCCTGTCCGTGCGTGCCGGCCGGGGAGGAGCCCGTCAGCCGGCGAGGAGCCCGTCAGCCGGCCAGGCGGCGCGCACCTGCCCGCGCGCGCGTACCGGCGCGGGCCGCGCGTCAGGCGGCGCGTGGCGGGCGGCGCGTGCCCGCCGGCGCGGTGTCGGTGCCGCCCGCACATGCTCACTGGGCCGCCGCGGGAGGCTGGGCATGTGCAGAGCGGGCCGCGCCGCCGCGCCGCGCCGCGCGCTCCCAGGTGAGGCCGCGCTAGGTGGGGCGGCGCCCGCGGCCGGGCAGCATGAACAGCTCGGACGAGGAGAAGCAGCTGGAGCTGCTCACCAGCCTCAAGGAGCAGGGTGAGGCGGCGCCGCCGCGGCACGCGCTACCGCGGCCGGTACCGAGCGGGGAGGGAGGAGGGTGGGCGGCTGCGGGGCCTGGGCGGCTGCGGCCCCGTGCCGCGTGCTCCGCGTGCACCGCCTCGCGGGGCCGCGGAGGGGCCCTCGGTGAAGGGATCGGTGAGGCGGAAGCCGCGGCGTTGAGCTCTGCTCCTCGTCGGGGCCGGTTCCTGCCGCGGCCGGGCCCGCGAGGCGTTGCAGCGCCGTGGGTGCCTGTGGCCTGGGGGGTCTTGGCCCGGGCCCTTTTCTGCACCGGTAGAAGGTGCGGAGGTGGCCGGCTGTGTGAACCCTGCTGCTAGGAAGGGATGGGGGTACGGGGGACTCGTGTGTCCCCCTCCTGCGTGTCCCTTCTGGACACCCACGTGCCTGGTGTGCTCCCTGTGCATGCAGAGTTTCACGTGAAGCTGCTTGTTTCTGAACCAAGCGCTTCTCTGATTTCCCCATGTGCATTATTGGGGGGGATGTTGAACCTTCCTGTCCAGTTTCCTCCATTCCCTTCCTTATCGCTGTGCAAACTTCCCAGAGAGGCCGGGTCTGTGTACCATAAACTCCTAGTCCAGCCTCCTTATGCCATAAACTTCTGCAGAGTCTTTGAAACTTCCCTTTAGATGAAGGAGCAGCTTTGTTTGGGGCTGATTTGGTTCCTCTTCCCAGTCTGTACCTGGTGGTCTTGGAGAGAAGCCCAATGCTTCAGCTCTGTAGGTGTTGAGCAACTTGAGTGTGCAGTTCAACTGGAAAACTTAAAGCAATGTATTGCAAGAAGGGGCATGGGAAAGGATTTGGATGCTAAAGGCACCTGGGATTTGTAACCCTGCTGGCCAGGCTCTTCCCAAGACGGGTTGGTCCAACCAAGTTCCTATATTTGTGTCTTGTCTGATAGGCAGTTGGGCAGCGTTTGAGGAACCGGCATTACTGGGTTTCAGTTCTAGGCATGCATCTGTGGACGTGGGTCAGAGTGCCTCCTACCACAGAGCTTCATGCGCAGGAGGCATCCGATCCTAGTGCCACGCGGCGTGTCCGCAATACCATGCCACGATGGAGAATTTGAGTCACTTTCCATAGAAGTCTTGGTCTTCTTGAAGTTGACTAGAACTTTTTCAATGACTTCAGTAGAAGTAGGATTTCAGTTTTGGAACTCTGGAAGTCCGTGCAAATAGTCATCATATCCTTTAATGCCTAATGAAGTTTATGACACTCTAGAAATTAGTTCAGGGCAAAGATACTGTAACTCAAGTTGTAGCTGTCCTAGGTCCACTTCAGCTGTTGAAACAGAAACTGTAACAGGCAGACTGTGTCCCATAAGGCATTATTCTTCATAGTTTTTCCCCAAATGTAGAAGTTTTAGTGTGCTGTTGCAAGACACCAAATGTTTGTGTATTTGTATGGCTTGCAGAAGAAAATTATTGAGTGGAAAGCCTGTGTTAAATACTTATTCCTCTGTATGATGTTTTGCATCTGAAATAACGCAGCCTTATGGTAAGACACTATCATTAACTTTCAGTTAACATTATTTATGGGAAATAAACTCAATAACTGCCTAATATAAAAAGCCCAAGTGTTGAAAAGGTAGTGAGATGTTTAATCATCCTAACGATAATGGTCTGAATACTGTTACTACAAATAAGTAAATTTGCTTCCTTTTTATGCATTTTAAGCTTTAATGTACGGTTCAGCCTCCATTGATATTGATGGCAACATATGAGGAGATAGTTTCAATGCTAACAACTTTTCTCACATAATTTTAGGATGCTCAGTAAAGCACAAAGAACATGGAAGGGGGGGAAAAAAAGGTGGTGTAGAATGTCAGATTACTGTAAAGTGCAATATTTAATGATTGTAGTTAGATTTCTGGGAAAAAATAACTCATAGATTTGAAGGAAGTTCGTAGAACATGTGGGAGACCTTGTTTGGTTCCTCTTTCTGGGAGTGTTTGGCTAGTGCACAGAAGCTCCCAGACACGCAACACCCCTTCCTTGTGCTGGCTGGGGGAAGACGTGCAGGGCGGAGGGGAAGGCATCATACGTGGTAGCGATCGTAGTGTTTCACTTGCTGCTTACACTTTTCCTGAACAAGGTCAGCAGCTTGAGTCTCCGGGTATTTCATTGCTGCTCACGCTATTCTCATTGGCAGCCGTGCCCCTGACTGGTGTCTGGACAAATTTGCCTGGCTGTTTAACATAGCTCTGAATGGTGACAAGGACACCAGACTGTCTGTGTGTGCGATACGCTCATCTCGCCCACGCTGAATTTTCCAAGCCTTGTGTGTTTGTGTTGTACCTAGATACCTGATACTGGTTGTTCTTTTGCTTACTCGGTTTCCAAGTTTAAGGTGAGCATCATGGAGAAATGTGAGCTCAGTGTGGATGACGTTTAGGATTTCAAGTATTGTTTGGGCTTAGTCTTGTAAATAACTTTCTGAAATAATTTAATGAGATAAAACAGATCTAGTGTAAATTTCCACATTGTGTAAATGTACCTTAAGAGGTATTCCCAACAAGTCACCCTTTCCATTCAGCTGATCTATGGAATTCTTATAGCTAAGAACTTTTTAAAGTTGAAACAAAATCCTCCTGGAAACAGTCAGGTGGGCAAAACTTTGCATTGTAAATGTTTTTTTGTATAGCCTGAGGAACCACAGCAGAGTAGCAGTTGCATCATAACAGTAACTGATCACCTGCTAGAATATTTTTTTCTGTGGTTTTCAGTAATTAGCTCTTGTTAACTATGTTTACATTAAACCTGTTTGTTGCCTGGATTTTCTTCACTTTTTTTAAGTCTTGTCTTATCTTTGATTTTTATTATTATTTTTTTAAAATGTGCTGAAGGATGTTGATTTCCTATCTCTAATCCTAAGCATTGTGCCTCTGTGTATTTTTTATTTGTTGAATTTTTAGAAAACATGCCCAAAACTTTCATTATGGGCATATCATATACTTTCCAAAGAAGAGGCTGCCAGTCCAGCAGAGATGTTTCAGAGTAGTACCTTTTGAACATATGCTATTGACACACATTTTATGTGACTTGACAAATGTTCTCTTTTTTGAGGCAGAGAGGTTGTATTTTAATTCTTTTTTTTTTTTTATTCTTAATGCTGTTCTTGCTGTTCATGGGAGCCAGTAGTAGTGATTTAATTTAGGTAGGTGAAAGGGGAAGGAGGAGGCACTGCGTAACAGTGATGGTTTCATACAAAATTGTATTGACGGGAATCCAAATAAAGAGATTTGAGCATGCCACATGCCTCTTGCTATGAATCCAATAGGATCTTTTCTAGTATTTTTTTATTGCTTGTAATCACCTGGAATTAATTCTCACTTTGATTCCTTTTCCAAAAGAGAGTGTGGAGGGATTTGGAAAAGGCAACTTAAAACTACTGACCCTCAGATTGGTAGAGAAGAAGTCACGTCCTCTTGTTCTGAGGGTCTGTGGAGGACATCTGTATTTCTGAGCTCTCTTCCTCCAACCTCTATCACTAAAGTCAAGCAGGATTTAAGCCTTTATTTTCTGATGGTTGTCTTAAACATGGCTGTTCACCCTGAAGTGTCAGGTAACATTTTCTTTTTCTTGCAGTACTAGTTTCAGTGTAGCCAGACCAGTCTGCTACTTCCAGGGTATGACCTCGCACATCCAGCCTTGCAGAAACCCAGAAAAGAGAAGTTCCTCAGCTTCACATCTCTTTCTTGGAGGCCCAGGAGATCTATAAACACTACCCAAACACCATTTTGAAGTAGTGTGTACCTCCCTAGTGCTACCAATATCATACCTCATCTACTGAAATAGAGATTGTGTGGGGTAAGTGGAAGGGAGCTCTGACCCTAAAGCGGAAGCAAAAATTGTCCCCTTTTTAATTTTGTTTGTCTTCCTGACAATAATTCATAGGTCTTGGCCAATCGTTTGTCACTTTTTTTTTTTCCTCTTTTGTAGGCTTTGTCCTCTGCTTGCACTCACAGTGACCTGCATTTCTAGTCCATGAGAATAAACCTTGGAGCGACATTTCCTTTCCTTGGCAGATCTGCCTCCTTTTCAGTTGAATAAGGAGAAGTGAAATGCTGATGTGGAAGCCTACGTTGATTTGGCATGGAAGGGCTCTCAGCCTCCTTGAAGGCCACTCTGGTTTACAATATAAATACCAAAATACGCAAATGTAGCATTTTAAAGGTTTTGTTTTTTTTTTTTTCCTTTTGTACATGTGACTTTAGAAAAGAGGTTCAAAAAAACTTTTCTCTAAGAAGTGTAGAGTGACTTTTTCTGTTCATTATGGTTTGTAGGCATTGGATATTTTCATCCTTATGACCTTGTTTTACTGAGTGCTTTTTGGCATACTAAGTTTCTAATTTGTAAAACATCTAACTGTGTTAACGGGTTCAGGAGAGACAGATTTTTAAGTGAAAATCAAAGGACTAAAATATAATTAGAGGGGCTGTTGTATACAAAGTCACCTGCTTAATTGACTACAGTTGAAGCTCATCAATACAGATTCTTGGGACACTCTGCTCTGGCCAAGTGAAGAGTTGAGTGAGCAAGGCCACGGTGTGAAGGAACACACTATGCTCACTCTTGCTGCTTGTTTTAATGCTTGGCTATTTTGAAGTAAGGATAAGGCTGTTTAGACATTGGCCCTCCATGGGTGAGGAAAGGGCTCAAAATCTTCTCTCTTTTTCTATTTCCCTTTTTTTTTTCTTTCTTTCTTAAGTCCAGAATTAGAGTTGCAACATTGTTCTCAGTCTGCATGCAGATAGCTTGAAGAAAAAAAAATTATGTTAAGAATTGCTCTAATGAATTCCATAAACCTCCGTGTCAGGCAATGGGAATACCCGAGAGGTATCTGATATGTATTACGCATTATAATTTCTCTTGAACCATATTATTGGATGACTGCAAAATAGGCATTTTACTTTCAGTAAGTGTTACACTGATTCTTGGAGGAAACAGTGTAGGCTATTCTAGAGTTAATAGTAGCACCTTTAGTAAAGCATTTTTACTTGCTTGTTTTCTTAACCACTAATATTAATTTGTTGGGAAGAGATATTCCTAATCTTTATTCTAGGAGAATTTGTCTACAGCATAATCTTAATGACTCAAGATGAGGCCTACAAAGTTTTGGGATGCTCAGATGCCAGTTGTGTGTACAGTGTGAGAATATTCATAGTTAAAAGGGGGAAAAATACTCCGGGCAGTCAGAAAGGTTAAGCAGGTCCTAATAAAACAACCTTGGTGGTTTACTGATTGATGGAAGAAAAATACTGATGCCATCTGACCTACCAAAGGAATTTTAATTTTGAATTTGTATGAGGTATGGACCACTTAAAGGCCTTCTCGTCATCTTCCCAGTCACCCTTCATAACTTAGAGGCCTTATAAGTCAGCAGAAAATATGTGGGCATTTTTTCCAGTTGCCAGGTCTGACAAAGAACTGTTTCACAGCTAGATTACAAGGTGAATACTCAAAATCCAGTTGATGGGGCACCATCCATGAGGAAAGAAACTAAAACTTCAAACCTTTGGTAGGAGCTGGGTGTACTCGGGGAAGGGGCAATCACTGTTTGCTTGCAGTGAAAGAATGGGCATGCTGAGAGGGTACGGAATGTTTGCAGGACAAAGTAGATGATGTTTTTGTGTTTTTGTTCCAAGACCAATGTGCTCTGGGTTACCCCATGCAGTAAGAGAAGGAAGGGCTACTGGTACTTTGAATGTACACTTCAATTCCCATCAACATATAGGTGAGCAAGTGCTGTGGATTGCTGGAGTTTTGTGTCAGTTCGTATCCTGGCATGTAAGTTCCCATTCCATCTTGTCCTGTGCTAACGTGTTCTTGTGTCCATGCCTTAAGGACATGAGACTTGCTGGCTGGTAGAGCGGGTGGGGAGAGCTGCCAAGGGTGGGACAAGTCAGAAATGCCTCGTTTATATTTTTAGTCATTTATACAGTATTGAGCAGCAAGGTGAAGTTTGCTTTAAGCAAGCACAGACGAATGCTAGCAGTCTGCAAGCATGAGGGAGCCCTACCTCTTGATACAGCTTGCACTATTTCTCTTCCATCTTGAGGTTGTCTTGTAGAATTTTTTGTTTGTTTTCCTAAAGGGAGCACAGAAATAGCTTACAAGTAGAAGAATGGGCATGTTCTTTTGCAGGGAACCCATGGGGTTCACTTTTTGCAGCTATATTAACCTGGTTTCTTTCCTGTTCATCTACATCTGCTGCAGCCATATTTGATAGTGGGTAAGAGCAATGAAGATATGAAGTTCCTCTAAGTTTTATGAAAATGGTTGTATGGGGAGAAGAGGACTCCACAATTTACTGTCTGCACTCAGGAAAAGACAGCAGTGCAGACTCCTCTGTTACTTGCCCTTTTCTTTTAGCTCTTCAGATACCTGGTCAACATGCCCATGATGCTCAATCTGTGCTGTATAGGCATGCAGTGTTACGTAACAGGCACATACAGCCTGTTATATAGTCTCCAACTAGCAAATATGAGAGGGATCTGCAGGATGGGTAGGAGGTTTCATGAGTAGGTAAAAGGAAGTGGGAACAAGGTTAAGAGAGGTGCAGGGCAGGATTTGATTTTACTGGGGCTTGGAAAGACCCTCTTGACGAAAACGTTTTTCATTATCATTCATCTGTGTAAATTGTCAGGGCTTCCTGTGAGTTTATGTATGGCTTGTGGTTTTGCCTTCTGTGGTTTTATTTCCCTTTTTATCTTCTGTGGGTTTTTTTTTTTTTTTTTNTTTTTTTTTTTTTTTTTTTTTTTTCTCCTTTGAGAGCACTGGAACTTTGTGGCTTCCACTGCTTAGAACAAAGCTAGTAGTTTACTCTAGAAATTTGAGGTTTGTTTACTTATTGAGTATCTATTAAAGTTCTGATTGCAACCTCTTAGCTGCAGGTAACAGCAGAGTCAGGATTTTGGCTATGTGATTTCTGGTCTCTAGCTTTCCCCAGTTCCCCTTTCTAGGCCAGGCAGTCAGTAGCGTTGCCAGTTCCCCAGCACTGATTGGGGCCCATAAGAGGCAGGGCTAAAACTGCTGTCTGTATCCCAGGCTTCCTATATAACCTTAAGCAAGTCAGTTAACCTCTTAGTGCCTCAGTTCTGCATCTCTAACATGGGGCTGGTGTAGGAAAAGGAGAACTAGGATAATTTGAGGAAGTTTTTTCCTGTGCTTGTTCAACTTCTGAGGTATTTCTGTGCTGATGATGAGAGTAATAGTAAATCCTATGGTAGGCACAACAGTGAGCAGTTTGAAACTACTCTGATATTTAGTGTTCCAGCACAGCCAGCAAGAAGTAACAGGTTTTCAGGTAGCGGATTTACCTGACTGTACGTGTCTGTGCTTGCAGATACCAGGTAAGACATCTTAGATTAAGATGAAGCCTCAACAGGAGAGATTGTGTCAGCTGGAAGCTGTGATCTTATCTCTGTGATCTTCATTTGCAAATGCAAATCTTCATCTTCATCTTCAAATGCAAAACACAATGTGTTAGGAGTACTCAGCTATGCCTGGAACTTGGAGCTGGTGATCCCAGTTTTATCTGGTTTAAGCAAAACAATATACTCAACACCTTTTGTCCAGTTTTAATTAAATCTGTTTAAAATAACTCTATTCTAATGTGGCTTTCTTCTATATGCAAGCAGAATAATAAAGAGATGAAGAGGGCTTGGCCTAAGATGTAGAATAATGTCTGGAGATGCCTGGTTTTATTCTTACAGTGTGCACATTAAGGACTCTACAGTTTTCTTTTCTGGCATTCTAGTGCTTGGAGGTGTATTTGATTTCTTTAGAATAACAATAAATTTTATATGGCCTTGAAGGCTGAGTGGTCCATATGGGACTCATACACACACGGGAAAATAGAACCAGGGATATGCATGGCAATGCAGATGTGTCTCTAGGAGTGTTTAAAAACAAACAAAATGATTTAAAAAGGGCACACGAAAATATAGAGTAAAGCAGAAGCTTAGCTGGTAAGGTGTAACTTATTCACAAATATGAAATGAGGAATCTCCAGAGCCCTTGGCTTGATTTCTTGCTCCACCACTGAATTCTTGTGTGATATTGGGCAAAAAATCCAGTCTTTGCATATCTCTGTAGTGGAGTATAAAGTCACACGGAGTCTCTCATGACTGTTCTTTGAAGGAGATGTTAAAGCTGTTTAAGATGCTCAGCTACTCAGGAGATACCCACGTGTAACAGTATTGTATTAACAGGGCTTTCTGGCATTGATCTGTAACCTGAGCCAGTGTGGATTTAAAATGGTGAGCTAGTAAATTCACCTTGTAATTTTCGAACTCAATCAATAAGGTTGTTTAACTTGCTATTGATGAAAAATTGATTGTTTTGGGACTCACCATCTTTTTTGGACACTTTTCAATTACTTCAATCCTAAAAGGATATCCAGCTCATCCATAAGCTATTAATGAAGTCTACGACCCATGTTATTTAAGAACTCTGTCTGCATAGCCAGAAGAACTATAAAACGAATGAAACTGAGAACTAATTTGGGTAATGGGTGTGCGGCAATGTTAACACGTTTTTGTTTTGTTTCTTTAATAGCTATTGGTGAATATGAAGAGCTTAGAGCAGAAAATAAGAAGACAAAAGAAGAGGTTTGTATTTAACAATTATTTCTTCAATTTCTAAAATGCTAAATATAAAAATACTTGTTGGTTTTGGGAGTTTGCTTGGTTTGTTTGCTTTTGAAAGCTCAGTTGTTCACCTATGTATCCGTCATTCATCATACCTACACATACAAATAGTACTTAAGGGAAAATAAATGTAGCTCCCAGCAACTCTTCTAGCTGTCCTCCTTTAAAAAGCTGGTGTAAATATGGATATTTTCTTAGTGATTGTAGCTGTAGCCAGTTTTCAAATGGTTCCAATCCAACTGCACCTAATTACTTTGCTGTAGTACTATCTCTTACTTGTGAAGGAGCAATTGTTTGCTTCGTGAACTTCAATGTATGAAACAGAAGCCCTATATATGATTCCAGTAGTAGGTTTGTTGCCACATTGATACAAATTCATTGAGGTTGGGCAAGGCTGTATTGGGGAGCAAAAATGTTTGGTAATCTATACCATGGGTAGCGGACCTTTTTCAAGAAATGAGATAAAATCAGAGGTGCCTCTTGCTGGTTGGCAAAAGATAAATAAGCATTTTGATGAAAGGACAATCTCACAGATAATCAGTAAGAGTAACTACTGAGAAATCTGGATGTAAGGCAAGTGTTTGGTTGTAGCAGAAGGACAAGAGAAATGAGGAGTTATGGAATGGGCTATGCAAGGTTATGCAATCTCCCTGTGCAACTTGTTTAAACTTCAGAAAGAAAAAGGAGGGGAAAAGCTGAAGTTCCTTAATTAGTGGTCCAGTTTGAAGGTAAAAATCCCCTGTCATTTAGATTTATCAAATAAACCATTTGAAAGTGTTTGAGAGGCTAAAACCATCAATATTTATCTCAAACATTGCTCAGAAGGGAAATGTGTGCACTTGAAAAGATGCCTTATCTCAACTTGCAGAAAAGTACTGTAGCGTAAAACACATTCTCAGCCTGTCACATATCCATTTGTGAAACTGCAAAAGATTCCTCTCAATTTGAAAAGAGGCTTTGGGTGTTTGGGCATAAATTCATGCATTAATGTAGGTGTCTTTTCTGGACATGCAGCAATATTGGGATAAGAAATACTGACCATGTTCTAGATACTAATCAATATAATTATGATAAGCAGTCTTTGCAGTGTGAAATTAAGCGTGTGAAGTAATGCATCTCTTTTCCCCCTGCAAGCCCCATAGGGACACTCATTCGTTCAATGTACCTGCCTTCTGAGATGAAGTCAGAAAGACCAGAACTCTGTGCTGATGTGCTGAGAGAGATTTCCCGGCAGTCTTGCGTTGCATAAACTCCCGTCAATGTGCAAAACGGTTTTAGCAGGTGTCTGCCAAAAGAAACTGGGCAGTAAAAGCCTCTTATCAGTTCTAGATACTGAGGAAGGCAGCAGGGGCAGTGCTATTCTGTACTGTAAGCAGAGGAAATTCCCCTTTCTCCAGTATCAGTGGGCAGGGGTTGCAGAGTATGTATTAATTTCCCAATCCCTATTAGCTGCCAAAGAATGTGGGTTTAGTTTTGCTTTTTGTGAAGTTATTTGTGAAGGGCCACCTTTAGTCTAGCTGCCTTAAATGTTGCAATTCCAGACTCTAATGGAAAGACTTTGTCCTTGACTACTTTCTCCTTACTAAAGAAAACTTGAAGCTTAACTTCTTATTAAATTTTAGCAGTGATTAGACGTATTTAAGCTGAGTGTATTTCTGCTTCACTCCCTCCTGCCTGCTGACCTTGTCTTTTCTGCAGTGCATTCATGTCCTATGCTCTTGTTGTGATGTCCTGCATTAGAGCCTCAGATATCCCTGGGAATCTGTATTCCTTTTACAGTAGGAGAACAGGCAATTCATTTCCTAGTGCTCAGGGAAAAAAAAGTTAAAAGAAGTTCAAATTAGTTTAAATCAAGAGTCTATCTTGCACAGTATCCCATGGATAGCAGCAGAAGTGGGAGCATAAGACCTTATGTATTGCATCCCTGGAATGTTCTTCTAATCTCCAACCTGTTTGTAGCCCAGGAACTTCCTGAACTTCATTGTTTCTGTATGTTTTACTTTTGCTAAATTCCTTTTCCTTGAATTTGTCAGGTCTCGTGGATTTAGTTTTAATCGCACTAAAGGAGCTTAGCAGTTAACCTGCTCTGTGTGGAAAAATGAGTTCCCCCTCTTAGTCCTGAATGTGAGTCTGGCAAGCTTGGTGTTCCTTCAGCAAAGCTTTGTTTATGTTGGGGGAATTAAAGAGGCTATTCTTGAACTGAAATTTTAGTTAGAACATCAGAGTGGCCTTCAAGAGCAACCTGAAGGAGAAATTTTATTTCTAAAAGACAACACAAAATGAGATATTCTGAGTTTATTTCCTGCATTCTTGCTTTTTTCCTCTTTTGTGCCTCTCTTTCACAAGGCTTGTTTGCTCTAATTCTACATATCTGCAATCATTTTTTTGCATGTTTCTTCTGGAGATCAATATACTGTTTTTTTTAATAGTTGAATAACAATTGAGACTCTTCCAACATGGGGCGTGTGCTTTACTAATTTGCCCTACTGGGATGTAAGAACCTCCATCCTGCAGATTGGTGTGCTTATGTAAACAGTTCTGTTTAATTTTCTGTAAAAGTGCTTGCACACAAGTGGTTACGTAGGAGGCCGTAAATGCGTTTCTTCTACAAAAATAAGCTACTAATGTAGAGTTCATAGTTACGTTTACATACAGTGCTAATATTGAAGAACTCTTTCCATATGTAGGGTAATCCTGTAAAGTCCGTAATATCTACCTACCTTTACACCTTAGTTAATATTTTGCAGGATCAAAGCTGGATAGAAGTTGGAGGAAGTGTGGCACAGGGTACCTTTGCCTGCAGATCTTGAAATTGCCAATGAATTTGTGTTCCTGTTTTTTGCCACTGTCAGTATGAGCATAAGCAAATTGTTTCCCCTATATTAATTATGATAATGTAATTGCACTGACAGGAGGAAGGTAAGAGGGAGCTAATTCTTTCTAAATGATTTATGGACCATGTGTGGAAAGTACCACACTGGAGTTAAATGGAGGTCTTACCAAATGCATATATGTATAAGTTTAGTGCAATTTTATTCTAAATCACCAGTATGCTTATATTGTGCTGGGAGATGGGCTATGCCAAACAATATTTTTTTTGTGGAAAAAATGATCCTAGTTTGTATTAGAAATATGGAATAGATAGATATATCTTAAAATCAGACCTAATTTATTTTTTTTAGATCTGTAGCATTCATTTTCTACTTTTTTTTAAGATTAGAAGATAAATTGACTCATGTAGGTTACTTTGTTCAAAACAGTCCTCTTTAAAATGATAATAACTTTAGAAATGCAAAAAGCAAAGAATAAAGTCTTTGATCAGCAGTGACTCTTCCTCATTCCCTCACTAAGCTGTCAATTGAGAGACCTCTGGTGGAGTCTCTGACAAAATTAATGCAGCATTTCTTTTTAGTAGCAGTTTTAAATACTTTCAACAACTGGAGCAAAAATGACTGTGGTAGATTAACACTTTTAGGTCATTCTTTTAATTGAAGTAGCCAGCTAAAAATGCATACCAGTTTCAAAATTAGATATCTCACGTTCAGTTGAACACAAATGCACGTACATTAATATGCAGTTCTGATGTATTGAGAGTAAGATCATGAATAATATTTGACTACTTGCTAATCAGACAGAAATGACTCTGAGCACTGGTTTTGACAGTGTTTTGTCACCCTGCCAGTAGGGGAAAAAAAAAAGGCAAGACAGCTTTCCAAAACACTGGATGTAATACTGTATCTCTGATACAGCATTCATGGTGTTTGCTCTGTTAACATATAATCCATTCTGTTCGTGTGCTTTTGTCACCAAATGGGAACAGAGAAGGGGTTCTGTCTTGATGACATGTTCATTCTTTCTGTAAGTAGAGAACAGCAAATGTCATTGCATGCTTTTGAGCACTGTACTGCATTCATAATTTTAGAACTAGCATAAAATAAACATAAGTTCTGTAAATTGGAAAGAACATATCTTGTGTTGTCTGGAAATAGCTTGATTCATTATATATCCACTGTATGAACTTCTTGCATCTTAATATTCTGTGCTGGACAATCTCTTCCTTGTTTTTGTCCTTTGAAGGCCCTTTACTTAAGTGAGTAGGACAAAAAAATCAAGTCAAAACCAGAAGAAATAGTAGACAATCCAAGAACTACCCAAATTTGTTCATTTGAGGCTATTGTTGAATGTGGAAGTTATCCCTGGCAAGGAGAGAATTAATAAATGACTTTAAAACTGTTTCTTCCCAACAGCCACACTTACTTGAATGTGAAAAGTCAACAGTAGATTTTACAGTAATATTATGCTGTTTGTTTTTCAGCATTCAGGATTAGCTATATTCTTGTCAATTAACCATTCTTCTTTATATGCCTCAAGCTGCCTCATTAGAAAGGAAAGATTTTGAAGGCTTCTGTGTGAAATTTTTTATTTTTGGGAGCAGCAAGCATGTCTAAATTTTTAGCTTTTAATTATTTCCTCTTTTAATAGTGAGACTTTTTTTCAAGTCGAGGCAATACTTATTATGGATCTTAATTGTTTCATATGACATTTTTTGCCCAACTTCTTAGATTTAAGCAGTACAAATAACTGACGTTTTTGTATTATTATCTATTTATTTTTAAGCAAAACTAGAAATAAACCAAGGTTTTTTTGTAGGGGTTATGGAACAGGGGCTGCTTGAGCAGGCCTGATTGCAAGACAAAAGGCAAAGTGCTTCCCATTGATCATTCCAGCAAGGGCCACAATCTCCCACTCTCCTTTTCTTCATGCTCTTTTATTCTGAAACACAGCAGTGGTAAAAGAAAAAATATTCGCAAAGCTGCAACTGGAAGCAGGATTTGTTCTGTGGGAACCCAAACTACAGCCCCTGATTGTGCAAAGAAACGTGTGTGACGAGTGGCAGAATAGCCAGCTTGCTGTGGTCCACATGGAGCTCTGCCACAAATGGCACTCAAGGTGAAGTGCCCTGGGTCATTTAACAGCCCCTTAGCTGCACGTGGAAGCTGTTTCGCCTCGCATTCCTGGAGGATTTTGAGAGGTGTTTTATCTGCTGCTGCATTGGGCCATCCTCTACATCATTATTATTTCCCCCCCATCAGTAGGAAGCATCTTAGAGTTGACTTCTGCGGGCAGAAGCTCCGGTCTCTAACCCCCCTCCTCCTGGTGTTCGCAGTGAGCCTCCCGGGCTCGGCGCGGGCAGCCTGTGGGCCAGGGCGGTGCCACGTCTCTGCCGGGCTGGGGAGCTGCCGCGGGTGCTCGCGCGGAGCTTCCCTGCAGCGTGCGGGAGCGGGCAGAAACGCTCCCCGCCGGCACCTCTGCTGCCCGCCGCTCACGGGCTGCGCCTCTGCTGGAGAGGTAAGGTGGGAACTTCGGCCGAGATATCCCTTCCCTACCCTTCCTAAGCGCAGTGCTCTAAACAGCTTCTTGGTAAAGCTGTTCCCCGCAGCAGCACGTGAGACCACGAGCTCTTGCCTGGCACTGCTCAGCAGCCTGCCTTGCTGCTTTCACACTGCTTCCCTGTTTCACAGACCTTTGCAGCAGCAGCAGTGACTCGTCTCATCACCGCAGTGCCCAGATAGGGGAGGCTGCCTGATGAGTGCAGGTCCTGCTGTTCCCAGAGCCAGTGGCGTTGGTGAGGAGTGTGGAGGCTACTAGGGAGCAATGCTGTGATACCTTCCATGTGTCCAAGAGCAGGGTGTTCTTTGGGACCATCAGAAGTCCTCCAGGGCAGACATTTCCATGTATCTAGATGTGTATGGATCAAACTCCTTCCTCCTCTTATTTAACAGCCTCCTCCCTTCACATCTGACTTAGAGTGGGTCCTCATGTGGAAAAACTGAGAGTGGATCAAAATTATTGTAGCTTTCATTTTTTTCCCCCTTGTTTTCTTTTTCCTTACAACTCTGTTGCAATGGTTAAAATGCTTGTAATTGCTGGAATAGTTATGTTTTAAGGAACTTAGTCACATGTATCTCTTCCAGAATTAATAAGCTAATGTAAGTTGATTAAATTGCTATGAACACATACAGCTGCATGTGAGGAACAATGTACTCGGTGCATGGGAGAGGTTGTCTGCCAGCCCCACATCCCCTGGGATCATGTGCTTTTCACTGTGCCATTAATCATTGACGGTGACCCGGGAAGTTTACTCATTTCTTCAGCTTCTTTTGTTTGCTTATAGAAGGGGTTTTCCAAAAGTGATATAAGAACTATTCTGTTCTCTCTTTGAAGAGATCTTTCCATTCAAAGAGCAATGATTCCAATCATATTATCATTATATCATATTATCATTATATATAATATTAGCATTAAGCACCAAATTAATGAAACACATGGTGAGCAATTCTCTAATGAGTATCCTCCCCTATACATGGCTGAAGTTTTATTCCAAATATTATGCAGGTGAATGAGCTGTCCCTGTTTATTTATTTCTTTCTATGTATTAGGCGTAGAAATGTAGGCTTTTGCTCCTAATCAGTAAAGGCTAGAGAAATGAGGCTTACAGGATGTTCATGGCATGAAAGTATTACATTTACTGTCTGATGCTTTTCCTTATATCAGTTTTGGTTAATGTGGTTCTTTTAAAATAATTTCCCAGCAGCTCTGAGTTGGAGCCTAAAATTAAGTGCAATTGTCAGTGTTGTTAGGAGATGCTCTGGGCAATGATTTCTTTTAATGCATATTTTTCATTGATCTTACAGGACTGAAAACAAAAAGAAATGATGCTTTGATAGGTATCTGTACTTTATTGGTCTGCAGTTGGTCTTTGTTGATTTTGCATGTTGTGACTTAGAGCTAATTAAATAACTGAGATCAGCGCTTCTTTTCAATTTTCTCTTCTGCAGTGTGACAAAATCAAACAAGAACGAGATGAGGCTGTCAAAAAACTGGAGGAGTTTCAGAAAAGTAAGTTAATATGTCAGCAGGAATGTTTTAGCATAAAGACCTATGAACATAGCTCTGAGAAGCATGAAAGGTTAAGAAAGCTGAGGTTTCAGGTTGTGTTGCTGTTTCTCTTTCAAAGCCTTGTTCTAAGGATTTAACCTTGTAAGACTTTGGCTGTTACCGTGAACTCTGAAACAGGTAACCCTCCTTAAGGTGCAAGTGGTCAAAATATAGTGGTACAAATGCTGCTGTAGCTCACTAGAAAACTGCCAGACTTTTGGATTAATATCTGTTTGAACTGAGTAGGATTTGTCCCTACTGCTGAAATTACTACTGCTGCTATTGAGATATGTATCTATATATATATATACTTTTTTCCATGAAGGAGAAAAATTACTGTAAGAAGAGAAACATCATTAAAGGTTTTTGATTTGGACTGATATGTCTCAATTTTTACACCAAGTTCTATTTTGTTTAGTCTGTGAGAATGTCAATATTCAGTTTTGCACTTTTATGGTAATGGTTCTATTGAAACCGTACGGTGTCTGGAAGCAACAAAGCACATCTAATGGGAGTGGAAGTATCCTGGTGGAATAGCTCCTTAGAAGAGACAATTACAATAGGATTGTGGTCTGTTATGTCTGGTTTGTGCCAGCACAGTGAACTGTACGCCGAAGCATTAGAAATGTGGATGAAGTTAATGCAGGGTGAGGAAATCACATGATCCGCACTTTTATGTGATTGTGTCAATAGAGGAATTTTCTCACTTCTATTTTATAATTGTCCCTATGATATAATTATGGGAAATAATTAAAAATCAACAGGGAACTTTTACTGTCTTACTTGATCTTGAATAACTATTCTATGAGGCAAGAGTATTCTTTAAGAAGTCTTATTCCTGTGGTAAAAAAAAAAAAAAAAAATTGCAGTCTGTTTTGTTTTTGTTATGATACAAGGGATACCAGAGTGTGGCAGAAAATGTCAAGTAGTTAAGACTTAAAATTTGAAGTAATATTTGATGTTGTAAAATTTTATAGGTTTCTTTTATCTTCCTTTCACGTTTTTAAAGGACATACCTTGTAAACATAGTGATAAAATGCCAGGAATATTAGGATTTTAAGGCAATAATAGAGCCCATTATTTAAACGACAATATAAAAGGCAATTATATTGATGAAGAGCTACATCGGCTTTGTGTCTGTGAATAAACTTGGCCTGTACTCAGCTTCTATTTGTTCTCCTGGCATAAACACATATTGTGTGTGATTCCAGTTTAATGGGGCCCCGTTTGTATGCCAAGCAGCTGCATTTTAGGCCCTATTGCGTGATTTCATAGCTCTCTGAAAATTGGTTCTATTGAGCACGAGAGATAGAAGGTGGTGGTGGGGGGGAAAGCTTCAACACACAATCATTTCTTTTCAATTGGAGCCAGCAAGGTTGATGACAACATGACCATTGTGTTATAATGATAAGACCACTAAGGATCTGTACCTCTCATCAAGGCTTTCACACAACAGCAGATACAATTTAATTCACTGCTCTGTCAGCAGTGCTGATACCATTATGCCGTCTGTCTCCACAGTTATAATCACTGTCCTCCGAGAAATGCAGTTGAAATGATCTTGAGCAGTCAAAGAAACTCTCAATTAAGGCTGCCACTTCCAATGTGTCAGATTGTGTCTTATGCACTTGGTACAATTTTCACTTCCAATCCTGTTTATTTACAATGTCTACCAGTAATTATGCTTAACATGTCATTTAGTGAGGGTGCCCCTGCCAAGGAGATTGTTGGGTGCTGCGGTACCATTGAGTGGGAGTTGCTCGCAGTCAATGCCATCAGCGGCTTTTAGTCCCTGATGGGATGCAGTAGTAATGTTGATAATGCAAGTATCGTGCTCATCAAGTCATAATTAGATGCCACTCAAATGTGCCACTTGTAATAACAGTGTTGATTCATGTTTTCTCGGTGACTGCAACTACTAATTAGTTAAGTGGTTTTTGGTTGGCCTGCATTTGCTGCGGATTATTATTACCCCTGAAAAAAACTGTCAAGGTTAGAGATGTTTCAGGCCACTTAGTGCTGCTTTATGAATTTTAATATTGACATAATAAGAACTTTGGATGGACTTAGGAAATAATATATTTTTGTATTTAATTTGGAAAGATTTTTCTTCCCCTGAGTTAATCATAATTGCAGGTTAATTAAGTTTAAATGAACCAAGAGTAATTCCTAGTTGTGCCATGTGAACCCAGGCCTTGTTTCCTAACTTTAGCTAGCTTTGGTTGAGTCCTGTCTATAAAATGAGAGCAACCCAGGATCTCCACTGCTCCTGCATCCAGACAAGTGCATTTCATTGCTTCAAATCTCTGTATCTAGGTGGAGCAACAACAGAGGAGATGTCTTCTATAAGAATAAGTTTTACCTCAAGCTGCTACATCTAAGAGAGGTAAAGCTTTGATGTGCTTGGAGCAGAAAACATATCCAAAGGCAGAAAAAGTGGCAGCTTTTAGAGCAACCACTTCTCTTTGATTGTCCTTCTCTGATTGAAAGACTTCTTGTGTAAACAGTGTGGAAACCAAGATTTCACAGTCCTTTGCCCTACTATTTTTTTATTTCCTTTGGCTTTGGAGGGGAATTAGCAGATAGAAAAACTTTTTTGAACCGGAAGTCAACGTATAGGACAATCTGAAAATTGCTCTTGTTTCGGAAATCTTGTCACTCGCATGCAGCTACTGGTTTGATAGCCAGCTCCAAAATACTGATGATTTCCTATGTTACTGACTACGGTAGTATCAGTAAAATTATAGTCTTGGATTAATATAATAGTAAAACAACTTGGCTGCCCACATGTTCCTATCCTAAAATCTACTGTAGTTGTTAAGATGTCTGGATGTCAGATAAGATTTAAAGATCTTTCTCCAAATTTGAGGCATTGTTAAAATGCCTCATTCATGTTCACATGCATGAGGATACTCGTGGTGGAGGGCAGGAATAAGTTTCTGTCATTGTCACTTAAAAGAGGATTTGCAGCAGCCTGTACATAGGTGCTTAATGAGTGTTGAAAGGGGATTTACAAGTTAAAATGTTATTTGTGCTTTTAAAACGTCTCTACCTCCTATTTAAAAAAAAAAAAAAAAAATTTTGGTCACTCTAAGGGTGCATCTCTTGGACATGGTCAAGTGTTTCCTGGTGTAATAGGGACTCTCTAAGACACCAGGGATAGATGCATCTCTTGCTCTTCCAATGACAAAGTCGAATGCAGTAACGCAGATGTAGTAGCTGATGGGGTGGAGGAAGACAGGACAGTGCAGTGATTTGTCTCCTTTCATGCTGTATCAGAGACTGCAAATGAGGAACCTTCAGTCCTGTAACTCTTTTCTCCATTTATGTCTATCCTGTAACTTTTCTGGTGCAATACATTTAGCAAATATGATAGCATTTAAACCTGAAGCCTGGAAAGGGAGAATAATCCCATGATAACACATCTGAGTTAAACTTGCTGTTCAAAATTACTAATGTTCTAGTCTTCTGAAAGCTGCATATACATCAAATTTCCAAGAGAATTAAAATGGCTTCTGGGAAGGACAGTCCTAATGATGCCACTCTGACTCCTCAAATGTTGCTGAAATAAAAATAGTAAAAAGTGATAGTTAGAGAGGCACCTGCTGGGCTTCTGCTTCCTTAAATTTGTGTCAAATTTGTCTTACCACTTGACCTTTTCCAATGCTGCAGGCATGGCTTAAGAGAGAATTGCTTAAAACAATGCAAATATTCAATGTTTAAAACATATCCCATCCATAAAGGTTATATAAGTGTGAACTTCTCTGAGTTTGGGATGCTCACATTGAAAATCGAGCAAAAAGAGGAAAAAAGAGTAGTGTTCCTGATCATGAGATGTGTGTGTCAAGTGCTGGAAAACACTGACTAATTTTTAAATTCTTCCCTAGTTTCTCACATGGTTATTGAGGAAGTAAACTGTATTCAAAACCACCTTGAAATTGAGAAGACATGCCGTGAAAGTGCTGAGGCTTTGGCTTCCAAGGTGAGGAGCATTAGTTATTCTGTTTCTTCTGATTTCTCTTCTTTTTTCTTGAGACTGCGAAATTAAGACATACACATCCTCTATGTTGTTTTTGCACGCTTTTGTAGATCTATGATATTATTTGAAGGTGATAAGAACTGTTACCCATATACAAGATGTAAAACAAAGTTGTTTTTTGGAACAGTAAATCATGGACCAGCTTCTTGATACCTAGTTTTTATGCGCCTCTAGGTTAAATGGAAAACAAGTTTTAGAACTATCCCATGTGAGATATAAAACAGTAATGAGCCTTTCAGTGCCTAAATCAAATGGGAAAAAGTCAACCACTGCATTACATTTCAGGTGATGGTTTATGAAAGTAAAGCGAGGGCAGGGAAAAGGTGACCTCCACCGCTCTGTTGATTGCGTCTAGTCTGATGAATTTAGCAAGTGTGTAATTTTCTATATTCCATCTCATCAGAAGTGCATTATTATTAAAGAATGTTTTTATCTCTCTGTTATATATTTTTGGTTGTGTAAAATGCGTCTGAGCCACTTCATCAGAAAATGGATTACAGCAATTTTGAACCAAATTTCATTAGCAATACTGACTGCTTTTTTTCCCTTCCCCACACCCTGCCTAAAGTACATCCTTAGATATGGTAAAAATCATGACAGCAAGAAATCACTTTAATTTAGATGCATTAGCAATGTACCTTCTGGAGATGTATGCTTAATTGTTTGCATAATGACACTATATTAGAATTCATAAGATAGACAATCAGCATATAAGTAAGAAAATGAATGTATTTATCTTTATCTACCCTCTTTCTGTAATGCACATACAGAGGTAGTTGAAAGACTAGCCTCCTTTGGGGCTGCTTTGCCAAACCTGACTCATTTGTTAGTGAGTGCTCCCTAAACCATGGAAGGTTCCCAACATCACCCTTCCCACTTGTTCAATCCCTTCTTTGGGAATGAGGCGTTGAAGAAACTTTTTTCCTTGAGTAAATCTTCCATAGTACTTCAGTAGATATATCAAGGGGTTAAGGAAAGAGGCATAAAAGATGATTTGCTTGGATAAAGAAATTGACATCTAAATGTACAGTATATGTTTCATTTCAAGGCAGAAATTAGACTTCAGCATGGATGTGCTGCATGTCATCAGTGCAAAGCTGAGCCTTATTCTTAGAGGTGAAGGTGGGGAATGCTTGTCTTGTGGGTGGACATAAAGTGTGTAGGGGTTGAGCAGTGAAGAAAATGGTTAAACAGTTATAACAATCCCTGTTGTTCAATCTCTCCTGCCACCAGGAACCACCTTGGTCAAGGGGTGGAGGTGTGTTAAAAAACCTCTTATCCTCCACCAACCGTGGGATGCACTTAAACATCCAGCACTACTGCCCAGAGTGATTTCTGGCTTGTGGTTTGACCCATCAGGAATTACTCTGTGTTATGGCTTTTGTTTCATATTTATTGATTCTACAGTAATAATTATGCAGAAAATTGAGAGTAACTCAGAAAGATTAAAGGTGATTCTGTCGTGACTGGGAGTGTCATAGTTGTGGTATTTGATACTTGTTTATAAGCAGAATAAGGGTGTAGGGAAAGGTGAGACTGATGGATATGGCTGGCAAAGCTAGACAAGCTTTCAGGCATACTGGCCCTTTGGGTCATTCAGGTGGGGCTCTCTATTAATACGTGTTTCAGGAGCTGAAGCAGCTATTGCAAGGCATGCATAGCATGAAGCAAATCTGATAGTTGAGTTGAAGCTACACAGAGTGTTTATTAGTTGGAAGTACCAGAGAGGACTACGTGTTTCCTCATAGAGAAAAGGCTACAGGTGAAGCAGCATGTTGAATTCAAGCCTCCTCAGAGGAGAAAGAAGACAAGCTTTCCATCTTCAGGCCATTTTAGTGTAAAATGGAGCATTTAAACTAGTGTCAGCCTTTTCTATTGCTTTGTTTGATACATCTTTTAATGGCAAGGGGAAAAAAACCAGCTAATTTTTTCTTGTATAGCTCCTTAAAGACAGACTAACTAGCTTGTTACTGTTTACACTTACACTCTTTCAGCTGAACAAAGAAAATAAGACCTTGAAAAGAATTAGTATGCTTTATATGGCAAAACTTGGCCCAGAAATTATCACTGAGGAGATAAATATTGATGAAGAAGATTCATCTGCAGATACAGAAGCTGGCTCTGGATCATGCAACTCAGTGCATTGCCAACGCCAAATAAAAGGTGAGAATTGTTACTGAGCTTACAGTGCACAGTAGGCAAAAGTTGTCTAAAGAATATAGTATTGATTTGGGCTAGAGATCTGCCTTGCTCGATATTATACCTTTGACAGTGGTCAGGAGAGGATCTTCAGGAAGGACTAAGGACATGGCAAGCCTGTTATGATATTGTGTGATATTAGGTGTGCAAGATGAGTTACAGTGCATCAAGAAAATGGGGTCTGTGCAGCCAACAGTGTTCAGTGTTACTGAACTGGTAAAAGAAACATTTCTTTAGATCCTTAACACAGTAAAAGTTCATTTGTGGTTCAACAGAAGGACAAGGTCACCTTGATATTGCTTCAGTTGTCGTTTACATGACATTTTTTTTCAAAGCCTTTAAGACAGGACTCTCCATTTATATTTCCATTGTTTATTTTAGTATACACAAACTTCATTTATATTTCAGAATTATTTCTGAACAAGCCAATTAAGAACAATGTTTTACCAGGGAAAATAGCAAAGCTTGGGAACATTGAATTACATAGATATCAGAAATCTGCACTTCATTAAGAAATCTCTGGCAATTTCAGCCATAGAAAAACTGCTTTCTCTTCTAGTCTAACTCTGTGATGCATGATCCTATCTGTATGTGTTACTTTATAGCATCCAACAACAGGGAATGTTTATCACTTTAAGATATGGATTGGCATCCCATTATCTATAGGAGGAGAAGTTCTGCTGTGCATGTACCTGGAAGAAATGTGTACATGTATGGGGGCAGAAAGATCTGAAGATTTGTTCCAGAAGTCATTACTGAGTCCCTGTCCCAAGCCTCTGCTAAGCTGCATGCCATTTATCCTCAGGGAGGAATCTGAGAGTATATTGGGTACAGAGCAGATTGCCTGCTAAATGAAAGATCATACATAACAGAAGAGAGTTTGTAAACTTGCCCAGTGTGAAATCTGTTCTTCTGTTTAGGCCTATGCTTCCAAGAGTTGAGTTTTGTGGTGGGTATCACAAACCTCTCTTAGTTTTCTCACCATGCAGCTAAATACTGAATGTTTCTTGCAAAGATTTTTTTCCTGCTTTCTATCATTTCTATGGAAGGATATATGAATAAAATAGCATAGTCTGAGGCTGTTTTATTAACACTATTTCATTTATCAAGTCTGTAAAGCTTTGTCTGGAGAACAAAAAGGGAGAAGGTTGTCTTTATACAGTAGGAGACAGCGACAAGAGAGATCTGGTTCCCAGTGAAAGTGCAGAGCAATCTCAGAGCCATAACTGAAATTTATATACTGATTTAGGGGGTTGATTTTTTTAAATTATTTTTTGCTATCCTTTTGGACATACTTGATAAGTCAAAAGTGTTGGTATAGCACTTGAGTACGTAACATGTATCTGAAAAGAAACAATTCTTGTAGATACTTACGAATATTTAGGTACACAGCTATTTTCCATTCTCTGCATTTAGAGGGCTGTATATGTACTAGAAGACCCAACTTAATCTAGATCCCATAAATTTCAGTGAGAGATTTTTTCCATTAACTCCACCAGGCAACACACGTAAAACAGAAGACTTGGGTCATTAGTTAACTGGGAAAGCAAGTTTTACTCTTTTCTTTACAGTTTATGTGCTGCTAATTGGGAGGAAAATAAATCTGATGTTTCTGAAAGGGAGGCAAAGCGGGGAGAGGAAAGCAGAGGAAAAATGTCAACATGAAGATTTCAAATGAAACAAAATGGCTTCGTGTATGTCGTAATCATCTGCCACTGATGAGGAACAATTTTCTTAACAATTTTCCTAACTCACAGTTGGTATTCAAAGAACAGCACTAATATGGAATTCTGGAATCATGTGGGGAATGAAAGCACTTAACTGAAACCTAATATGCAGCAATAAATCTATATTTTTGTGTTTTTTAGGTGAATCTAAACTTTGCTATATTACATACTCATTTTGATCTCCTGTCAAGGAGTGGTTGTAATCAAATATTTTATTCCTTTTGTGAATTAAATTTATTTCTTATTTTGATAATTAAAGGATGCAGATTTTGAAGGGAAACTGCAGACATTAGCTCTTCTTTCAGTAAAGGTTACATTCTGAGTCTGTTCACATAATGTTCACTCTGTTACAAAGACCATAAATTGGCAGCTGTTCAGAACAATTTCTTCAGTGAAAACCTCCTAAGTATTAACTGCCTGTTTTATTTATTTCCCTTGTGACAAGAACTCATGATCCAAAAAGAATTGAAGTGCATTAATTTGTGTTAAAGGATGTCTATTAAAAGCTGCTTTCCACTGCCTAGGGTCTGTCCTAGAGCCTGGGTGATGTGACTGTCTCCTGACTAAGACTGAGGCTGCTCTGTGGTGGCAGGGTTGACCCCATTATAGCAGGAAATGAATCATTCAGAATGCAAATAAAGACAGCAGTCCTGGACAAGAGAGCTTACCTCAATAAAGTAAATCTGAAACTGCAGCCCAATTATAGATCTGTTACTTGACACCTGTGTTCCTAAATTATTGAGGATGTACCTTGAGACCTTATCTGCAGTTAAGGTGCTTTGTGTTCGGTTGTATTTGTATGTTACAATTTTGCTTTTGTTCCTCTGCAAATAAAATAAAAATGCCATTTCCTTCCTCAAAATACAGAGCTGCGAGATCAAATTATATCTGTTCATGAGGAAAAGAAGACCTTAGCCATTGAACTGGAAAACCTGAGGTGCAAACTTGTAGAAGTAATTGAAGAAGTATGTATTGTACCATGGAAGGCGAGACCATGTTAGTGTGTAGTCAGTACTTTTTGTATCTAATTTTGCCAAAAACACAGTTGTGAAGTTAATTGAATACTATCTGATTGGAAATCTTGCCAGCTTGTCCATGTGATGGACCACTTAGAAGGCCCCTTCTAGGGGCATGCCCTAAGTATGCTCTGCTGCTGTCCCTGGCACGTGCCTCTTCCCAATCCCTTTTAAGGCTCATATTTTTTACACTTATCTCCTCTTCCTGACAGCCTGGTTTTGGTGGTAGTAGTTGTTTGTTTTTTTTCTTGAGCCTGTGGATGTGCTACAGAAATGCTTTGGAGAATGCCTGATTTAATTACTGGTGCTATTTCATTGAGCATATCCTTGATTTTAGCCATTGGCAATGCCCAGTCATGGTAATTAGACCAGCAAATTGGCTTTTTGAGCCAGCAGTTTAATTCCTGCTTGAAAACTGGATAAGCCAAGTAATGATGCAAATCAGGACTTAGAGTGTCTCTTCCTGTCCCTGCAACACTTACATTCAGAAAGACACAGCTGATGGGTCTTGGACAATAAACAGTTCAGGGAAAAAAGAAACAGCCAGCAGCCTGACTGTATGAAGATACAAACAGTCAAGGACAAGCCAGTAACTTTTTTATCAAGGGCTATGGTGTCTCATCTTGAAAGATTCCAAAGACTTTGTGTTTGCAGCTGCGATCAGTACGTGCCATGAGAAGGGTCCATGAGAGCCCCATGTGAGGTGTTAGCTCATAAGCTTTGAATGCTGTATGAAGTGGGAGCCTATAATTTGGGGGTAAAACTTCCTTATATCCCATTGTAAGCCCTAATATCAAGCTGATGCCAAGATACTGAATTTCTGAAAGCAAATATTACGTGCATTATGTCATGTGCCATATATCCTGTGCTGCTAATGAGAAATCTTTTTTTGGTCTGTTCTTTGCACTTTTGTAGGTGAATAAAGTGAAAGAAGAAAAAGCGGTTTTGACTACAGAAGTTAATAAGCAACAAAAGCTGTTGGAAAAATGTAACAGAGGTGTGTTATTTTTATTTTTTTCCACAGGTTTCTTTTACTTCCTCCCCTCTCTATGTTTGTTTTAAAGACAATCTTTAGAGCTTTTATGGTGCAGTTTAAATAATGCTTTGCAGAAGCATTAGGCCTGATCTGGCACCTGGGCTCCATGGCTGTGGGCACTGCACAAATACACAGACTGTTCTACACTGTCTCTACTATAGAAAATTATGATGGTGAAATTAAAAGGATAAATGGGAAAATATTTTGCTGTGGCAGAAATAGCAAGCTAAAGTAGGAAGGTTGTCTCTGACAGAGATGGAGTTTGAATCCTGATCTCCCAGTAACTTCCTTAAGTTATTATATTAGCTTTTTAGTTGGGACACAGCTTTGAATGTCTAAGGTCTTGGGAGAATGTGGTCGTATGTTCAGAGAGTGAAGGAAATGGGACCAGGGTGCTGAGAATGAGGTCAGTGGGAAAAGTAGGGACCAGAGCAAATGGGGAGAGAGAGGAGAGGTAAAACAAAACAGGGACAGGGACTGGAGACAGTCTGCAGAGAAATAGGACTCGGGAAAGGAAAACTTCTTAATGAAAAGCATTTTCTTAATGAATAAGATTGCTTCCAGATGAGAAATAGTTGACTTGAAAGTAGTAGGGAAGCCTAGAGGGGAAGATTTCAGTGCCTTGTCCCCCCGCCCCCCCTCTTTTTTTTATTTAAAAAAACCCTCCCCTCAATGCTTGTTTGTTCTGCCCTCCAACCAAAATCATTTGGTTAGTTGTTTAACAGCACCCTAATAATATTCCCTGGAAGACTTCAGCCCCATTTGCAGTGCCTAATGCTATTCCAGTATATCAAGTTGCTCCTGTGCAATTGTCTTCACCTGCTTGCACAAGGAGAAAAATAAAGCTCTTCAGGGCTGTGAAATGGTGATGTGAAGGGAACTGCTAAGGCTGCCGAATCCTCACTGGAGGAGCAACATCCAGTTACAGGCAAGCAGTAGCCTTGTAGTGAAACCCCAGACAACAACCTTTGAAAATGCTAAAGACTCTCAGCACGCTGTAATTGCCTGGCAATAATACTCCCTGTTCGGTGGAAAAAGTGTAGCAGATCAGCAATAGTCTGCGTTGTTGAGAATAGGGCCGAGCTTTGGGTTACAAACATGTCCTTGGAGTGGGGAATGATCCTCTTTTTCCCCCTGCAAGCTGCCTTCTCACCTTCCCTCCATCCTGCTGCTGCCCCTCACCTGGAGGAGGGGATTTACAGAGGAGCAGGAGCCTCACCTCTTGCTTTAGCCTGTGACAGGCAATGCTTGCAATCTCCTAAAATGTGAAACTTAGCATAGGTAGATCGGATAGACCAGCTTGGAGAGGCTTTTGATGGGACAGTGTGGCAGTTGAAAGGTTTCTGAATTTTTTTTTTTGTTTCCGCCTTGGCACAATCAAAAGAATGACCCTTTAATACCTGTTTTTCAAACAGGAGAGATTGTACCAGGATAGGTCCTAATACACTAGTAATGGAAGCCAGTGATTTTCTGTGTTTCAAATGAGCTACCAAAGTGTATTGCTGCACACTGAATAGACACTAGCTCTACTCTCTGTCTCTGTGGTGCTGACTTGGAGCTGTGTAATCAGTACTTTCCCATCAGAGTTGGTGAGTTTAACTTTGAAAGATTTAAAAGTATGTTTTTTTTAAAAAGAAAATTTTGAGAATCAGATGGGTGGGATGTGTTTTCCACTCTCTAAAGTACCATTGACTACACTTAGCTGTGAAAATCTTTATGCTTGTCTCCAAAGAGGCAAGGGACTTACATAGGACAGTTTTAGAAACTCAGTGTCCTCACTACGAAGATTCTTCTTCAGGCAATAAGAGCTGAATCTTTTCAAAAGTGTCAGTGGTCATTGAGACATGTTAAAAATTAATATGCTGAGGTCTGTTCAGCATATATAGTTTGGGGAAGCAAATCCCAGGGCTGGCTTCAGCCAGCTGTGTTCAGCTTCGCTTGTGTGAGCATAGCTTAAACATGGGCAGCTCGGAATTGCACTACTTCTTGAAACTGTTTGAAATCTCTGATGTAAAGGGATGTTTTATACCCTACTTAGGCCAGTTGCCTCCAAAATATATGCAGTCTTTATGCTGAGCAAGGCCCTCTTGTGTCGTTTATTGCTCATACCCAAGGAAGCAAAACATCGTCTTCGCAGCCTGGTGTTTACTACCCTTGTCTTGAGTTTGGGCTCTACCAAAGAGTGTCTATCGTCAGGTGTGTTCTAGATGAAGTTAGAAAGAAGTAGATCACTGTCTGAGTGTGACTTCCTGGTCAGTGTGGAGCAATGATCATTTATATGCTGGTCTAACAGAACAGAAAGTCAGATTTCTCAGCTAAGTGGAATTAATGCCTGGCCGGGTGGGTGAGGTTAAGCTCTTCCAATGAGCTGCTTAATCAATAGAAGTTAAGTTTGATTTTCCTTCCCTTGCCTGCTTTAAAAGAAAGGCAACACTTTTTGGGGGATTAGAAGTTATGATTTTTGTAACACTTGGTCCTATGGGCACCCCAGACAACAGATATTGATTTGTCCTGTAGCATTTCTGCTGTAGTTAATATCCACTTTAGATTTAAAATCTTCTAACTGCCAAGGACACTGCTAGGTGAGAAGCATGTGATGAAAAAGAGCAAGAAGGAATGGAGACAGAGATAGTAATCAGTGGAATAATCACTTTACTTTTCCTTTGTAATTATAAGGCTAAAAAGGTGTGTCTGTAGAGTTGATTTAACTTTATGTTATTGTGCTGAATGCCAAAATAAAGCTGAGATAAGCAAATAGAAATATTTGCCAAGTTTAACATCAGGTATTTCCAGTCTATTGTTTACAAAGTAAAGATGCAGCAAGGAAGAAAGTTACCTAATACTTCAGAAAACAGTAAAAGAACACTAAAAATAATATGCTATTGTAAGAAAACAAATCTACCAAAATATCTAGTGTTACCGTGCCGGTTTGTGTTGGTAGGTGTGAAATGATTACCTATGTGTACATGGGTGTAAAGTAGAGACAGGTGTTGTTGGTCAAAATACCCATATTTGAGGTGCAGATATTTTTGCCCAGCAGAGCAGGATAGCAGGACTACTACGGTGCTTAGACCAGTAATTGTTCGTAAAAATAAAGGGAAGATCTAAGGCAAAGCATGAAAAATTATTACAATGTAGACTATAGATGGAAAAGTAAAATTAAGTTACATCTCCATTGTGAGGATTTACAGTACTTGGGAATAGCATCCTATCTGGACAAATCTAGTAGTACTTTATTCTTGTTTTGTTGCTTTGTTACCCACTTCTCCCTTTACCTCCTGGTTTTGTTTCATTCTTACAGTGTCTGTGCTGGCAGTAGAAGAATATGAAGAACTTCATACAAACTTTGAGCTGGAAAAGAATCTGCGGAAGAAAGCAGAGTCATTTGCACAAGAGGTGAGTAGGTCGAGAAGAAAGACATACAAAGAAGATGGTGTTTTTTTCCCTCCAATTTCAGCAGCTTAGATGATTTGGTTTCTGTTCCCAATTTCCATACAAAATAGAACTCTGAATTCCTGTGCACTCTTTAACATCTGTACTTCATCTGAAAAATGGCTACATTATTTCAATGACTTTTATAAAGCAGTATTACCTTTTGTCGTCTTTTCAAGTGAGGCTTTAAATTTAGAAAGGGCTTAGACATCCATAACAATTGGACAGAGAATATATAGAACTTGGGATTGGAAAGGATTGTCTGCCTGTTTAGTGATATCATTCAGAGCTATGTTTTTTTCTGAAAAATATGGGAACTAGTGAAAAACAGCTTTGTGAAACAGGGTATTCTACTGCTATTTAACTTATACTTTTGGAGTAGCATCTGTAGAGAGAATTCAAACTGAAAAAGAAGTGCTTTCATGTACTAGAAAAGATATTGACTCCAAATAGATCAGTAAATAAGGGAAAATCCGAAGTCTGCCGTGAAATGGATTTTAAATTTTGAAAGTCTGGCGACTGTGCTTACTGTGTGCTGTTACTCTTGTATTGTAGGCTGGATACTTTGATGCTCTGGATGTGAACAGAATCATATTGTAGCATTTTAAACACAGCAAATTTTTTGTGGACTTGAGATAAAATGTAAAGTCTCAAAGATATAGAAGTGGGAGATGACCAAGTTGGTGCTGGTTTTTGCCCTGTATCTCTGTGAATGTGCTGTATACAAAGGTTGGTTAAGGAGCTGTCAAAGGTGCAGCCAGGTGCAATTGGACACAGAGATTCTGTTTTCTCTCTCACACATTTCTTCCCCTTTTGATGTTATCCAGTTGAATGTTTGGGAAGCCCATTCGAGAAGTTAAATTGTCAGAAAACAAGCAACCTAGGAACAGATTGATTTCTCTATTATATGAAACTGTGTATTTGAATAACAGGGCCAGTTACTCATCCTAGTATTAAAGCAGAAAAGTAAGGACAATTATTAACATTCTTATTCTTTCATATAGGTACATGGTAAACTTTAGCTTTCAGTGAAGAAACAAAACAAAGCAGTTTGAGCTATTCCACTGCTGAAGCTTTAATCATTTGCTTAGTCAATCTGTAATTGAAGTAAACTTAATTTCATATAGCTTGCATATATATGCATACCAACAGTCTCCTGGCTATGGCTGTCAGTATTTCTGCCGTGTGTTTAGAATGTAACAGCACTTGACTAAAAGCTAAAGCAGCTGATACTTCCCTCCTGTGGAAAAAGAAATGATAAAAATGAAAATTGTGTGCTGGTTATTAAAATGTGTCTTCAACTCTCAAATTCTGGGAGTGGAGATGAGCTTTGGATGACACTGAGTCAAGAGATGTGGGAGAGCAATCATTGAAGAAGAGCTATTTATGAAACATAGAAACTTCAGATGCAGCCTCTTTTGAACTCTGGTTTTACAGAGTTGTGAGTTGCAGCTTCTGCTGAGCAAACCTCGTCACCTCTTGTGGCTTCACTGTCACTGGGCCATTTAAATTTTGATTAATGGCTCACTGTAGTTTTGCAGAAAGAAAAATATTATCTGCAAGTTCCATTCAAATGGATAGAAACATTTATGAGAGACCAAAAATGATTAAATATTACCTATGTCTACTGAGCATTAATTTGACTGTTTTTCCTAGACTAGTACTAGTCTATGCAATAAAATATTGCTGTAACTATTTTTAAATTTTAAGGAACCTGGATTTGTTGATTACCCATACTTTCATGGTAGCTGCATTTACAGTGTTCTTTTCTCTTTATATCTCCTGAGACTGTGCAGACATTGCTGTTTTTATTAGCAGTTTTCCCAGAGTATTTTTTGTCTGTAATGTCTGCAGAACTGATATCTTCAGAAACAAATATCTGAGGATGTTATGTATATTCATTTCGCATGTATTACTGCAGTATCTATTTTACATGTTGTGCTGTTGCTTTGCTTTATCTATTCAGGTATAGAACAATTATGAGCTTCTGTTCATCAGCTAGCACAGAAAGTTGTATGCAAAGGCTTTATATCTCCCAGGTATAAAGAATTTATAATTGCTTAGTTAAGCTATTTTTCAAATCTTTAAAGAACATTATCTGATACTTAGGGACCAGAATGCTTTTTTCCTGTTTAGATGTAGAACTGTAATATTCATAGAGCCTTATATTTTGAAAAAGGCTATTTACAATATCTTTTTGTATTTGAGTAATAAACTGAAAAGCAAACAGTTAATTACAGTGCCAAAAAATGCTGATTATTTGCAAACTAGTATTTCTTGCTCTTTTTTTGTCATTAGTTTTTGACAGTTCTGAAAATACGGATCTTTATGGTTGCAGATTCATAAGGCAGATCTTTAGTTTAGGCTTTTCAGACCTTAAGTTCTTTACTTTTAGGTGTACTGGCCAAAATGGAGGCAATCATCGCAGTGATTTATAGACCTACATTAATCTTTTTCTATGTATTCACCTCTCATCCCCTTGTGCCTTGCTGTTCAAAAATATTTTTGGAAATATTTCTAAAACACAGAGCATGTGACTGCAAAGCCACTTCTCGAATGTGTTTGAGGAGCTGGTAGTACTTCAGAATACTTTAAAAAAAAAAAAAGTTATTGTTGGCCTGGTTTCACGTTTACAGTGTCCTTTTAGTGACCTGAGGCATAAGACACAAGCCCGAGCTCACAACTATGTCTGTGCCAGCAAAGCCTCCTGCCCACATGAGCTGTGTGTAGCCGAGGGGTCCCCCTGCACAGATCCTATTGCAGGTCTGGGGCTGTGATTTGGGAGCTGGGGATCCCCAGATATTCTTATAGGAGCTCTTTAGGTTACGCCAAAGAGGTGCTATGATTTTCTGCTGCTTTGACCATCACCGTACCCTGGCATAGTCCTTCTTTCATTGGCCTTATGTTTCTCTGTTCCTATAAAGTGTTTCTTTAAAAAACAAAATCGTGCTGGATATTTGCTTGAATTTTTTCAAAAGCCCAAGCAGTTCTGTGTGCTGAGTGTGTGGAGAGAAGAAACAGCCTTGGGAGAATGCTTTGTTCCATGCTTTGTGATTACCTTGTTTGGATCACTTTGAGAAAGGAAATAAGCTTTGGGTAATGTCTGTGTCTTTGCAGTCCCAAGTCATAAGTTTTGGAAAAATGTGGGGTTTTGTATTATGTTTTTGTATTATATTTGTGTATGTTTGTGACATTAAATAGCCTAGATAAGTGTCTTAGCTGGCTGTAATTTGGACTCATAGTTTACTGCTGGACACACTGTTTTATAAGGGATCCAGGTATATGAAACTACCCTTAACTTGAGGAGCTGGCCTGTGTATTCAGACTAACCCCTTTCCTCTCTATTGTGGCTTCATCTTTTGGGCTTCCAGCTTGGAGCTGCACTGCAGCCTCAATGGGAGATCACAGGAGTGTCTGCCACGGGCTGCATTTCCAAGTGCTGCTCTTGGCATCCTCCTCTGATAGGAGAGGAGGATTTGCTGCAGAAGGGGAGCAAGTGGGAATGCAGGTGTGATAGCTAATGGGAGGATGAGCACACCTGTGTAGTTGAACACAGATGGGAGGAGGGAAGAGATGAGGAGAGGAAGGGAGCAAGTTCATGTAAGAATGAGAGAACACTTGAAAATTAGAGCTTTTGATTAAAAAAAAATCCAATGCAGCTTTAATTATAATAATGTGCCTGGCACTATCATAATATATATTTAATTAATCAAAAATGATCTAACCTGAAATACTGGAATACATTCTCCTTAGAGTTTCTAAAGAAATTGAGTAAATATTGTCAGCTGTGTTGTGGAGAGGGGGAAGGAGAAAGAAAGAAAGAGGATTTGAAGAGAGTCACAGTCCATTGTGAAAAGTGGAAGAATCCTCATAAAAGAACTAAATAAATAGCGTGTGTAAGGGGCGGGGGCATGGAAAAATCTGTACCTACCTGAATAAAGCAGGGTTGTTAACACAGGAATCTTGGCAAGCTTAACTAGAATTCTAGTGTCATGTTTTAAGAGACACTTTAAGATCTCTCAGTTCTTTGTGAAGCAGTTTATAAGAAAACAAAGGAAGGCAGAGAGTATCTTGAAGGCCATTGCAATAATACAGAGGCTAGTCCTGAAAAGCACTCTTGCACAAAGATGAGTAAAACACAAAAGATACTGCTGAAGCAAGCCAAAAGGGGTGGAACATGGGGAGAGATGCAAATTGGAAGTTTTAGCAATGTGAAAATCCCAGGAGTTTAATAAAATAATCTAGCATAAATGGTTTATTAAGCACGTATCCTGCCTTCCAACAATATTTTGTAAAGTGAACTCTTTATTACTGTCGTGTGTGCTGGCATGGGGACAGCCCCTGCACCTGAAGTTACCTTGGCAGTCTCGCTGGGAAGAAGCAGTGTGCTCTCAAGTTTAGTGTTGGGCTGTAGCTTCTTTTCCGTGTACCTCAGGGTAAGTAGAAATACAGTGTCAAATTATTGGGCACACTTATTAGGGTTCTTCTCTCTTCTACAAATAACATAGACTTTTCCTCAAATCACAGCACCTCAGTATTATAAATAGCTTGCCATTTGAAAGACTGAATGATTACACTCAAGGAAACCCTGGTCAATGATGTGTGTTGTCCATCTTTTTGTTTGTCTTTCTATTTCCCAATGTTTGTGGATGCATTCAAAAGTGTATGGATGTGTGTGGCTTTTAAATAGCTATTGCACAAGAACACGTGTACATTTAATTCATTTACTTCAAAGTGCCTCTGTTCCTTACGAGCTTCTGTGCAAGTGCTCAGTTGACATATTACTTAATTCAGGAGAGAATCTTCCAGTATTGAAGGAGAGAAGCTGGCCACCATTTGTAACACATAGGGAGAATTACATTCTCTTTCTTACAGATGTCTGCAGTACACAGGAGATTTTGTGCAATGGATTTGGTTGTCTTGATGACTTGCATTAGAGAGGGGCTCCCAAGGAACTCTTCATTAGTATCTGTGACCTTTTGGGTTAATTGTGAGGATTCTTGCATTATCGTGCTACATCTGTGAGGGGATGCTACAAATGCAGCAAACACTCATGGAGCAGCTCTGTACCTACAAGTACTATATATTGTGTGCATTACCAAGGATACTTTGACAGAAACTGGTATATGAAGATAATTAATTTGCAGTCCAGCTGACTTAACTGCAAATAATAATTAGAGAGACATGATAAGTGGTTAGTACTTGAATTCTTCTAAGCTTGGATATCGTCAAGCTTTCTTCCGTGAAATGGTAACATTTGGGTAGTCTAGGAAACTGCTTAGCAGTTTTAGTTATTTTCCCAGGCATTTTATCTATTTGGGAAAAAAGCAGAGATTTCCTTCCTTTATGTGCGTTATGATCAATTTCTGAGTGTAATACATGACATCTAAATACTGTCAGACCATAGGCATTATAGAATGTATTATTCCATATATTTCATATTTCTCCTATGGCAAAACCAAAAAGACTTTTGCAATAAATATTTTTGTTCCCCCTGGGCCTTGGGCAGTTATGCCTCAGGTGAAGAACAAGTGTTATAGTTTGACAAACCCTCTTGCACAAAGCAGGCTGTTCAATTATACTGTGTTTTGTAAGGAAGCCACAATACTGATGGGAGTCCAATCCTCTCACACCAAAAATAGTTGCCCTAATCTCCGTTTCATGTAAGTAATAGACAAGAAATAGGGTAGCTCACCTAATCCTCCTCCCCAGTTTGGAATAAATTCTTCTGATGCATAAAACTTATTAATGCTGCACTTTGTAGCTCTTCAAAAATACTTCCTTTATGAAGTTGCCTGGCAATTAGCCAAAAAACTAAAGAAACTGCATGCTATCTATCTGTACTAGTTTAAAAATGCCATAGGCCATATAAAACATATAAAAGGAAAGGAAGAATATAGGCATTAGAGACAACATTCTCAGATCAGAGAACTTACACCTAAAATTAAGTATATGCTCAAGTAACGTTGCTGGATTGCTGTGGCTACAGAATGATTTCAAGTAATTCCATTACAAGGTATTTCTTGTAGCTTTTTTTTTTTCTGAATAGCTCTTCAGTCACATACGAATCCACTTGAACACAAAGGTTTTGGAGCTGGTACTGGACTAACATCATTGCTTGATGTGCAGTTTTGAGCCTGAGCATGGAGAGGGTTTTTATATATCAGTGTCCAAACCGTTACGAAATAAATAAGGTTGGACTATGGATAGTTTTCTTGTATTTCAATGAGATATGTTCTCTTCTCTTCCTGAACTTCCATTAAAAAATCACTGGTCAGAATTTCTGTTGTAATATTTATATGCAGTGGACATCGCATGCCCAGATGTTGTTGATAATAGAGTACAGATGACAGTTAAAAAGTTAATGTGTGTATGTATATTTTCATAATTAGGAATCATTGAACTAAAATCTGGATTTATACCATACAAATCCAGAGTGCGTCCTGTATTTAATGCTGCTTAGTGCCCTATCAAGTGCTAATCTGACAAGATCACCCTGTGTCCCTCACCACAGCACAGCCTCCAAACAGCCTTTTCTTTTGGGAAGATGCAAGTACCCTGATCCTGCTCTCCTGGGACTCGTTTCAGGCTTGAACCCAGGCTGGAGCCCAGGGTACTCGTATAACAAAAGACTTCCTTCTCTAAAATTTGACCGATATGTAAATGAAAGTGATACCACTCCAAAAAGATGACTTGTTGATTCCTCGCTGGGGTGTGGAGTGAATGGAACAGCGGTGCCACGGATTTGAAATTGGAATCAAAAGATAGCTTGTCTGAAGTCCTCTTTTACATGGGAGACTTCTGAAGTGGGACTCTATTGTGATATGTGCCTGTTGTTACTTCATTTATAGTGGAGTTCTGTTTGACTGTGATTTTTATTTTGTTTTATGAGACTAATAATTACCTTATTATAACAGCTTTTTGTGTTGAAATGTTATTCACCCTTCAAGCTTCAACTAATAAAAAAAATATAGTGCACATAGCAAGAATGCAAACAACTTATAGATGGAAATGTGGCAAGGTATGGATATTAAAGCATTTCCTTTGACCTTGTTTTGAGAAGAGTTAGTTCGAAAGCATCCAGTTATACCCTGAACGTTTCTTGAATGAGGATCAGAGTTCCCAGGGGTTTGACACTAACAGAGTTGCTTTCTAACTTTTTTAATGAGGAAGAATTCCTTTTTCAGCTCTGGTGTACACAAAAAACAGCTGCAGTGAATGCTCTGTAGGGTAATGGTTAGAGCAGGGGTCTGAGAATGAGGTGTGGCCCCACTGAGGTCAAGGGAAAAACTTTTATTTTCGGTGTTTCGCCCCCTTCCCTCCCCCCTCTCCTCAGTTCTTGTTCAAACTCCATGATGGAACGTGGCCAAGTCCCAGATTTTCTGCGCTTCAGAGCTTCCATTTGTAAACTCAAGAGGGAAAGATGCTTAGCTGCTGCGCACAGCGCTTGGAGATTGTTTTCAAGTTAAGTTTATAAATAGAAGCAAACTATTTTCCTTTGTGCTCTGCCTTTGGTTGCTGACGTGGTTTCAAGAGATTCCTCAGGCATTGGCTTATGTTTCCAGCATTGATTGGGATATTCTGCAGATAATTGTCTAGCAGGTGGTAAAGTCAGAACTAATCTGTCAATTGGTTAAATTCCACCTAGTCCAAATAATCCTGTTAGTAGCTATTTTGCCCTTTCAGCAGTCCTTTTAATTAATATTCAAGCTTGTGCAGGCAGCCAGGTTTCTACCCTGCTGAAGAATTGATGATTTTATTTTAAAGTTAGAATTATTTTCTAAATCTCTTTTTTTTTTCCCATGTCAAACACATAGAGCAACCTCTCAAAAACTTGCCATTCTATCTCTGTCTGCTCCTTTTTTCTTGTCTAATGTTATCCTGTCTACATAGGATGTGATGGTGCTTCAACTATGTGTCCAGGGAATTTCTGAACTAAATAGGAATTGCTATGAGAAAATGATTCCTATTTGTCAGACTGGAGACTTATGATGTAGATAATAAAGTTTGGAGTTTTTTTGTGGTGGTGAAGACACTTTCCCACATACCATAAGCAGAAATATATTTGCTATGTTCTGAAAGCAATTTATACAGCTAATAAAAAGCTCAGGTTGTCTTGAGGAAACTTTTGAATGAAAAGACTTTCATCTGGTTCCTCAAGAGAAAAAGTTTGATTTTCTCCTAGGAAAGCATGAAACAGTGAATATGAATTTGCTACCTTTGGTGAAGTATATACTGAATTCATGATATTTGATTTGTTTTGATACCATGTCATTTTTGTAGAAAGCATCACATGCAGATGGAGAGGAAGAAGAGGAAGCAGTGGGTATCTGCTCCCTCTAGCTGGACAGAAATGCAGAGAACAAAAAAACCCCCCTGAAATTATGACCTGAAACTATTTTAGAGAATTATACACACACACCCCAAAAAGAAAAAAAAAAAAGATTTTGATTTGAAAATTCCCAGTGGATAAAGTGCCATGTTGACACACACACACACACACACACACACACACACACACACATACATACACACACACACACACACACACACACACACACACACAAATGGTTTCTATAGCAATGTTTCTCTCACAGGACAGGAGGGCAGCAGGGTTTTAGTCAGTGCTGAGGAGTTCTTTAGCTGTGATTTAGAGGTCTTTCTGAAGTACAATCACTGGAAGATGCTGTTTTATTTTAATATTTTTTTGAAAAGATAAAATATTAAACAAATGGATGAGCTATAATCCAAAGGCAGCCTTCACAGCTTGGGTTGGGTGGCTGGCTTTGGTTCTGAGCTTCTGTTGCCTTTAACTGGTTTTCTTCTCCTAGCGTACGATAACGCGACTGTAAGGGGTTTGAGTGTTGCCCTTTCGTTCATCTTAAAGATGTAACTATAGTGCTAGAGCTGGTATTTGTTGTTTCCTCTTCATCCAGTACTTCCAGTTCTGTATTTGCTGCCTCGTGGCTCAGCTTTGCCCAACAAAGTGTTTGTTGTTGGAAGTGTTTGTTGTTGGTGCTCCTGGTGGTCAGGCTGCATCCTGGGCCTCGTCCTTGCCCGCAGCGTCGCAGAGGGACATTCTGCCTGGTCCACAGGCTTCTCTTCTTGTTTGTGCAGACAGGGAGCTGCTTCCCAAGGAAGCTCACTTGAAGTGATGCCAAGTGCTGGGTAGAAGGCTGACTACCAACCTGAGTTGTCTGATGTTTCATTCAAATCCTGTTGCATTAGGAAAAAGCCCCCAGCAGTGCCGTGGTACTAGACAGAAAGGAGCCCTTTGCCTGGGGGGACCCCTCTACTTGAAATGCCTGTCAGGAGGCAGAAGAAATTCCTTGAGGAATTATGCTGACAGGAAGCTTTTATTTTGTAGCCGAAGCCTAGAGATGTGATGTTTGTATCATTTGTATCAATGTCACGTCTCTAGACCATTTGATTTTTATTTTATTTTTTTTTAATTCATCCACTTCCCACATCAAAAATGTACCTGGGGAAGAGGAAAGAATACAAGCATCAGGAGTGAAAGGCTGAAATAGTACCAATACGCATTTCCCCAAGGTAAGTACATACACTGTTTGCACAAACACAGGCTGGAATTCATTTTCCAAGGCCACTCTGTCATTCAGATATCTACGTAACCCTCAGATTCATGCACTTTATGCAGAGTGTGCGGGTGTGTTTGAGCAGATCGTCACTGCATAGACATTTTGTTTCTCAATCCTGTGCTCTTTCAATCTGCCAAAGCTCCCAGGGTAGGAATTAGATTGTTCACATTTCTAGGAAGCAAAATTCAGCGATGCATTCAAATTCTGAATGCTGCTAACGTGTAGGTAACTTAAGTGTTGTTCTTTTAATAATCACTTGGTTCCCTTCAGTGTGTGCTTAGCTCTTGTTAATTTTACTCTTAAACTTCCTTTCCCTTCTCACCTTCTCCCCATATTCACACTATGTTTTTTGTTTCCAGCGGTTGCCTTTTTTTTTCTAGCAAAGCTTTAGCCCTTTTGTAACTATTGTTTTTTGTTGGGTTGGTTTTGGTTTGCAGATGTTTATTGAACAGAACAAGATGAAAAGGCAGAGTCAGCTGCTTCTGCAAAATTCTGCTCCTGATCAACAGCTTTTGAAAGCTTTGGATGAAAATGCTAAGCTGACTCATACATTAGAGGAAGAGAGGCTTCAACATCAACAAAAGGTAAAACAAGATTTTTTTTTTTTTTTTTTACTTCATGCAGAAGTTCTTGAAAGCTTCCTGAACTTAATGAGTGATATGAATTGTCATGTTTTTGCTATGTTCAGAATTATTTCAGATCTTGCCCCCCCCCAAGTGTTTGTAGTTTAAAAACTAAGCTTCAGAGAAGATTATGATCCCCTTCTTCTGGGTCACTGGTAAGACATGAGTGCAGAACCTTCAGGCTGAGGTTTCTTGTTTAAGTAAGTATTTTATTTTGGATGCCTGTAAAGCCCCAAGTTTAATTATAAGCATTAAGAAGATTTTTACATGAAAGAAGGTGTGACAGGAGAATGTTTCAGACCTTGAGCACTATAAGGGCTGTTCTTCTAGGATGAACTAAAAAGACCAGAGACAAGAGATGGGCAGTTCTTATCTGTAGCCTGGTCATTTGCTACAGAAATAGATGGCAGTGCCAAACATACTGGAGTAGGGAAAAGCTAAGTAAGTGCTGCAAAATGGTACAAGAGGATCAGAAGGAGTAGGATGTAAACAATATAAATTTGAAATAGGATGATCAATTTTTAACTGCGAGAAACCTCCATTGCTTCACTGAGAGCGTGAAACTAAGTGTCCTCTTAGACGTGAGGTCTATTATTTTAGCACTTGCTAATGTATTAATGTTAGGAAAAAGTAAATAATTTATGTGTTTTCATGAATCCAACACTAAGATTGTATTTAATCCCTCATACTTTTGAATGAATATTTTAGGAAAGTAATTGCCAGTTTATAGAAGACTGCTACTTTTCATCATCTTCAAGACTAAAACAAATTGTGCATGTTTAATGAGGTTTGGAGTTGATTGTTACTGTACACCTCAATGCTGCCTGTCAACCTGATGTTCTGTAGTTCACCCCGCTGACTTCTGTGTAAGGTTTGACAAGACAATTTAAATAACAAACTATCAATGGAAACAGTCACTGAGAGAACAAGAATGATAATATTCTTCTGCTTCAAATCAAGAAACGATCTAAAAAGGAGCTTCTTCAAATGAAGCAACAAAAGCTCTGTGAAAAGAAAAAGGGGCAATCTTATAGGGTAGCTACTTTTGGACTGCAGGTGTTTTTCAAAGCAGAAAAAAAAAATAGTAGAATAGAAGATTCTGACATCTCTGGATGATCTCTGTAGCTCTCATTCAAAAAATCTCTCTTCTCTGTGGGAACAGGAGATGACTGTACACTAACTTCATATTTTTAGGACTTACTGTGCCTGATTCATCAAAGGGAAGGGCAGAATTTGTTGTAATGAATGCTATTGTTTGCCAACTGCAGGTCAAAGAATTGGAAGAGCAGCTAGAAAATCAAGCACTACATAAGGAGATTAGTCGTCTTAAACAGCAACTAGAACTTTTGGAAGAAGATAAAAAGGAACTAGAGCTTAAGTGTCAGAACTCTGAAGAAAAAGCTAGAGACTTAAAGCATTCAGGTAAAATTATGTAATGAATTTCACTTTAGAAGTACACTGGTGCACATCCACAATTATACATGTTATATTTGAGATCCAAAAAGCAACCCCTGTTGCATAGCTGAGATCCAAACCTGTACTTAACAAGACTAGGTGTGGTAGCTGACATCAGCCACAAATCAAGTATGTCCAGAAGGTACTCAAAAGAATAACCTTTTAAAATTTCTTACAAATATAAAATGTTAGATTTCAATGAGTCTTAATGTGCATATATGCATATAGATGTATTTCTGTGTGAGAGAAAGAGTGCTCCGTGCAAATTTATGGTTTTAAAAACAAAATCAGATTACTCTAGTCATTCCTTTGCAAAGTTGAAGGATTGTTTGTCTGATTATGGAGTCTGTATTGTATGAACTGGACAAAAAAAACCCCTGAAGTTATCAAGCTATCAACATTTAATAGACTTGTGATAGAAGGTGCCAGGGAGATTGAAGGAATAATTTAGCCCTTCATATTGAAATGTGAGAAAACTTGCATGTCTCAGTGTTTCTGCTGATGGGCAAACACTGCACTCAGAACCCTGCAAAGAGAATTAGCTAAACAAATTGGCTTGTATCTGTGAGGGTCATTCTTTTAAATCCCTGTACTAAAAATCGTACATTTTATTCTGTATTAAATGACTGAGAGGAGGAAAATGCACTGTTTATGCATTTCTTTGAGATTTAAACCAAAGCCCCAGAAATACGGACCAAAATGATTCACAAAATATTTCAAAAGGAGCAACTATTGCCATTCAGATATTCCTGCCGTTATGTGTACCAGTGTAGTGCCTGGCCTTTTTGCAGCAGCGTGCCTTTTGAACGAGGAAATTGGTGGCCTAATGCTCTTTATTTAAAATAGCTTTTATCAAGTGTTGCGGCCTTGGTGTAAGAAGTGTGGGATTGTGGTTGGCGCAGTGTTTGCGTGTGCCTTTGCTTTCAGTACTTGTTTAGCTCAAGGCCTAAGGAGGTGCTCGGTTTTATTGATACCTGGTCAGGAAAGAATTTGCACCCTGATCAAAGGAGACTGAAGCCCCTATCGTTATTTAAGACTCAGTGAGTAGCTTTGCCTTTCTGAAACAAATCCCTAACAGCAGGATTGCCTTTAAGCTTGTTAGCAGCCCTGCTTGCAAGACTTGTTTGGAGTTTGAGTTTTACACTGTCCACCCTTAAACATAAGCCTAGATGGGCCACCTGTGTTCCTCCCAGCCACCTTAGAAATGAGCTCAATTTCACAGCAGATCCTTTCCTTCCAGATATTTTCCCTTTAAAAATAATTTACCAATGTAAAGATTGTATTAGGAGTTTAAAATAACTTTTTTCTTTTACTTAAAATGTAAATGTTAAAAGTTTAAATTCAATACATTTAAATTTGTCATTTTAATTTGAAATATATTTTAATATATAAATCCATTATCACAAGAACAGAAGAATCATATCCACTTTGGAAATAATATTTTGTACTTCCATCTGAATTCTTCTGTATTCAGAAGCATCTACTAAGAATTTTAGTAATTAGAAGGAATTTAAGGCATTTTCCTTTCTTTCTGTCCTTCCCCAGTTGATTGCATTTGACACATTTCAAGTGCAGAAACGTAAATATTTTCAATATTTGTTTAGATAGGGATCTGCCATAACAGGAGAAAATTTGTTTGAGATTTTGAGTTTGAGGTTTCTTTTGGAGGGGGGTTGCTAAGGTCCATTAGCAAGATGCAGGTATAAATAAGATTAGAAACTGAAATGGTTTCTTTCCTCATCTTTGTTTAGTTCATTCTAAAATGAAAATTGAAACAGACTTCAAGGTGAATGTGATACATTTTTCCCTGCCATATCATTTGATATGTAGAATTTCATGCGAGGGAGAGCATCATTTTAATTCCAAAAGTAATTCAGATTATAGATAAATAATTTAATAGGAATCCTGAATATCTAGCATACTGTTCTTGGTGACAAGTGTTGCCAAAAAATAGGAGTTCCTAGCAATTGAGTAGATTAGTCTTGTTTGTTTTTTGGGTTAATTAGAAACTTTTTTCTACTTAAACTAGTAGAATTTTTTTTTTTTGAACTCCAGCAGCAGATGTGGGAGACAGAGAAGCTCACTCTGGTTTCTTTTATTTTCTTTCGCAGTTGATGAACTTCAGAAACGAGTACAGCAGTCGGAAAATCCTGTCCCCCCTCCTCCTCCTCCACCGCCACCTCCTCCTCTTCCTCCTCCCCCTCCTCCTAACCCCATACGGTAAGTGCTTAAGTCAAGAGTCACAGCATTAGTGCTTTGCTGAAGCAGAATGCATTGCATGAGCTTGCATTCGAGCAGGGAAAATTACTTTAAAGAAAAAAGGTTTTCTCTCCCTGTCTTGGGCTTCCCTCCTTCCTTTTTTGCCAGCCAGATGCTCTCTGTCCCAGTGGGTAATGGATCCAACTCCCCGATCAGTGTTGAACAGTGTCTCCCTTCCTAAGGCTAATGACTGGTCTAGATCGTGACTTTGGTGGAGGAGGGATGCCTGTCTCCTCTAAATTTATGAGATTTTGTTTTTCGATTCGCTTGATAGCTGTAATTACAAACCTGAGAAGGGCTTATCTGAATCTGCTGCAGAGAATATCCCTTTGAAGCAGAGGATGCGTTGGATTACTGTGAGGCCCTTCCTGTCAGGTACCCGTGATGAAAGGGCCGACTCTATGGAGTTCCTACAACTGCTTCTGTAATTTAAAAAGAAAGAAAAAACCCTTGTCACTGAGCAGCTTGGTGGAATTACCAAAATCAAGGCTGAGCTTTTCAAAGCACCTTTAAAAACAGTGACTGATACTATACAATTCGGCTGTAATGACCAATTTCTGTTGTTTTTTTTGAACAAGTGTTCAGTGCCTTGCCCCTTTTACCTCCATTAAGTATTTTTGCTGGTCTGCTTCTTTCTCACTGATGCATACTATGAATTAAACTGTGGGGTTTTTGTATTTTTGAGTCCTTTACCACTTGGGATAGCTGACACACTTTAAGTCCTGTGGTAGCCAAACCAAGTACTTTTTCAGGCTCTGGGAGGGAGGTTCATGTGTATAAAGGTTGTTTTAAAAGCTGGACACTGAATGCTGCTTTTTTCTGGTACTGGCTTTTGACCTCTTATCCCAGTGAGGTCACTCTTATTCTCCATAATGACTGATAACTTAATAAAAAATGATAAGACACATTAGATTTGTGCTAGTGCTTATGCATGAGCTTTAAGATGAATCGTTTCCTTGCCTGGACTTCTATGTTTTGACTGCACTTAATGATAACTGTTTGACACTAAGAATATTACAAACAGAAATCATGGAGCTGGAAAGGAGATACTGATCTCCGTATTTAAGTGTCTTTTAAGTGTATTTAATATCAGCTTTTCCTTTTGCTGGGCAAGGGCAGCTTTGATATGTCATATGTCACAATAAGGTACTATCTTCTAATATTTGGAGTTGAGATGTTTTGATTTATGCTTAACCTTTGTTAAAAAGAAATTTAAAAAAATTGAGGGGAGGCATCATGGAGGGTAATTCACTTGCATAGGTCTGCACTTGCAAATTAAGTGAGCCTCTTGCAAGTAGCTGTTTAACTGGGTAGCAAGCAGACTGCTTGCACATTCAGAGTTCATTCTGAGAGTGTCTATTAGGCGACAGAATGACAATCTGCAGTGTCATTTTTCTGAAAGGTCTCTCATGTCAATGATTCGTAAAAGATCTCACTCCAACACCAACGTGAGCAAGAAGGAGAAGCCTCCTCAGCAGGAGTCAGGTAGGGCTCATTCTCTTTTAAAGGTATGTGCGTCATTCCCTAGGTCCTGCAGTACTCTAGTGCCAACGAACTGCACGTGCAGGTGTTCTTGCCACCACCCATGCCCTCATCTATCCTGCAGACCACAGATGTCACTGCAGTCCAGACTCTGAGAGATTGAAGCGATAGCTTTGGTGTTGCAAACTTCCTCAAGATCCCAGGAAAATCTGTGTAGACTTTTTGCCCCTACACGTAAGCTGTGATCAGCAGCCAATTTAGATTTTTCAGATATGTATTTTAACACAAACAGCCTTTGAGGTCGCAGGTCCTGATCTTCCTTCCTCTTGCTCTAATGCTTCTCAGGTCTGTTGCTGAGCTGATTTCACTCACAAATTTGGCAGAAAAAAGTGTCACCTTTTCCACACTGTGGGGAAAGGGAGAGGGAAATAAAGTGATTTGTGCTGGGCCCTTCTGATGTCTTTGGCAACTGGTTACCAGTCTGAGCGAAATAAGGTTGTTGGTCTGGGTAAAATAGTAACAGAAGTGACCCTACACCTAGATCTGTGATGAAGAGTCAATCTTATTTTTCAAACTGAATTATGTTGCCTCCATTTATAAAGTTTCTTTATCTCAAGCATCCAAGATGTTTTGATTACACCTTTCTGTTGAGACTGTTACAGTGATTGCAGGAAATACTGTGAAATTCGCTATTTGCACCCCATTCTTTCACCATTTATTAGAAAACTTTAACAGTTCTGACCTTTCTTCAATCACACACAAATTGCTTCTTTTCTTAATAGCTGACCAGTTCTTAAAATAAAAAAAAAAAAGAGAGAGAAAAGTTCTTTCTTGATTTAGTTATTACATCTAACTTGAGGCTTGTTTTGACCCTGGCTAAGGACTTAGAATGAATGATTTCTATTGCATACCACCGATTAGTCTTTTATGTTTGAAACAGCCTGTTTGTGAAATTAAAGCCTGACATTAAATCAGCTTACAATACAGAAACTGCATTTCTGTGAATCATCAATAGCACCCTGACGAGGGAGAGAGCAAAAGTCTATTTAAAATTTCTGTTCCATAAAGCAGCACATAACAGCTTTGGGTAGCATTGACCATATCTCCCATGTTTTGCTTTAAATAGTCATTTATTATGTGGCACCGTGTCTTTTGTTACATTATCCAAAACACTCCTAAGTTAACAGGTACTGTTTAGCTTCATGACACAGCTCCCAATTTCATCTGAGTGTTTCGTGGTCATGATATTGCATCTTTCGGAAATCAGCCGTTTTCTTTTGTGGTGTTTCAAGTTTTGCCATTTAACTCAATGCCACCTTCTTTCAATGGGTGTTTTTAGTTTGATCTGAGATGTCAGTGTCTCATTTCAGGATGTTTTTTAAACTTGTCTGAAATTCAAGACATATATTTGTAATCTCTTAACAGGCTAGATATGGGTCTCTCTATAGGGTGCTGTCAACTTGTCCCACGTTAATGACGCTGTGGACATTTCCGTATAGCCTTAATAAATGGATAACTTAATATATGGTAGAACTGGAGCTGTAGTTTTCACTCCTTGGTGCTTTAGAGCTTTGGCTTTTGCAAGTCCCAACAATTATAGAAGTTTTGCATTTTTCAGGTTCTTTGCTTTTCCACACTTAGGCAGGTGCCGCTATTTGTCTGAGAAGTCCACAGCTGGTTGCTCAACATGAGTAAATTGCCACTGCATCCTGGAACAGATGCTGACAATTCAGTTGACAGCACCTATCGCAATAGCCTTGAATCCAGAAATCCAGATAGATAAATTGTTGATTTCTGCTGTAGAAAACAGAAATACCTTCTAGATGCACCTTACTGTGTAAAGTGCCTCTTTGTGGAGGGGGAAAGTAAGGGTAAGATAGTGATCCTGTAAGAAAGACTGTGTGAACAACCCACTTGAAGGGAGAATGTATATTTATGGATGTCACTTGTGTTTTCAAAAAAGCTGAGTAAAAGCCTGGAAGTTGGTTTGTTTTTAACGTAGCTGCTTTTTCCTTTGGACTGTTTTTCTGTAGCTCATGTCTTTAATGTGACTTTTGGGACAGGTGAAGAAGTCACAGATCTGAAGAGACAAGCTGTGGAAGAAATGATGGACAGAATCAAGAAGGGAGTTCATCTGAGGCCTGTCAACCAGGCGAGCAGACCTAAAACAAAGGTTGGAATAAATAGAAGAGTAATTGTATTAGCCAAGTCCAGTAATTTATACTGAAAAAAAGTCAGATTTTCCATAACACATTTGAAAAACTATATTTGTCTTGTTTGGTTTTGTATCTTACAAAATAGAGCAGCAGACCATGTAGCTCATGAAGAAGAAAAAAGTGAATCAAACAGAACTCAGATGCCCAGTTTCCTTAAAAATGAAAGCAAACATCTGCTAAACAAACAACTACAGGAAAACAAAAAGCACTGAGAGTGTAACTGAGTGGTGTAAACTGAATAATCAACAAGTCTACTGTACTTAGCCCTGCTTCCTCCTTGCATGTAGCACTCAGACGTGAGTGTGCTACTGTAATATAACACTTACTGTCTTCATAAAAGCTTGAAATAGTACCCTATTAATCTTCCTTAATGTATAGGCTGCAGTTTATAGTGTTATTTTTTGAACTAAGACTCTTCTCCCTGCCCATATAATGAAGTGGATTGAATGTTACACACGTGCCCACGGGAGAAGAGCCCAGAGGACCATAATACAACTGTACACCTGGGTCCTCAAGCACAAAGTCTGCCTTGTGCTGCTGCAGTTAGGTCAGATTAGTAGTAAGCATGTGGGGGTTTTATTATTTTTTTTTTTTTAACATGCATGTGTTATGATTGCTTACAGCCAGAAACACCAAAGCCCTCTGAAAGTGCAATGAAAGAACTGAAAGGGATTCTGGTAAGAAAACTTGTCATTTATGTGTTGTCTTTATTTCTTCACACAGTTGACAGGGCCTTCTGTGTAAAATAGCTGTGTGTTTGAAAGCTCTGTGCTAGCATTTTGGTTTGTAGCTGCAGAGCAGCTTTGGATTGAATCCCTTGATCATATCCACTTGTTGCATTGGTCCTATTCATTGAATGGTTTTGGTCTTGCCAAAAAATTTTGCTTTGAGAAAAGGAGCCTATTAATTCTGCTCCAAGATGGTGTATTTCTGCCCCTACCAGGAATGTGATGGCCTGCACATGCAGATGGTCCTTTGGAAACCTTCCAAGTACTCCCAAACTGACCAAAGTAAATCCCCTGCACTGCATGTATGGCGGGCAGGGTTCTTGGCAAAACTGAGCTGAGCCTCTATTCCCCTGGGACAAAGGTCAGAAGGAGCAGAAAGAAACCTGTAGTCACCGTGTTGCTGTATCTGCCCTGCTGCTTCTGAGCCCTTCAGGCTGTTTGCAGTATAAGACGTGCTATATAAAATCCAATTCCAGCCTATTCTTGAGAGCAGTCATTATGCACAGTCAGACAACAAACATGGGGGTGGGAGGTGGTGGAGTAAACATTTGTGTTTGTTGTTAGCAGGCTAATTAGGCATTTCATGTGGACCTCCGCGTAGCTGTTAGAAACAAAGCCCATTTATGTTCCTTAAATCGCAGTTAGAGCCACTCATTGCTCATGTTGTTTTCATATACATGCATCATTTATACAGATCTGAATAATATTACTCATTAATAATATACCTGCTCAGTTAAATTTCAAATCCTTGCCAAAGAGAACATTTTAATGTACTGAGGGAGTGAGAAAGTTTGAGTTATTTTCCTGGAATCCTGAAAGCAGCACTGCTTTTGCAATTGGAGATGCAGCTTCCTATTGTTGTTCACTGTTCCTACTCAGAGTTTATGTACCTGCCAGTGAAAGATATAAAGATGTTTTGCAATCAACTGGATACTGAATCAGGAGGCAGCAAACTCCCATGAGTTGGTGTGGGGCAGTTAAGGCATGGATTTATTATTGTGCGTGTGTGGACAACCATTTAACCAACGGCCTAATCCAGTCCAGTCTAATTCTAACTGACTTCCCCAATCTGTGTCTGCACACCTGAGTGCAACATGGGAGCCCACAGCAAAGTAAAATTAGTGAAATTTGCATTTTTGCCAGTACAGCTAATTGTGACTGGCCTTGCTGTAGTGATGTTCTAAGATCTATTTAATTTTAAAAGGAGGAAGGTTGGAGAACCCTTGGAAACATGAATATGGGAGATGAATATCGTTTGTCCAACATAGGGGAGACCAAGTAAGGGAAGGAAATACAAATCAGGCACCAACGGCTCTCTGTGAAGTAAGAGGGAAAGCTTTGCACACTGGTCTGCGACTGCAGTTGTGTTTCTGCAGTTTAAAAGCTTCTCATACCCTGTGCTAATCTGTGTTGTGCAGATGAAACATTTGGCAAGGAGTAATATACACAGAGTGCTTTTCATGCCTGTCTCCTGCTGCAGGAAACGCTTAACAAATCCACCAGTTCTCGAAGCTTGAAATCGCTTGAAACAGACAGTAGTGAAACAGAGCTGGAGCGGGTTCTACGGCGCCGAAAAGTGACAACCGACCAGGACAGCGGTGGTAAGTGGCCTGATTCCCTCGTAGTCCATGTCCTCCCTGCATTAAGGGCCTATTAAAGCTTTGCTGTGTCTTTACCATTTCAGCTGGTAGGTAGCACCCTCCTTGCTCTACATTCACTCCCTTCCCCTTCCTGTCTGTCCTTTTTCAACCGTGTTTTCTCCAAGAGATGTCGCAGTCAAGGTTTTTGCACACCTCCATCCTAACTGGAATTTAGGTGTTGTTTTTAAAGTCATTAGTCTCAGGCTGCCAGGAAAGCACTCTTCCAGGTAATGGCAAGTAGAGACTGAGGACATACAAATGCTATTTTGAATGAGCCTCCTGTGCAGAGTGAGGAGCTGCTGTTTTTAAGCTCTGGTCACTGCCATCATCTCTGGGGGACTGTTGATGCCCTCCCTGGGTAGACGCACAGGCTGTGCAGTCACTAACTCTGTGCCAGAGTCCATGAACTGGACTGCTGTTAACCTCACTGTGAAGGTTAGCTTGGACTTTGTAGATAAACAGTTCACCAATTAGTTACTCATTAGTGTTAGAACAGACCCTTTTTTTATTATTTTTGTAGGGGGGTTGGTGCTCACTCTAGATGCGCTGCAAAGCTGCAACTCAGCCATGCTGTGTTGGCAGCAGGATTTATCATCTGTTTGCAGGGGAACTGAGTGCATGACTGTGCAGCACAGGAATGGGTTAACTCTGGAGCAGAGAACACAAGTTGCACATAGGGTATTCGGAAACTTCCTCTGTACTGGGTACTATTCTTTAAAATCCCATTTTGTGTTTTTGCAGTTAACTGGAGTTCTGTTATGCTTATGTATCTGTCCCAGGCGAGTCAACTTGCATAACTGAAGTGCTAACCTGTCTTTGCTTTTAGATCCCACTGGAATTTTGGCTACATCAGAGTCAAAATCTCTGCCTGTGCTGGGCTCACAAGCCAGTGCTGCTCAAGCAGCATTAAACAAGCTGGAAACAGCATTCAGCTGCAAAGCACCTGATTCAGAGTCTGCTTCTGACCAGCTAAAGGGTAGCACAAGTTCCAAGGCTACACTGAAGTGAGTAAAACATGGATCTCTAGCCATATTTTTGTATCAGGTCTGTTTAGCTGGTGTATTTTGAAAGTATTCTCCCATCACTTTTGGTTAACAGGATTAATGTAGTGTTGTTAGTCAGTGATTCCTGCTGTAATTCAGTCACATTTGGAGGCAGAAGTTGGACATCATAATAAAGCTGCTTTTTCCTTAGAACCTGTGAACATTACATAGAAAAAAAACTTCATGGTGTCTGCTACAAAAAATATTCAAGTCTTTGAGGAATAGCAAGTTTGAGTTTTTTTTCATATCTTGTAGAGGAGACAAAATTATGTATTTCTTCATCCTTTTTAAAGGCAGTTCTAATCAAAAGTTTTAAAAAATAGTATCATATAAGCTATATTCCAGATATTCTTTATATATTCTGTATTCCAGAGTGTGGAGTGGCTTCCTTTGGACCAAAGGAATGTACGTTGTCCCTCTTAAAAACGTTGGTCAAAATGCTGAATTCCCCCTTTACACCCCGTGATTAAGATTCAAAAAAAAGAAGCAAAAGAAGCTGTCAGGGTGCGTTTGCACTGACAGGCTGAGGAGTCTCTTGTCATGACAGACTGAAGCCTCACGGTCCCATTTAGGCATCAAAGGGTTAATTCTGCTGCAGGAATATTCATTTCAGAGAGATCGGGTGCAGGATTGGTTTGTTTTATACCAGTGCAAGGCTCCTTTTGAAAGGAGGCTGCAGACTTGCTCCGGTTCCCTTGCCAAGACGTTTGTCAGTTGGTCACTTGAAACAGATGAGACAAATCAGCAGAATAATGTAATCATAGCTAATTAAACCTCTGATTTCCCATCAGTTAAAAAATAGCATCACTACCAATTCTAACAAGTCTCCATTGCTTAGTTCAAAGTAGTAAGTCATGACAGATAGATTCACATCTATTTTTATTAACTGATATTTATTTTCCTCCATTACAGGTACTTTTAGCATTTATTCTTGAATGGTCAGAGAGCCCAATTTCCTTTTTGTGAGCTACACCTTAATTTCCATTGAGTTTTAAAAGGAGACTGTGTTTTTCAATCACAGATTTTCCCCTTTTATTTCATTTAAGTATCCTTAAAATAAAGATGATCTTCATTTTAATTTAATCAGAAAAATGAAGACATGTTCAGCAGTTAATTTGAGATGAATAAGGCTATTGCATTTTCTCAAACTAGTACCCTGACAGAAGGGTGAGGTCATTTCTGCAAAATACTGCATTTGCAGTGTGTATTTCAACTATTTCAAACCGATAACCTTAATCAGAAAATACAGCAACTCCTACCACCTTTTGTCTACCTTTTATTCCACCAGACTAAGTGGAAATTGCATTTACAAGAAAGGAAATGAAATAATTGCAGGCCCCAAGGTCTTGCAGAGTGTGTGGTGAATTGACAGTGAAAAGGAGCTTGTGTTGACAGTCACAGTTGTTATGTGTTATAAAAGCATATGTGAAGCTCCCTTTATTTTGCAGCTTGCCTATTCAGCGACATCCTAAAAGACACCTTTCCTTTGAATTTATGTGTTCAGAGCATTAAAGCACGTGCGCTGGGCCGGGTTCCTGGGTGCTGCAGGGCTGCTCTGCACAAAGCCACTGGAGGAAAGCAGCCTAATTGCAGCGCCCCGCGCTCCAGGACTGGTTTCCAGCAAGGGAGAGGAGGTGCCCAGGCTCCTGTCGCTGCCGGGAGCGTTGGGGGTAACGGGCTGCTCCACACTCTGCTGAAATGCAATTATTCTCCTTGTCCTCCCGGGTGCCGTTTGCAGCAGAGGTTGGTAGGAGCTGTCTCCAGGCTCTGGAGCAGAGAGGATTGTTCCAGCCAAGAGCTCATTGGAAGCAGACATCAGAAGGAAGATCATTTGTCTACATGCCTGACAACTTAGCTCAGTAATTAAGCAGTTCTCTGGACTTCCCTGGGTGCATCCATGTTAATAGCTCGGCTTGGATCAAGAGTGGGTTTTCGACGCAAATCCTCCTATTGTCCCCGCTTTCCATGCTTTGATGTGGTCTCGGTTCGCAGACCGGGATCCTCCAGGGTGAAGCTAATGCAGATGATGAGCTCCAGCCCTTAGTGCCTGCCACAAAGGAACGAGTTCACTGTCAGGCCCTGAAACGTGCCGTGAGGTAATCAGTGCTCAGCACAGATTGTCTCCCCCCTCAGCTCTGCCCCTCTCCCATGGCACTCCCTGCTCAAACAGCCCTAGTCTGTGTTACTACCGAGGCCATGTGTGGCTCTGACCCCAGAGGTGCCCGGGGTTTCTGTGGCTCTTGCCCTTGCTCACGCATGTGGGTAAAACCACGGAGCTGTCTTGGTCTCAGCATTTGCGATGCCCTCGAAACTGGCAGAGCCTTTGCCCACCTCATGCCACGGAGGACTGAGCGTCCCCGCGACCAGGCATCTCTTCCAGTGCAGCGTCTACTCTCTCTCTCAGCGGCGGGATTTTAGTGCATGGCAAAGCGTGCAGATACTCGTGCAGGAGGCGTTTCTCCTTGCTGCACTGCCTGTTTCCGAAGTGAAGGAGTAAGACTCGGACACTGGAGTGCCCTCAGCCCTGTTCAGCCCCTGTTACTCAGGTAACTCCGTGAGGTTACTCCCTCTCTGCGGCCTCTGGCCCGTGGGAGGCTCCTTTGGGACAGCTTCTCGGAATGGAATAGGAGCCCAAGGCTCCCTGCGGCCCCAGGGCAGGGTGGCTCCGGTCCGGCCCCGGTTATTCCTCTTGCACTGGGTAAACACTTGGTTTGTGGGCAGCGGAGCTTCCTGCTGGCAGAGGAACCGCAGCAGAGGTTAGTCTTAATCTGATGATTTTATACAATTAAAGGATTTGTCCTCCTTCTCCGGGCTGTAATCTTAGTAGCCGGAATCATCCGTGAGCTCTGCAGGAAGCAGCTCAGCCACAGCCCCCGGGACTGCAAAGCTCCAGCAGCGGCAATTTAGTGGGAACAACACGGGGAGGAAACAATGGGATGCTCGGGAAGTTGGAGAGGCTTCTCGGTTTTAACCATTTTTAAAGCAGCTGCCGCTTGTGCTTTGCTTAATCTGGGTGTTCCATGTGCTGTGCCCCTTGGTGTGATAGCAGCGCTCCAGGATACCTCACTCAAAGGGATTTGCCCATTTTTTGAGCATTTTCTAGGAGCACAGCCTGAAATGGGAACAGCTTCCCATGATTTACTCCAGCTAGTTGTGTTACGCTGCTCTGTTGACAAACTGCTGCGCAGCTAGATTTGGTAGAGGGGAATGGGGAAGGTTCCTTGTATCAGGAGAAGGAGGAGCAAGAAAGACCTGCTGAACCAACGGACTTAATTCAATGGTATTGCAGGTGTTGCAGTCTGTGTCACCTTCATGTTTCCACTGCAAACATGCTGTGCTGTGTAGATTTCCTTAGCTTTAGTAAAGACCTCGTTCTGGGTAGCCTGTGGGTACCACGTGTCTGCCTGTTGCACAGGTGGGAAGTCTGTCCTCAACTCAGGGATCCTGCAGAGAAATAGGGATGGGAGCAGTGGCAGTCGGGCAGGCAGGTACTGAGATGCAGCTGTGGTCCAAGGCAGCAACTGGTGATGAGTAACTGTGGAAGAAGCAAAATGCTTCAAATGAGATCTTCCAGTGGAGGTAAGAAGTAGCCCCAGATGAGTTTATCTCTGTTTTAAAGCATTGCTACCTGGTAAAGAGCTTACAGGTGTTTTGGTGTCCCTGCAAACAGTGGCTGTTGCAGCAGAGGAGCAGGGCTGTGTCCACCCAGGATGTGTCACACACAGTGTGCTGGGGAAGCAGGCTTTGCTGGAATGGATTTTTGCCAATATTTTCTAAATACAGTGTGAGAAACATGGACTTTCATATGGAGTCTTCTCTGGGTGCTTTCCTTTAGGCTTCTGCACTTATACATGCAAGGGCAAGACTGTCAGGAAAATGTCGTGTGGTATTTACCTAAGGTTGTGGTTTCTAATGGATATCTATTAAAACGACTTCACAAATAGAACACTAAGCAAGGTAAAATAATGCCACATTTATGATATTACCCTGTGGAAACAAAGAAACTCCAGGTATCAGTTAACCACCCAATCCTTAGTTTGCATTTTCTTACTACTGTTGTGAATTACTTAGAGGAGGCCCCAAAACATGGGGTCCCGAGTCCACCAGCCATAACCGAGCCTTGGGTTTTGCATTTTCCCTAGCTGCTGTAAGTACAGGAATGGATTATACTGCCTGGGATACTCCTGTATCACGAGTAGTCCTTTACAGCACTGCGTGGGAGCTCACGTGTCCTGTACATTGAATCTACAATGGTTCTATTGTCTGATTCTGAATTTTGCAGTATGAATTTTGTGTATGTAGTCCTGGGAATATGATGTATGTGGACGTGCAGTAATTATGTATGGGTGATACGAGGTGCTCAATTTCTGGCTTAGATGACAGCCTAGCGAGTTCAAGGAATGCTGTTAGCAGCGCCGAGTGCCTTAGGCTCAGCACAGAGCTGGGGGCAGACGTCTTGGCAGAACTGCCCCTGACAGCACCTCCACTCACTGCCTTCCTCAGCTTTATTTACAGCGGCAAAACTGTCTTTAGACCACAAAAACTCTGTTCCTGCTTGCACGGAGATGTTAATGCTCCCGACAGGCCATTGAAGATGAACTGGGACTCTGTGATAAACAGGGTTTGCAATCTGTAACAGCAGCTCCGCTGCAGCAGCAGCGGGAAGGGTTTGCAGAGAGGAATGCCAGCAAAAGGGAGCTCAGTAGTAATTCTTATTTTTATGCCTGAAACACTGATTTAATCACTGGTTTTCTCCATTAAACGACTTTATATCGACATCTTTCATTTCTGTGTCCTTTGAAGGTGGTAAATATGATTGCCATTTTATCCAGTTCTGTTAGAAACGAGACGGACTTGGGAGCGCTTGGCCATGCATCAGCGCTTGGAAGGCTGCCACGCACTAATGCAGACTCCCCGCTGGGAGCCCGGCGAAGAATTATACTTTGATTCCCCAGATTGTATTAAATAGTCCAGCTGTTGGGATTTGAAAGATAGTTACCTCCAAAGTGAAATAAAAATGAACTTGGCATTTATGGCTTTGACCATTTTTATGGTGTTGGGCAATCAGCTTTTCAGAGGTAGCACTTTTTAAAATAACCCTCTTCTGGTTATATTGCTTTAAAAAGTTTAATTTGCTACAACATTCAGAATACACCACCTTGTATTTTCCAGAATGATTGGCAACTTTTGCATAAAATACGCATTATTTTCCTTATGAAATCACTAGCTTCTGATGATAGGCAAATGAGTCGGCCACTGTCTCTATTAGCACCCATTTCTGGATTAATTAACTTTTGCTGAAGTTCTCATGTTGGAGACAATTCGTGTAATTAAAGCTTGCACAGGGAATCTCATTTGATACATCCATTGCTTTGCTAATAAGCTAGGTAAAGTCCTTCTGAAATAGAAATTACTGTTGTTTCCGCATTTTTTTTAACCTGTTAATTATTATTATTATTATTATTGTTACATTTTAACCCTTGTAGGCAGGTGAGAGCCAGCGCTGTCATCCCACGCTCTGACTGTTGAAGGGCAACCTCTTTTTTATGTGTTTTTCACCTTGAGACCAAGACTGCAGCAGTTCCACACTGGGTGGATGCACTTCGTGGGCTTCCTCTCGTGCCCTGTAGTTGATTCAACTCGTTCCTTTGGGCAGTGCTATTTCAGTATCAGGTGGAGGCCGTTCCTCATGCGTGGGCAGCAAAATAAAATGCAGCTGTTGGGTAGTAAATGCAGTTGCATTAAGTGGCTCCTTAGGGAGGCTGCCCATAGGAGCTGAACCATGGGAACAGGGAGGACCTTGCTGCCCACAGCAGCTCTCTACCTGCCCGCTTCGGTGGCTGTAGCTGTTACCTCTATTCATACACATATTTTCCTGCTTTTTTTTTCTTTAGATCAGCCAGTCATACGGGATTTACAAGGAACGCTTCCACCAGTGAAAAAGAGATGGAATCCGTCGTAGTTTTAGATCCCATTTCCACCAGCAGCGAGTCGGAAAACGTGCTAAATCAACGCAAAAGGAACGAGGAAAAAAGTAAAGCCCTGCACAAACAAGGAAGTGTCGAGAAAATGAGAGAGACAGACAGCTCGAATTGTTAACGGTTCTGCCAGAAGGCTGTAACGTTGAGGAACCTGGATCTGGACATGCAAACTGCTTAGGTGTGTTGCTGGGGCCTGCAGGCTTTGCTCCAGTTTTCAATAATAGCAATTGAAAATGGTCTTTTTTAATGCTGTTTTGTTATATGCATTAATGGGTTAAATAACTATGCATTACTCGATCCCTTCCGTATTTTAATTTCACTGGTATAGTTAAGATGTTCCTAGATCCTGTCAGTTACCTCTTTTCTAAAACTGTGCTTGAAAAGCTTTTTAATTATCCTTTTCAAGAAAAAACAATACTTGTCTGTTCTAAAGCTTGCTGGAAGCCCTGTGCACCCCTCCTGACTTGAATGGGCTTTGGGTTGGATCCTAGGAAGGGGATCGCACATGAAAATCATGCTAACTATGGGGTGTTATATCAGTAATGAGACACATTGCCTTAAAAACAGACACATAGTAAGAACAAGGTCGTGTAAGTCTCCATATCGCTGTGTCCACACAGGCTGTTTTGCCAGTTCAAAGCACAAACCGAAGGCTTTTGCTGCGGGTGGTTTGGCCCGCGGGGCCGGCCGCAGAGCAGCACGGGCAGCGTGCTGGGTCCTTTGGGTGACGGGGCCTTGGGCAGCGGGAGCCGAGTCCCGTGTTCGCAGGTTGTGATTGCTGTTCTTGTTTGGACTGAATGCTCTTCAAAGGAGGGCCCTTCTCCTCAGCTGGGTTTTAATGTCACATAGTGAGGTTTAGATCTGATGCAACTGGAGTCTCTAGGTGCTGGGAAAAACACACTAAAAACAAACACAGCATGACTCAAAGCTCCCAGAATCCCAGGATGGTTGAGGTGGGAAGGGACCTCTAGAGATCATCTAGTCCAACCCCCTGCTGCAGCAGGGACACGTGGAGCACATGGCACAAATTACTGGGGACCAGCAGTTTGAGAACCTCCATCTCGTACCCAGTGGCACTAAGAAATTAGCTCTTACTCATTGTATAAAGTGGTGGAATTTATTTTATTTATTTGAGAAAATAAAAGCCAATTTGTCTCAGCCCTTCCTTCCAGGGAGGACAGTGTGATAGCTTCAGCATTTGCTCCACTGCCGATTCCCATTCCATTGTAGCTCGTTATTCTCTAATGAACAAACAAATTAATCAGGGATCTACCTAGAGCAGATTGCTGTAACGGAAACTGGGTGGTCATGTACTTGAGTGCATTTGGGTTATTTTTTATTTAATTATCTGAGACCGTGATAGTGCTACAGGATGAGTGTTCCGAGCTTGCTGGTTTGACTCTGCATGCAACTGTCCGGTGCTTTTCATAAAAATAAAATGATAGTAACGAGTGTGGTAGTTTCACATCTATTTTGGTGTTTTTGCATGTTTGCTAAGGAGATCTTGAATTTGATCTAATTACTGAACTACGTATGATTCCTAAATTTGGGGAAATTTGTCTCTCATTTTATTATGTATCTTATTTCCTGTGGTTTTCCCCCCCTCTGGTGGTTAACTTTGCACTTAGATATCTGTTACACTGAATTTACTATCTGCCATTTTACATATGTATTTCCTTCAGATTATTACTGCTGTTTTATATGTTCAAATAATACAAAACCAGAAGTTTTTTATCAAGCATTTCTTTTACTTGAACTATTTGTTACCTATGATACAATTTACTTATCTTTTCACTGTTGCTTATTAAAAAGACCGCTGACAAGTTTCCCATACCTTGTGATTTGACTTGTTATTCCTTGCTTGAGACAGAAGCAGGCTTCCTATTGATGCAAATTACAGCTTTGTGCCCTACATTTGGGGTTTGCACTGATGCACTTGTGTTGATAGCAGGCTAGAACTGGAGCAAAATTTCCCTTGTAGGCTGGATCTAAGAGCAGCATTGAGGATGTGGGGGGGGATGGAGCAAAATAACAGTCAAGGCCTTTGTTTTTTGTAATTTTTTTTTTTCTGTTGGTCAATGGCTGTTCTTTGTATGGAGAGAGACTCCTGCTTTCTCAAAACAAACATTTGCTTTTGGAATTAACACAGAGGTGTTTGTTTTTTCTAGTTGTAAATACCACAGGATCCTGGGCTGTATTTTCATGCAATAACCACTCCCTGATTAGCTTGGTGTCAGCTGGAAGGAAGAGTCCCAGTAAGAGCCTGGGAAAAGAGTAACTAGTCTGTGAATGCTTTTTGAAATTTCCAACTAAAGTGCTTGTAAATAAATAGATGAATAATCAATATATATGTTTCCTACTAAAATTATTGTTTGCTAGCACTTTTCCCCCAAGATAATCTGGACACCCTAAGGCAAGGTGCTGCCCTGTGCAGGCTGGGCCGTGAGGTGCTCAGCCTGCAGGACTGGCTGCAGGGGCTGCACTCACGGGGACTCCTGCCCTGGGCCAGGGGCTTCATCACACAGCTGCTCTGCCTCTGGTTCTTCAGCAAAAGCCACAAATTCAAAGCTTGCTTCAAGCCCTGGAATGGAAGAGAAAGAAAGAAACATGTTCTCAGGCGTCCTGAAACTGTCAAATTGATGTTTGGGTCCCTCCATCCTCCCTTTTCTGAACATCCCTCTCTTCCCCTGGCGCTGTAGTCACAGTTCCCACCTCTGCCTGTGCCTTGTCTGTTTTCTGCCCCAGCCTTTAAAAACGTTATAGTAAGATCAGATTCAGATGTGGCTCCCACAACTCTCACTACCTCTCCTCTCCCTGCTATTTCTCCCAAGGCATGTTCCTCGGCTCTTCCCTGTCCTGCCTAGTGCCTTCTGGAAGGAGCACGTGCCACGTTCCGGGTGCTTCTTGGTGTGCTGGGGCAAGGGCCAGTGATTTAGTTTGCAGGGCCCCTCCTGGGTGCCTCAGGGGCTGAGGTGTAGCAACAGGGCTGCTCTTCTGTGGGTTACAATGTGAGGCGTTTGTTGAACCTAAGTTCTTTCCTTCAGACTATATCCATTTTAATAGGTTATATTTTAATGTTACTGAGACAGTTAAAGCTTATAACTATTCATAATCCTCTGTCTTATATTTGGAAAACATCATCTAAAATTATGTTCTTAGTAAAAAGGATTTCTTTGAATGTTTCTACTGGATTCAATGATTACACACACAGAGGAGACATTCAGTAAAACAAATATTTTTTAATACAAATTTTGCATAAAAACTGAATAAAAATACTGTTCCTGCATGCCAAATGTAGCTATCCTATATACCAAACATAGAAAATTACGAGAAAGAAGCTAATTCACCTTCTTTGCTTTCCTTTTCCTAGTTGTAATTAATTTGTGCAAACTCTCCCTCCTTTCCTTCCACGCCCCTGCCCCAAATCAACCCTTGGTCTCTCTGCCTCCCCTCCAAAAAGGAGGCATTATTCTCTCTTGATTGATACCTGAGCAAATGAGAATTGGCTCTAATGAACTGGTAAGCATTTAACGGAGTAGAAAATGATGTAAAAAGAAGATTCAGATCCTGAAATGCAAAAAGATGCATAGAAATGGCTGAGGAGCTTAGGTTCTTCTTGTCCCGACACATTTCATTGCAAATGTACCAAAATGGTTGAGAACTGAAGCTTTGTTCGCAATTTATGCTTAGGAGCTTAAGGGAGTTGTTTTTTCTCCCTCAAATTACATTTTATCAGTTTTTCAGTGTGTTATATATATGTATGTTTGTTTGTTTCTTTTGCACTAAGGGCTTCAAGACTAACGAATTAATTCTGCAAAAAAAATAAAAGCTTAATGCAGGCTATTCCTCGAGAAGGGGCCTATTTTAACATTCAGTAAACAGATAATCCATTAGGACAACAATATACATTGTGGCAAGTGCTATCCTAGGTTTTTTTTGTCAGCACTTATTTATAGTCTTTTGATTCTGTTTCCCTCCTGTGGTGCAGTTTCAATCACTCTCCCTACAATCTTTGTTCCTGTATTCACTGCAAGCTGAAAACAAAGTAAGAAAGAAGCTCATACGTAGCATGCTATTCTGGGCCAGTTCTTCTTCTATAGCAAGGAGGCGGTTGTACTTGGTCACCCTTTCTCCACGGGAAAGACCTCCCAACTTGATAAACTTGGCACCTACTCCGACAGCCTTAAGACAAGAAAGTGGGTATTTGAAAGCTGTACAGTTTGGGAAATGAAGTCATTCTTAATTATTTAATGTGGTATCCTGCTTTTAACTTAACAATCTCATTATCTTTCTAGGCTCCTGTGAGTAGAAATAAAACCTGTTAATGAATCAAAGAGTTGTTGCATGCAAACAAAAATTTTCCTTGGCCTATGGAATGATATTTGCAAATTTTGTTTTAATGCAAACAGATTAAATATATATCAGCATTCAGAATTTTTATGTCAAATATCATTATTATTCAGGAATATTTCAAGTAGATCACATTTTTATAAACAAATGCAACAAAATAGACCATACACTTTTGAATATACCCCCTGCTCTGGCACATTTCCTGTATCTTCTCTTCAGACCCAAAGATTAACTCTCTGTGGGGGGAAAAAACAACTCTCTAGAAAAAGCCCATTTCATAAAAGGTTGTTTCTTTCTCACGCAGAAACAGCCTTTCTCCCCAAAACCAGTCCCTGATAAAAGCAGTGTTTTGGCAATTCTGCACTTGAACAGCTTTCAATACTTACCAGATCCACAAGGCTATCATCAGAAGCTTCTCCATCCGGACTTCCTAATGTGGTAATATGTCTTTGACCTATATATAATGGGAATGTATAACCTTCATTAGTATATGTTTTTATATGTTTGACATAGAAATTGTTTGAATTTATTTTTTTCGTACTTGGGCTATATAGGGTTAAACGCAGTCGGGACTAAAACCAATAAAATGCATCTCATAAGTGAACTGTGTTAATTTGCCCCAGTACCAGCATTAACAGGATGTCTTTGCTTCTTTCCAGCATGGATAAGGCTGTATCTAATATTCTAATTCTTAGCTCTGGTCACTCTCTCTGCTAATGTGTTCTATGAGCTAGAATGTAGCTCTGTGTATTTTCAAATGACTTTCTAGTATAGCAATGATTTTTATCAGTATGAAAACTGTTTCTCCATCATGACTGAATGAAATTTTAAGTTGTATTTTACTTATTTTGATACAGTGATTCTGGGCTTTTTGAGAAAAATGAAGGGAATTAGATATGTTAATTGTTAAGCTATTCCTCGGGTATAAAAATGAACAAAGACAAATTTAATACAAAGAAAAATCTCGCATATGAACCTGCATGAATACTTATTATTGTAACCACAAAAGCTTAATGCCATATAATCAGTAATCTATTTAAATTGTGTTTTTAAGTGTTTTGGATTTTTAAAATTTTTATTATAAGTTGATATTAGTCAAAATTCAGGTTTCTCATTTATATCACCTGTTTTGTTTAATTCTGATACCTAAATATACCATATTTGATTGTAGCATCAAAGGGGCACCCACATTCAAAACATCCACAGTGTATTAGTTTGCTATAGTCAAAACTCTGAATTCTGCTTTGAAATCCTAAACACAGATTGGACAGCCCAATCAGGAATTTTAATTTCTTATGACACACACTTTCTAAATTAGAAGTGGCTATTACTAAATAAAACCAAGTAGCATTTACATGTATGGCAGCACTATTTATTGACTACTAGTGTAAGAAAAACAGCTTTTTTTCCTCCTTACCGTGCAGAAGTCCAGTAAGCTCTAGGAGATCTGATACCTTGGTTTGATTAAGGTATTTTAGGACAGCGCCACTGCATTTTGGCAGGTTCACATCTCGGTCCGTTAAAAATCTGGAAACACTCGTGGCTGCATCTTCAGCAAGTAGGTGACACTTGGAAGCCAGAGCATCATATATGTTATCCCACTGCTGTCTGTCCTGCAGAGAGTCACATATGGAATGGGAGTCTTAAAAACCAACCGCAATCCCTAATTCAGGAGGTTGAAAAATTTAAAAGGTAAAGTTAATTTGGATTTCATCATGAAGGTACTCTTCATATACATTTATTTTAAATGTGACTAGTAATAAAAATCCATCACCAGCATTTTGCTTGAAGTTTAAGATTTTGACTGAAAATATAAATTATAATCTGGAATTAATAAAAGCTAGTTGAACACAAATATAATTTTAGATATCTCAAAAGAAACTAACTGTAGAATACTGCTATTTTGATTTCATTCTTGAGATTTATTTTTTAAAAAGTTTTAATAGAATATAAAATAATTTTCTCTTGTTGGATTCGGAAGACTCTTTAATTTGTTAATACTTTACATGTCATAATATTTAATTAAATATGAAATAACAAAACATAAGGCAAACATAAACTCAGTGACACATATCAAGACAGCAAATCAGACCCATAAGACTGACCCGTAAGGAACAGCAAATAACAAAGCTCTCTTTACACAGAAGCTTCAATTATTTGGAATCTTTGTTCCTTGATTTTAGTGCAATATTCAAGGCTATTGAGGTTTAATGTTAAGCATAAGGAAACAATCCGAAATAAGAAATTTACAATGTAATTTGCTTTGTGTTTGTCCTCAGAATGCCATATTAAAAACACATATATTTTCTTGTTAATTTTTCTGCAGGTAATAATTCCTGATCTATAGATCACACACAACTTTGTGTCCGTTCTTGCCATTTGTGTGAGGGTCTATTCCTACCAGGCTTTCAAGCACATATTTTAGTGAAAATGAAGTCACTGACACCTGGGCAAAGACTTCGGGTTTAGGTACTAAAGTGGGCTGTTGTTTGGCGATGGCCTGTTGAGCTGGTAGCAAAGCTCCTGCTCAAGGATCTCATTAACCGTGGCAAAGATGTGGCAGGGGCAGAGGGGCAGCCCTGGGGGAGGTGGGTGGTGGGGGGAAGCTGTTGCCTTTAATAGTCATCTGCTTTAAGATGTCCTCCACTGTCTGCTATAATTATGCCTTTTTGTGTGTGTGTGTGTGTGTGTTGCCAATACATTTCTCCATAAGAATTCACGAGGAAGTTTGTAGCCCTGCCAGGAGCAAGGAATAAGCCTGAGTTGTGGAACGTGGCAACTGGAAGCAGGGAGGGAAACCCAGGCTGAATACAGAGAGAGAAAGAGTCACTGTTGATACTTGAACCATGAGCTTTAAGCTCCCGTTAAGATCAAAATGAGAGGAAATTTGCAGTTCATCCTCAGAATTATTGACTGAGGCAGCTTCACAAAGACAGCATCACCTTGGTTTCCCCTTCCTTCACATTCTTCATGTTTTGTTCCAAACATGAAAACAAAAAGCTTTTATTTGTTTTAAAGACAATAATGTTTAATATATGGTTCCACAGCCATAGGTATTTTTTGTTAAGTTGTGCTGTAGAATATAGGGCTAAAATTGTAGCTTCTACTACAATTAAGTTTTGTCTTTCTTGTGATCCATTAAATATTAGCATTTTATATATGATTCCATCTTTAAGTTACGCAATACTTTTTTTTGATCCGCTTATACCCTGATAACATAATTAATAGTATTCTATTTTATTGTTGTAATCCACTGGCCACACAATTAACTAATGACACTTTGATCACACTGGTAAATATAAGCTGTCTTCCTGCCACTTCCAAAATTTTGTTGAGCAGTCACGTTAGTTACAGGTTTGTTCTGGCTTTATGTTTAAATCTCATTCATGCAGAATTCCATTTATTTCTTTTATTCTGAGCGATTTTAGGACATGTACAATGACATCCAATTCTTTAGTTTCTTCCTAAAAATTATGTAATATATATATCAACTTAATTTTATAATTGAAATTGTATAATTCATTTTTTTCTTCTTTACATGAGAAGGAAAATGTGAGTAAAATCTCAGTGATATACATGACAAAATTGCACTTTCTTGTGACTCTTCAAATATTTATACTTACTATTCATTCCAAGATTGTTTTCTATCAAGAATTATGTCAAATGTACATGCAAGTTTACTTAGATTTATTGTCAATTACAGATATGTAAATGAATTATACATTTGTATAGTAATGATATTTCTGTGTGCCTGGGCCTTGAAAACAGATCACAATTCTGCCTACTTTATTTCTTGTAAATACCTTAGAAAAATGGGAAGAGTCCAGTAATATTCCACTTACGGTTCTTATCAATTTGAGACACCTGCTCTGCAGTAAGTTCTTACATAAACTTACCTCTTTTCTTAAGGGATCAACTAATGCAATAATAGCAGGAAAATTATCAATCAGTTCCACATACATATCAACCATTTCATCAGGACTTTTGAATGCTCCAGTGACAACTTCATATTTTCCTTTATTCTACAAAGTAAAGTAAAAATGTCAAAGATGAGAAAGGTAATAGTTTAACAAGCCCTCCCTAATGTAACTGTGGGTTCCAACTAGCTCAGGCCAAACTCTCGGACAGGTACAATTCCCTAAAAAAGGGACCAAAATCTGTATTGGCATTTCCTGGGCAGCACTGCCAGTCTACACAGATTTATCAAAGCTGTTAATTTTATTAAATCATAGATGAAAAATGCTTTTACTTAGAAGGGTAGTTTTTAGTCCTCATCTTCATTAAAATATACTTAAGTTACAAAATTATTAATAATTCTTTAAGGTACTCATCCTAGTATAGATATATCATATTATTTTTGCAAACAATCAGATATTAATAATAGGTTTGACATTATAGAAAACCCAAACATACACAATCTCATGAAATATTAAATCAAATTGAATGGCAACTTTTGTTTTTCCTTCTACTTAAAGAGAATACATGTTGATCTTGGAAAAGGGGAAAAAAAAACTATTAAGATGTCATCCTGAGATAAGTAAAATTTATCAATTCAGAATCTTGAAAAACAAACTAAAAATGAGGGCTGATACATAATTAAGTGAACATTAGAGGCTACAAACACATTATAGTAAAAATACACAATAAAATATATAGTAAAACTATTTTGAAGAAAACAGGAGCAGTGTGAGGAAATGGTGAAATAAGCAGTGAGGGGTGTGGTAGAATTATAAAAGTGTAAACAGTTCCTTGTGCTTCCATTTAAAAAGCAATGTGAACAGAATACAATTATTTTATTTACACTCCATGGCAATGGCATGGCAAAAATTTGGCACTTAATACATTGATTCAAAACAGTGTTAGGGTATATGTGAAGTGAAGCTGGTTATGGTTCTTGGGCATGTCTGCCCAATAAAAGTTTTCTGTTTGACATATCAGAAATATCATAAAAAATAGGCAGAGAAAAGAAGTAAACGTGGCTGGCAGGGAAGTATTTATTTTGACACTGAAAATACTTACATAATCTATCAGTTCATGAGCAGCACAGTTTATCGCTAAGTACATGTCTGTTCCTAGCTCCAGACCTATGTTGTTGCAAGCTGCTTGCATCAGGAGTAGAGGTTGTTCTACGTTATCAAATCCTGTTACAAGGCAGCCTGAGATGGATATTCTTTTTATGGCTGGTGGCTGAAAATAAAACAATCACTTTATTTTTTATATAAAATAACTGCAATCTCTGTCATTTCAGTCTTCACTCATATACACCATTGATATTGCCTCCTTGGAGCATTCAAAAAACACCACAATATTTCAAGTCTTCTGGAAGGGAACAAATTCTCTAGAAGGAAAGTGCCTAGCATGGCTGGATCCTTTTGGAGAGTTGTCTGTCCCTAGAATAGTATTCCTGGGCAATAGTCACAAGCAGATTTGCAATGAGCAAATATTTCCAGCTATTTTGTAGGATTTTAAACACTGAATTTAATTTCTAAATCTGTGGAATATGGATTATAAAAAATGCCACTAAAATGGCAATAGGCAGTAGATAGTCCCGAGTTTGCCTGGAGGAGTCAGCTGGATAGCACCAGCAGTGAGGAGAATTCCCTAATTCCCAGGGAATTAACTACATTGGATGGGGCTGATCTAGCTACAGAGAATATTGAAATGTTCCTCCATATATAAAAATTTAAAAGAAAACACAGGTCAGGCTGTCAAGGGAGACAGCATTTTGTAGCAGCTTGTAAGAAGTGAGGGACAACCTCTTTGACCTGTATTTTTCAAAGTATTAAACTGCTGCAATAGACAATAAAAAATGCTGCAGTTTGCTTGGGTTTATTGTAAGATAGAGTTTAATTTCTGTTTTCACGTGATTTCTCCCCATGTGGTGTGCCTTGTTATATGCTATTAAAAGCACTACATATCTCTATAGAAATATTTTTTTTATGTCTTGACTGTTATTACCTAAATAAGTTCCTGTGAGCACTGAGTGTTCAAACAAGAAAACAAAACACATGATCAAACCAACAAAACAAAGGAAAAACTATAAAGATATGATTCAATTTGCTTAAAATGTGCTTTAACAAAAATACATAAGCATTTTGTATATAATAGGGCTTTATATATTGCACAATAAATGCCATAAACATAATTTATTCAATTACTTCCAGTCCAAAATGAGTTTGATTGATTGAAATTATGTTTTCACTATTGTAAAGCAAAGCCCAGGAAACTTGAACAAGCCTTCCCTCTAAAGATCTGCTATGCTGAAAAAAATTAACTACAAATTTAATTGTTTTAATTTTTCACTGCCGTGTTGTCATTTTTTCTTTCTTAAAAAAAAAAAAAAAAAAGAGAAAAAATAAAGAAAAGCTGATATGAACTAAAATGGCACTTTTAAAATTCAGTGCCACTAACACCAACAGTGCCAAAATAGGCTTTTCTCCTACTGTAATGAACAGGAATATTTCAGAGAATCTAATGCATGACTTCTTTGTGCTCACCTTAAGGAATTATTTTAACTTGCTATCAGAATGCAGAAAATAATACAGGCTTAACCATATAGAAAAATGGTGGCTAATTGACTGATGAAGACTGTTATGCTATCCAAGCAGCAAACTGTAGGAAAACTTCTGCTTATCTTCTCTTCTGTGAACCCCACAACAACAACAATTCTTACCTGATAATCCTGTAATAGTCTGAAAAGCAAAACTAGCACGGCATTTCTATCCCACCCATTTGAAAATTCATATGTAAACTACAAGTTTGGAATTGAAAAAGGCAAAGATCATTGAATTATATAAAATAATGCTCTCTTCACGATTGTGAGTGCTGCCCTTTTAACTAATGGCTCGTATCTGCCATTGTCTGTCACGTCACACAGGAACTGGGCATTTAATGCAGCATGATTAAGAGGGGAATTGTGCTTCCCGAGTTCGGACACAGCACGGAATGACAGGTCTTGCAGGTCATAGTTTTACAGCCTGCATGATCAAAGGCACATGTTGTCTGCTGGTGCTGCATGCAGGCTGGCAAAATGCTCAACTGGATGATTTATCAGGATTCCTGTATTAAAAAAAAATACCAGATTCCAGAATTTCTCCTTTCTGTTCTTGTTCCATTTCAAAGGTAGGCATAGCCAGAACACTCCAAATTAATATATAAAAAGTGGGCATATGAAATACTAAAAATTTTGCTTAACCTTTCCAAGATAGCAATGCAAATTAATGTTTCATAATATTTTGGTTCCCTGCTGTTTTTAATAACATGCTGATGGCTTAAAATGAAAACTCTTTTCTTACCAGAACTTTCTTCCCTGTACTATGTGTCCCGCTTTTCTTCTTGTCTGCTAGCTGAGGACTGGGCTGTTGGGAGTGAAGTGAGAAAGAAACAAGAAATCAGATCCATGAAAAAATGAAGAATAACGAGAGCCTTTAATTGGAAGTTGACAGAATTTTGGTATAATGAGATTGCAAATATCCATCACTTGTTTCTCCTAGTGTTGCCACCTTGCCTATTAACAGAATATGGGCTCTCAAGAATGGTAATATGGGGTGTCTGCTTGAAGAATGCCAGCAATGTCCCTTTGCAGAAAGCACATACACATATTGAGCTAGGTATGCCACCAGAGGCAGAATGCCTTCAATGCTACGCCTCGTCTGCGTGTAAGGCTTAGCATGACCTGAAACCTACAGTGTATATTCACCGTGACACCACTCCTTCTTAGTGCACTTTTTCTGATTAGAATAAAACTTTTTTTTTTAAATCATGAGAAGACATTCTATTTCTTTTTTTTTTTCTCCATTAATTGCACCAAATGGCCAAAGTTATACTCATCTGTTAGAGAAACACATCTTCTATATTGTGCCATAAGACTAAACTTGGTAACATGCTAAGTCTCCCATCTTCAAGCAGACACAGGCAACAGCAGTAGAAAAGGCAAACGAAAACACATTTTTGTCTTACCCCTTTGCATGCAGCCTCCAATAGCTTCACCACTTCTCTCTGAACATTCAGAACTCTTTCTATACCCTGAAAATTAAACAAACTAATAAAACAAATAATCTTCAGAGATAAGTCAATTTTATTCTAGCAGTATTAATTTGAAGGGAAAAGAAAAACAGTCTTCTGTCTTCTTAACTATAATCAAATTCCTTCACACAACTGCCCACCTACAAAACACAGTCAAATGTCCAATGATAATGGGTTAGTAGAAGTGGAATGCACAGAAACATTTGGCAATGCTGCTAAATTGGAAGGTAAGGAAAATGGTTTGGTTTTCCCCCAAGAGCCATTCCCACATCTGAGCAGTGGACAATGTCCTGGTCTGCTGAGTATCTGAGAGTGGGAAGACTGTAATCACCATCCCATGATCATGACTCTCTCTAGGGCTTCTACCTGGAAACTCTCGCAAAAATGAACTTATTTAGCTCTACAAAATATTCAGGAAACAGAGTAAAAATTTTTATGTTTATTTTAAACAGAGGCAAAAGGCAGAAGATTCCAACTGAGAGATATATTTATTTACCAGAAGATTGTTTTCCTTTTTTAGCTGACTATGGAAAGTTTCATGCTAACATGCTAGATCACACTGCTTCACATTTTCTGAGCCCGTGCCAGCACAAGGATGCTGAAAGGGGCAGAAGTCAGCCCCATTAAACAACGTGTCATCAGGGCTCGTCATTTCTAACGGTGCTTCTTCAAGAGGCACGGCCCTGGACACCTTATTAAGGGCTTTATTAAGGACATTTCTCCAACTTAAGCAAGTTCAGCTACTTGTTCGGGTCTCCTGCACACAAAGTAGAAATTACAGCTTTAATGCAGGCATCTGTGCAGATACTTTCTTTACTGCAACACATGGTTAAACAAAAAGGGACTGTTGATCCATTCTGTCTCATCCACTCTTCAATACATTTTGCCCTGCTCCTATCTTGACAATTTCATTTTTAAAATAATTTGTGATTTTATGCTTTATTGTGGATTTTTTGACAGGTATGAGAGTTTTTTTATGCTCTATGAATCAGATGTTGAAACTACTTATAATATATCAAAGTAAAAACCACATATTAAATAGAATTAAAGCCTGTTACTGTTGTTTTACAGAATTCCTGTGCCAACTTCATTGTCCTTATCTTTTGCAGTATACTAATACATGCATTTTAACTTTAAATTTTCATGTATCTTCATTTAAAATGTCATTTATTTAAATCTTTAATATTCCCTGGCTGGTAATTCTGCTCTAGTATTTGTTATGCAAACAAACATAAACGAAAAAGCACATTTCTAAGGATAGTGTTGAGAAGATCTTTATACTCATGTATATAAAATTTAAAGAACATATTTATTAAATTCAAAATGAAACATCACCTCTTTGAGTGATAACTGAACTGGTGGTATGAGCATAATTTCCTTCATTAATTTCAGTTTTCCGGGTGAAAATTTCCCACAGTTCAAAAGACTAACCATTGGCAGAGGCACAGTCAATTCCTTAGGTGAATCCTGTAATTGAGAGCACTGCATGAAAAAAAAAAATGTCAGACATCTTAACCATTTTTTGCATATTTTTCATTACATCACAGGGCTAGTTCAAGCCTACTACAGTAAATGGAATTTAGGATATATTTTATCAGGTATATTTAATATCAGTTTGGAGTAAGAACTGTACAAAATTTTAGAATAAGTGTGATTAACTCAGAAAAACAATCAGAATTATGAAATATTCACAGGTACCTGATCACGTTTCAGCAGGGCAATGTATAAGTACAGGGGAGTATGGTTAATAGCAGCCCCTGCCTTAGCTACAGCAAGTGATGTTGCCCCAATGGCTGAGCTGCCAGGAAGCACCGGTTCCATGGGTTCTGCAGATGGGATCGTTCTCTCTGCACCCAACATGGTCTTCCCTACAAGGCAGAGAGCACCATATACAGATTCCAAACTGCTTACCTCCATAGAAGAGCCACACACAAAGTGCACTAGCAAGAAGACACTAAGCAACACTGAAAAAATCCAGTTTTGCAGAGAACCTTCCCAGAGCACTAGCTTTTAACCTGCCTAAATTACAACACAGGTGCCACCTCTTAAAGCACCTGCTAATGAATTCACCATTTGCTACAGCTCCACTGCAAGGACAAGCAGCTACAATCATTGATTCCCAGTAGTCAAATATTGTTTCTAACAATATCATTGCTAATGACACAACCAGATAGGAACAGATTACATTGGGTAACTTATTTAATAGCAGAAGAATGACTAAAAGTATAACGTAAGGCCTAATGATACTTGTCTGAAACTGACAGCTATAGTTGTTATATTTCAGGTGAAACGTAAATCTAATTTACACACATCTAACACGTTAAGTGGGAGGTTCTACAGACATTATATAATAATTGAAACTAGGCTGGTAACAAAATAATCATTTGTCAGAATTTTCTGCTCTTAAAAGAACTGGTAAGAGGAAGATTTTATTTTATTTCTGACAATAACACATACAGGCAGCACACTTTTTTGCTGTTTCTTTTTCACTCTGTACTATCTTCTCCATTTCTTTCCCTTCCTTCTTTTCTGCTTTCACTTTTCACCTTTACTTCCTCCATTTCTCACTCTGTTAGTGAGCAACTTGCTTTCATTCTTTTCTCTTACCACTCTTTTAAACTACTAACTTCATGCCATTTCCATTGTCCTTTCCAGTTCTAAGATTCTTTTCTTTCATTATCATTTTCATGTCTATTCTTCATTTGCATCCTCCTCCATTCTTATTCCTCATCCTAAAGAGTAATAACCTCCTGTCTAAGCCAACTGTAAAACAAAAAGCAGAAAATCTGTTCAACCAACGCCTGTGAATGATGAGAAAATACTGTATGTTCCCTCTCAGTTCCGTAGTAGATACAGCTCTGGATGCTTCAGAAAGTATATTAGCATCTTTATTAATATTTACATTGAAGAAAATACTACAGAAAAATTAAACTAAAACCTTTTTTTCCCCCAGATTGTGCAGCTGCTGGTGGAATACACAGAGGAGGAGGACTGGCTTCCTCTTCTTCTTCTTTTTCCTTTTGAATTTCTTTCTCTTCTTCTACTTTTTTTGTAAAGTATTCACTGAAGGAAAAGATATAATGATTAGTGGCTCAAAATATTTTCAGGCATATGAAAAGCAGATATAGGATACTCGCTAAAGAACATGCTGGGATGTGGACTGAAGTAATCTATTTGAGCTTTTGCCATGCATGCATTATGTGAAGCCGCAGAAGTCAATAAATAACTTCTTTTAGCCACCTGTAACATCGACAAACAAATGTACTGCAAACATTATAAACCTTAACACATACTTTTAAAGTGAGCTCCACTCAGACACATGGATAAAGTAACGGATATTCTAATAACTTTACAGCATACAAGAACTTGGGCTATGCTGCTGGTAAAACAGGTCAGATGTGCACTGTTTACCTAAGAGGCTACAATCTCCAAGGTGGCTGAATTTCATCCACGATGGAAACCATCCACCAGGATGAGGGCAGATGTAATGCTGCCAGGTTGTTTCTTTAATACGGTAGTATTTGGATATACATGTGCTGTTTCTACTCTATTTTTTTCCTATGTATAGATATATTTATTTTTAATAGAAAACACATCAATTCTTTTTCTACTATTCTCCTAACATATCTTTACATGAAAAAATAGACAAGTGTTTATTAGAGGAATTATGTTTCCAAGGAAATACACAAAATCAATTAAGAGAGATTAATTACTCCAAGCAAGTATCCTTTTGGGGTGGCCTACACAGAAAGAAAACTCTACCAGAGCCTTAAAACTAAATATATATACATAAATGTGTATTTGTATCCACACACACATAGCAAGAATATTTAAGCAATATGCGCGTGTGTATATACAAATTGGTATATTTGTATATATACCCATATATACACACATATATATAAATCCACTGTGGGTGGATTTAGCTTGCTGCTCAAGATGCATACAGACAGACCTTTCATATCACTTTTTTTTTTTTCAAGTACCATGAACAGAAAGGCCCCCAATGATTTAAATTGGTACTGAATGAGTTGCTTCATCTTAATTCTTTCTCTGGATCATGCACATGTGTCTATTTTTTTTTTCTTAGAGATCTCTATTTTCCATCCCAAATAGCTTTAATTTCCATGAGTTTTTTGTACAAAGTGGCATGGTGTTCATATCATTAAATCATAATTTAAAGCAGTTAGAAATAGGATACCGCAATGTATCTGAGATGGACACTACATCCTAAAAATACATGAACAGTAACATTAGAAATCATATGGAATATTGAACATATAGAATATGGAATATTTTCATTATATATGTTGATATAAGGATATAGTAAAAATGTCATGCAATAATTTATTTTGCAGTAACATAAAGTAATAGAAAAAATATAAGCAAACCTTACCCAAGTATCTTATCAACTTCACACTGCTCAGTGGGCTTCAAGTCTCTCAGCAATGTGTTCAGTGTTTCATTCACCCATTTCACAGCAGTGTTAACAGAATCATTCCTTTCCTTCTCATCAGCCTCAGTGGCTTCAGATAAAGCATTTTCAAGAATTTGAGAATGAGAGGAGATTACAGTGGAACAAACCCTCTGAAAAAATAGTGTAAAAAGGCTTAAAAACACCTTCCTTTCTAACTTGGAAAGAATTGAGAAATACATCCCTTACCTCTTCTATAAGTATCTATGTTCAAATTCACTATTTGCTCCACTCATCCTGCATTTCTTTTTTCTTTTATTGCACTTTGGTAAAAACAGACCTTATCCAAGTTTCTCAAACTAAATGGTAACAATTTTGGCACAAATCTCCTGAGAGGTGTATCACGTATACTTTCTGTATAGAACAGAGTTAATTTTTAGGACTGTGCTGTCTTTACAACATCTCTTCTTGCAGCTGTTGGCAGCCTGTTGTACCATGCTTTATCGCCATTTAGTGGCATCGTTTAAACTTACATTTTGTCTTAATTATTTAAGCATGTATTTCCATTTTGTCTTAATTATCTAAACATGTATTTCCATATGGATAAACCATACTTATAAAAGTTACTTAATAGAGAAGTCATTAACAGATATCATAGAGCACGCTGCGTTAATAATATTAACTTTGCATACAAAGAATACCTTTCAAAGTATATATCATTTCTTTAAATTGTTTCCTTTTTAGTATCAAAAATGTAGTGATTCATAGTTTAACTGTAGGAAAGTGAAAATTACTCTACAGTATTAGGAGCTACAAATAATCTCGTATATTTCACAGGGAAACACAGCACTAGTTTTGCATTGCACATGCTTATATAGTTATGTTTGACTTAGCTATTATAAACATCAACCTCTTTGCTCAAAATTACTAAAAATTCCTTGTTACCCTATTTCAATATTGTATTGCACTTTTAAACACTGCTGTAGCAATAAAATATAACATCTTGAAAATAAAAGGAGAAAAAAAAATGTACCAGAAAAATGAACTTAAAAGTTAGCTACAGGACGCAAGAAAAAGTACCAAGATATACTGCAAGACAAACAAAATTTTAATAGGCAAAGATGCACCTTGAATAGGGTTCACAAAACACTGGGACATTTTGTTTAACTCCTGGAGAAGGAAGTTCATACAGTTGTTGTCATCATCAATCTTTTCATGTTATCTTTTTTTACATTGCCAGGACCATTTATTCAATTGTTATGTCAACTCATATCCTTTCATTTAATATACAAACTAAAATGCTCATTAGTACGAGAGCAAGAGTACATAACCCTGGTAGGTTCTTAATGAGATAAACAAGACAGGAAGGGGTAGTTCATACCTTCTCATAGTTTTTAATTATGCAGTATATTTCCACTTCTAATGTTGGTCGTCCGACTCCATCTAGGACTTTCCTTCCAACTAATTTGCATATTACTGGATCTTTTGAAAACTTAGAAAAGTAGTTAGCCTTAAATAAGACAGAAAAGTTCATTAGAAGCCAATGTTTGTGTAAACAGGTTTTTATTCCATGACACCAACTTCAATTAAATGCACCACTGGAGTACCCATTTGCAAGTCACAGCATTCAACCTAGTTCTGAGACATCTCACTTTCATTTCTATAGCAGAAATTCTATATTGTTAAGATTCATTCCATACATGAGCAGTCCACCTCAAATCAAAGGCCGCACCAGATGATACAAATGTGTTTGATTTGGCAATGTTAGTGATGGGGAACAAAACCTTCTTAACTCTCTCTCCTAGGATATATGATCAGTACAAAGCTTAGATTTACCCTGAAATCCATTTTAAGTTGCTGTGTGTTTAAGGCAACTGATGGAACATACAGACAGTGCTCCAAATCCCAAATTTTAGGTTTAGCAGGCTCTGAGCTGTGTGAGAAAAGTGGAAATTTAGTATTCTGACAAGCAGGGTTCTCCCTCTTGTTTTTACACTCTGGTATTACCCGGACCTCTGGAACTGCTACCATCCGACTGTGAAAACATGTTTCAGGCTTTGTCATGGCCATTAAAAAAAAAAAAAAAATACTATGGCCACTTGTGTAATGCTTTATTTCCACGGGTGCTTTCACATCAAAGAACATGGCTCAAACTGTTTTCTAGAATTGTACTGCTACTTGTATTTGTACTGCTGGCAATTCCAGCATTGCCACTGCTAGCTGTGTTACTACCAGCCCTGCCCACAACGTTTTGTCACACTGATTTCGGAGAAAATTGACCTGATTCCCATCCCTTCACGGATGCCCATTTTTGAAGAACGGAAACAGTTTGCCTACCACCCAGGGCCCTTTCAGTATCACCAGCTTGAAATGCCAGCGTGTTGGGCAGATTGGAAACACCCATCCAAGGAACTCTAAGGCAAAATAACTTCAACTTTGGACCAGCACAGCACAAGCAGCTCCGCCCGTGAGCGCGGACCAGCGTCAAATCGCCCTTGGTCCCGAAAGACAAAACCACAACTCAGGTCAGCGGCAGAGCTGCCTCCCCTCTCCTCAGCCTGCGCGCCCCACGGCGCCTGCGCACTAGCCGCCCGCGCGCCCGCCGCGGCGCCTGCGCGCTGCCCCGGCCCGGCGCTACCAGCTCCCCGTAGAGGTCTGCGGGGCGCTGGGCAAACAGGGCGTTGAGAGCCTCCTCGAGGCGCCGCGGCACGTCCTGCCGGCCGTAGTACTCCGCGGCCTCCCGCGCCTGCCGCCGCCGCCGAGCGGCCTCCACCTCCATGGCGGCGCCGGCCTGGCTCCTAGGAGACCTTCCTCTCGCGAGACCTGCCCGCCGCCGCCCCGCCCCGCGGCCGCTACTGGCGGGGCGACCGTTACTCACCGCGGCAGCGACCGTTAACCGTCCGGCGGCCGCTACTGGCGAGCAGCGGCCGTTGCTGGCAGCCAGCAACCGTTACCCGCAGCCTTGTTTGCGCTGAAAGGGTGGTTTCAGGTGTGTGTTTGTTTGTTTATTTATTTATTTTTGGTGTGTGTTTTTGTTTTACACGTGCAGCCTCTGCTCTTTCCTCCGAGGTTGGCTATGGTGATTCCAAGCGAGAATACCCAAAGCAGGCGCTCCAGACTGCCAAAAGTCTCGGAGCACCAAAGCTGTGTAAGATGATGGTCCTGAAAAAAGAGATTGCGGTTTGCAAAGCGACCAGCAGTGATAAAGCTACAAAATGCCCTGGTAGCTCTGCTTCAGTATTTTAAAGGCCTCTGCTTTCAATAAAAAGAAGTGCTTCACAACCCAAATAATGGGTTTTTAGTCTGCAATTTCCTACAAAAACTTTCACTTTGTTACAGTGCTCATTGGTAATTTTGTTGAAGTAACTGAAAATGGAGATACTTAAAAAGCTGTTAGCTGCACGCTTGCCCAGCTCTCAAATCAATACAAGCAGACCCTGTGTGTTGTGAGCCTGCTTCTCTGGACTGGGCGATAATGAAGAAAAATCTCTGCTGAATCGTTTTCTTTTCCTTTCACATCCGTCAGAAATGGTGTGGTGCCTCTCAAGAGAGTTGAACCTGTCTCTTATAGTTGTCCCTGAAGAAGTTTCTAAACTGACACTACCCATTCCTTTAAAGAAAAAAAAAAAAGGTGAAAAGAGAAAATCCAGTTAAATTTTCCTGGTTCAAGGCAGTTTCATGAGGCGGCGGCTCCTTTTGGTATTTTACTCCTCAGGAAGGGTTTTGCCGAGTCAGTGCAATGAAAGAAAATTCATATTGGCCTAAAGCATGAATTTTTAATAAAATCCTGTAAGAAAAATTAAAGGGCTGTATCTCCTCGCCCTTTGAAATACCAGTAGAAATGGTAGGAATTCCCTTAAAATATTTATCATTGTTGGCTTGTGATCAAACGAGGGTTATGTGAATTGCCGGTATGGCCATGTAATTTCCATTAACAGTAACAGTAATTGTAAGCATGTAGAAAGAAGATGACTTATCCTGTGATCCTACCTATTATGAAGTAGTTAGCTGATTAAGGTTAGGGTTCTGTGAGCCATTTCCTACCATAGATGAACTTTCCACAACCCCATTATCTCCATTAGGCTTGTGTAGGTGTAATTAATTGGAATCTGGTTAACAGTTGTCTTGAATGAGAAGAATTTAGTTCTATTTCTCTTAGTTTTATTGGCCGCATAGTGCTAACAGGCTAAAGTGTAATTAAAAATGTGCTAATCGGAACATATGCAGCAAGCTCCAGGGAATCAGTGAGGAAAAAGTGTGTGATGTGAAACTGCACTTTGAGAAAGGAGCAGGTACAAATGGTGCTTTGCAGTAGTTGTTTTTTTGCTTTTAAACAGTGAAGTTGACTCAGAGTTTTTAAGTTTTACATATAAATTTAAAAGGTACAGAAACATAAATGCTATAGGCAAAGCCATTGGTCCTCACTTGTCCAGTACACTGTATTGATATCTTCCTAGCCAATTAGCCACAGAAGTATTTAAAATTGTACAGTGTTTTGGATATATAGAAATGCTATTTTTGTGTTTCTTCCTAGGCCAGCTGTATAAATGTTTATCATCTTTTTGCCTTTGCTATAAATCTTGTGTTAGATCATTCTAAGGAGGAATAGCTGGTCACAATTTATGTGCAAATTCTTCTCCCTCCCCACCCCAGGATTTTATTTTAAATGAGTAATCTATGTGATGCTAGTCATCATAATTTGGGGGCACACTAAGAGCAAATGTAATATGCTGTGCTTAATAAGTGTTGCCTAAAGAGGTTGCTTTTTGCCGTTCTAAAATACTGCAATAAACTTGCCCCTTTAAATCAATGAGGATCATGGTCTCGCTGCCATCTATGTTGTAGGATTTCACAGATGAGCACTGTGTGCTCATTCTACTGACAGGCTCTTCCTTACAATTGAGTCTGAGAATATAAAAACTGCATCAGCTTTCCAGTAAAATCAAAATTACCCCTCTAGCTTGGTAGTGCAGATAATCACATGCAAGAATATTACTGTTCTTGAGGTATTCTAGTTTCTTGAATAAGAAAGGCTTTCAAAGTTTTTCTTTTTGCACCTAACAATATTTTTCTAGTGTTTTTGTTTGTTTTATTTTTATTTTTAATATCCTATATTCTGTGAAGGACAAACTTCAGTAAAAAAGTTAATTGTAGCTTTATATACAGGATAAAACAAAAACTTTAGCCATAACTTTGGCTAGGCATAAAATTTAGATTGAGTGTTTTTTTTAGTGCTAATTTCTTTATGAGTTTGAACATTGGTCCTGTGGGTCAGCTCAGCTCCAGTTGTGTGAGGGTGAATCTAGACTTTTTCAGAGGCAGCAGAACTAAATTGTGAGAGCTGATAGACTTTAGTTATCATTCTCCTTCTGAAGGTTATTTAGAATGTGTATTATTTATAATCTATTTTTTGAGATGATTTTTGAATTTATAAAAGGTTGTCCTCAAATTTTTTAATGTATGTTTTTTCTTTTTTCTTTTTTCTTTTTTTTTTTACGCAACACAAAGTCACAAGTTTTGTAGCAGTTTCAGTTTAGCATATCAGGTGTTTCCTATATGATTCCTTTGCGCACATGTTTTGAAGTAACTTTTATGAAGGCCTTATGGAAAGCAACCTGTTGTAGGGTTCATTGCTATGATGGATTACAGTGACTTTTGTTAATATTTTGCTCTGAAATGTTAATGTACTTATGAATATAGATGAAGTGTGAGTGTTGGGTGACCTTGTGGAATTAATGTCAAATATTTTCCAGTGTAAGAAAATCAAAACACGTGATCATGTATCACTTCTAGTGTACAAGACATTGATATAGCTTCAGAGATGATATGGCAAGGTGTATTTGCAATTTTTGAAAAATAGCACTCAAATTAAGTGGTAAATACTATGCTGGAAAAGTAGGAACAGATGCTGAAAATTTTAATTTTGTGACTGGATAATTATTTCTTAAGCTTTTTTTTTCTTTTTAACATAAATCATTGTAATTTAGTTCTTTTGCGTTATTCTCACTATGAATAATTTTGTTTTTTTTATCATTTTTTTTGGCTTCACCATTTTGGCTTTTGAGTTGTCTTCTTTTATATTGGATTAGCAATCCCTTAAATTTTACATATAACTTTCAGAAAAAGAAATTATTTTTATGCAGAAAACTGTTATATGACTTTTAGCTGCTATGCTGACTACCTGAGAAGCAACACTTGCAGATCGACTTACAGAAATTTTGGAGATGATTGGAAGCAATCTGTAGGTTTGTCCATAACTGGTTAGCAGATCAAAGGCTTATCTGACCAAGCAGGGAAGCCTGACTACTGCAGATGAACTGGGAGTGCATGCAGTACATTAAAAAACCAAAATGTTAGAAATCAGTTGCTTACAGGTACCTTCCAGTTGAAATGAATATCGCAATAAGTGAATAAAAGTGTTAGTTCTGAAGACTTATAACTATGTGACTTTTTTTTAAGAAACACTTTTCTCCTTCTTTCTAGGAAAATCAAAGGTGGTAGCTGAAGAGGTTAGAGAACTGAAATAAAAAGGTAATTTTCATATGACTATACCAAATTAGGACTTTCCCTGCACTCTGTGTTTTATTTTTATTTTCCTTAAACATATTTTTGGAGACAGATTGAGTATGGAAGAAAATGAAGAATGGCATTTTTTTCCCATGGTATATCTCCTGATTTTTACAACCCTAATCACTTGGGGCATGTCTTGAACTTTTAACCTTCTTTCCCTAGCATTGATGCTGTGAATAATGGACTCTCATACTTGGCACATAACTAGATTGCAGTTCAAAGTGATGTCAGAAACACTATTGCACCATCTGGAGCAAAAGCCTGACTATCATTCTGGGATAAGCACATAGGATCATATGAGTTTATAACTGTTTGTGTTTATTTTATTTAACACAAAAACTCATTAATTTTCCCCAAGCTTGCTTCCAGTTCTCACTATTTCTGCACAAGAAACACAATTTTCAGATAGCATATGAAAGTAGTGTATATTTACCGTTATTCTGATCCTATTTATTGCTATACAAAACCAATAATTTCTCTGAGGCTCAGGATATGCAGTGTAAATGAAGCTAGAATTTCTGTTTCCCCCTGTTTCTATTGTTGACTTTATTAATTTTCTTCAGTTCAAAACTGAAAAAAAAAAAGGAAATGGAAACATTGCTCCTATATATTCTATTTTTATTTTTTATATACAATTTTGAAACAAAGGCGTATTCCTCGTTTTGGAGAAAAAAAGATTGAACAGCACTACTGTTTGGGAGGGGTTTACTTATCCGCAAGCTACTATTTTTATGAATTCTACATGCTAATACGAATATATTAAAAGCAAGTTATGTCACTTGTCACAATGTGCTAGATCTTGAGTGAGCTTGAACGTCTTCAATTTCCACTGAAAATAGGACTTGTAAATCTTACCAAAATGACTTGAAATTAGGTCTGAGGTCTGAGAACATAGAGTCAGTTTGGGTTTGCAGTCTTTTGGAAAATATGTTAATATTTGAGAAATGGTGATTAGTCCGAAGGGTGCTAGGATTGTTTTTACGTACTCCGTTTGCTCCTTTAAACATGGGTAATAATTTTCAAGAATCAGGTATCAATAGTCAAGTGTAGGGATTTTTTTACTTCTAAAAAATACTTTTTTTTTTTTTTCAAAATAAGTTGAGTTCTACATAGTGGTTAAAGCTACAATAAGTAAGTTAATTTTACTTATTGACATCATGACTATTAGAAGATGGTATTAGTATTAAATGAGTATTTTAGATTCCTAGAAGGGAAAGAGGATGGCTTACTAGAATAAGAAAGATTATTTGGTGCAACATCGTTGGGATTATGCTTCAGGGCAGAATTTAGGATCTCATGAAAAAGGAGGCTCGTCTAGGGCCTGTGCTGCAGGTTTCAGAGCAGCAGATAGTGAAGTTAGTCTCCCAAGAAAAAGAACTTGGAGGGGAAATAAGCATGTGAAGGGGAGAGGGGTAAGATACAGACACCTTCCTTTTGCCATCTCTATGAGCCCTGCATGGTTGAGCTTTTTTTTGGCAGTTCCTAAGTAACCTTTATTCTTTGTGCCTAATAGAACTTTTAAGATAATGGCTTTTATTTAATTATCATTAGGATAGACATGTAGGTTCACTGGTACATTTTGTGAAATGAAAAGCAATGAAAAGGACAGCAGGTAAAACCTGTCAAGGTTCAACCAGAAAGCAATCCACATACCTAGTGTGTCCAAACACCTATTGTCATGATCACCCACTCTGTTCAGAAAGCAAAGAAAGAAGATGGATTTGTTGCTGGCTACTGATGTTTAGGGACCAGGCCAAGATTAGTACCAAATGTTTCCAAATATATTTATTAGAGGTGCATAAAATCTTTCCAAGTGACACTGTGCCAGATTATTAATACTTTGATACCTGCTCTATTCAGGGTGTAGCAAAGCTATCTAGCACAAGCTAGAACGTTCTGGCAGTGCAAGCAAACTGTTGATAAATGAATACCAGAATATATATTTTGAAAAGTGCTTAGCATTAAATGAAAAAATTAAAAAAAAGAAAAATTAAATCTTAGCACTTGTATTGCTATGAGCTTAAATCCTTAAGGGACTCTCCAGTGATCTACTCTGATCTTCTTGGTATACCAGGCACTGCATTATTTCTGTACGTGATCTATGAGGGTTCTTTTTTTTTTTTTTTAGGATTTAAATATGAGATTAATCTGTGCCTGCTTGCAGAAAAATAACAATAGCATAGTTTTTAATTAGCAATTTTGTATGTAAGCTTTTTTTTACTTGCTTATTTCTCCTGTGATCCTTGGCTGTAACAAATGACAGACAGAACACAGGAGCGTCTTAGAATTTTCACTTATGTTACCTAATTATAAATGATCATTTTTCTGGTTCTGCCATGAGGTGTTTGTGAACTACTGTACCAGTCTGGCCTATAATGGAGCTTATTCAAAGGTTATATTCTTTAGGACAAGCATCCATAACAATTAACCACTATCATCTTTTCTCTAGAAGTGTGTGGTTTTGATCAAGTGCTCTAGAGTCAGTTTGCTGGCCTGAGCTACAGACACAAAGCAAAATTGGTTGTTCTCTTATTACCTGCCCTGCAGTTCTTTATGGTGAGGTTTTACCTAGAAATTTTGCTGTTAGTGAGACGTGAGTTGTGGGTTAGTGTGTTTGAAAAATAGAGCCTATTACAATATAAATTTTTTAACTAGGCTTGTGAAAAGAAATTGTGGGAGGAAAATTTACTTCAGACTTCTGCTGAATCCTTTACTTCTTTGCATCATCCAACAGAAATACTGCTCAGATAAATTGAGACCTTAGATTTTAAGTTTTTTTTTTTTTTTCCTTCGCTAGATCTCTAGGGTCTGCACTCTTTAGTGTTCAAAAAGCAAGAAATCCTTGGGTGTACTCTTATGTTTTTCATCAATGTGTAACATCAAAATGTGTGATGTTAGCGACAGCATGAGTTTCGGAGTTCCTTGTAGCATCTCGGATAAGCTACCCCTTCATAAAACTGCCAAGCCTACACAAAATACAACCTACACAAAATACAGTGGTGTTTGAATGTTTGTTAAGTCACTGTTGCTAGTGACTGACTGATTTGAAGGGCATAATATTTGTGACACAACTCAGTAGCTCCAGCTACATCTTCAAGTCTCTGTGGGCTTTTCCCAAGCATCTTGCATGCTGACAACATTTTAAGGTGATACCTTCAAAAGAAATTGTGTCTGCTTTTCAGAAGCAAAGTAGGTAATGGGGGAAATGCAAAAAGATGCAATTGTATAATATTCTTTCCATAGTAGTATTTCTAAACTAAAGTAAATGACATGTAAATCCAAAGCATTTGAGAAGAATACTTCCTGTGTGAATTGGCATGTGTGCTTTGGTTCTTTTGCTTCTTTAAATAAATCTTGCAAATGGAAAATGTGCCAAAAGCAGTGTGCAGAAAGCAAGATCCTACTCCAGGAGTGCTGACCACAGTAAACTTGCTATATAAACACTAGTACACCCATATCTGGGAGCTGTTGCTTTTTTGCCTCCTTATTCTTGAACTTCACTAAGAGCTTTCAATTGCTCTGACATTTTCAGCCAAGGAAGTAATAGTTCCAAGCAGAATTCTGTAGGCAATTATGTTATCTGATCCTTGGAGCTTTTCCCACCAGAAAGGAACCAATATGGTCAAGGTAAATCATTACAGAAAGACAAAAGAATCACAGGGAGAAAAGAAATAGAGAAAAGGGGACTCGTCTGGGCCTGTGGTGCAGATATCGGAGCAGCAGACAGTGAAGTTAGTCTCTACGACAAAGCTGTAGAGTTGCTTCCTGCAGAAGCAGCTTAATAGCCAGCAGAAAATGGTCCAAAATCAGGAAGGGAAGCATGAGCCTTTCAATAAGCCCTCCCTTTTCCCTCTCTTCACCCATCGCTCTAGTTCCCAGTGGGAGAGGGGACACTGCACTGAAGAACTTGGAGGGGGAATAGGCATGTGAAGGGGAGAGGGGTAAGATTCAGACACCTTCCTGTTACCATCTCTCTGAGCTGTTCATAGTTCAGCTTTTTTTGGCAGTTCCTAAGTAATCTTTATTCTTTGTGCCTAATAGCGTTTTTAAGCTAATGGCTTTTATGTAACTGCATTATTAGCATAGACAAGTAACCATCGCTATTGATTTTGTCAGCAAGAACATTTTAAAAATATTTCCCTGTTGATATATCTGGTCTAGAAAGGAAGGTGTGAAATTTGTTTTCATTAAATCAGTGTTTACCAGTGATTTCAATGCTGGCTGAAATTTGCTGCTCGCTTGCTCTGACAGGTAAGTGAGAGCTCAAGCCAGGATACATAAAGGGGTTTCTAGACTTGCTTGTGTGCTTTAGAAATCTATATTTAGATGTCTATATTGTTTTAATGTTACCAGAGCGGCCTTAAAGACTACAAATATTTGTTTGAAAAGAATATGAATGCACTTGCTTTGTACCTGCACATGCAGTAAGAGTATACATAACATAATCTGTCAGTCTTAAAGCATTTGCAAAAGAGGGACTTCTAAACATTCAGTGGACACTCCTTGTATATGGGAGTGTATTCCTGTATACTCCCTATCTATAGAACATTGCTTTTCTTATCTTTATTTGTAGAAACCTTGTTACTGTGTCTCTCTAGTACAGGGGCCCTAGAGTCCCAGGCAAACCTTTCTCTGCTAGGCACAGCACAAACACTAGATCAGAGAATTTTTTCAGAAAAACAACTAAGCAGTAGTGGTTGTACTACGGCAATGCTCTGCTGGGTGAGTATCCCCTACTGTATCTTATTCTGACTTTTTGAATACAAGTCTTGGTGCATCTCAGTGCTAGAGATGGGAGAGTTATCTGATGTACTCTGAAGACATGGTCTTCTTGTTTGCTGTGTCAGGAGATGAATGAAGTACTGTGATTATCCCGTTTTAGTCAGATCAAGGCTGAGGGGGCAGCTTGCTTAGGTAACAAACTGGATATAGAGGGGAAAGGTGCCTAACCTTTTGCTGATAGTGGGGTTCTGTGGCTTCAGAACACTCAGGGAGCAAGATCTTCAGATATGCCCATGTGTGAGAAAATGTCAATCCTATTATTTCAGTTTCTCATGTTTGGGACTGAGGAAGGTAACTGAGAAGGTGCCTATCCTTTGCTTGCAGAGGAAGCCTGAGGAACTGGGAACTCCAGCATCTTCATCATGAGTCTGGAAGATAGAATTTGATCTTCTGTTACTTTTCTGCTAAGTGGTGGTCAATGTAGCTACAATGGGATGAATTCTTAACAGATGCGAAAATCTTTTCTTTGGTGGAAAGACAGGAGTTGCCAGTAACCTGACTATCATAGAGTGAGGGGAAAAAAGTCCATAACCTAATATAATAGTTCCCTTGTCCATATCTGGACAAGGGAATGTCCCCAGTGCTATGTTTTATGATTCCTGTGGGGACAAGAAAGAGATAATGGACTCAAAGTAAATAAAAGGAGTGTGCACTGGGAAAAAGAAGTAAAATAATTGGGGATCGGACATACTTCCAACCTCTATCCAGTTATTTATCAAAACATGTATTCTCAGTTATTTCATTTTCTTTTGGCTCTTAACTCCTGACACAGGTTTTTGGGGATTGGTCAGCATTGCTAGACAATGGAAACTCTCCAGCTAAAGAACCCTCAGGAAAAAAAATAGTATTAATAAACTGTCTCAAGGCTGAGCACTCATCTGTAAGTATAAATAATGTTTCACACAGAATTTTTTTTTTTTTAAGTAGATTTGGTGAAAGTAATGTGCAACGTTTTCAAGAAGCAGTAGGAAAACAGGAGGATATTATGTTACTAAGCATGCATCTTTTTGCATTTGATAGTGCCAACAAGGGCTGCAGACTTACTGCATTAGGTACTTACTTGCTCTTTTGTTGCAAGAATATAGAAAGAATGCACTTAAAATGATCCTATTTGCTTGTGATTGGAATTGGTCTTTATTGAGTGGGGGGTTCTGTGTGCTGCCCCTTGCAGATGTCCCCCTGGGCATGTCTCAGGTATGACTGTGTTTGGTTCTGCTCACTCTCTGCCCGACACGCTGCCCAAAAGGCAGGAGTTTGTTACTGATTGTTTAAGACCTTGCTTCTGCTTTGAACATGTCTAGTTCTCTTGGAAAAACATTTGCGACGTCCCCATCCCCCTTTAGGGAAAACAAGTGAACTATTCATGCAAAAAAGTGCGTGTGTGGTTAGAAGAGTGGGGGGGCATGCAATGCCACCGACAAACCCTATTGAAATGCATTGGCTGTTCATTTACATTCACACTTTTTTTAATAAAAATGTTAACTAATGATGTTAAATGCTTTGCCAAAGGTCCTGGCGGGTCAGTTGCCGAAGTGCTGTTTCTGCCTAATTAGGGCTCTTGTGGCAGCCCAGGGGCCTCCTGATGCAGTGGGTGATAAGCTGGGAGCTGACAGCTTCAATTGGCTCCAACAGGAAGGTTGGGCTGGTCATGTTTTCTAGCTCAGCCAGGTGTTAGCTGAATGTACGGGGGTCTTGGCCAGACCTGAGCATTCGTTTGATCTTCTTCTTTCATTTGCTCTATTTTGAGCTCTTCCCTTTGCCTGTCCCGTCCTGTGTCAAGGTCAAGAATGAGCTTGACTAAATCAGCAATTTCATTTATCTCAGGGAGATCATTAGCAGTACTTCTCCCTCCCCTCCCCGAATAAACCTTAGGCACTGGGGCAGAAAAAGCATTGATTCCAGAAACCTAGCATTGAGCAGCCCAAATATAAAAAGAGATAAGAGGTAATAAGTTCAGATGCTTCCCTAAATAAAATATTTTTTATTTCTCTGTGGAAACTCTGTTTTTTAATGCATAATAAATACTTATATCAAAGCATCCTCGAGCAATCCTGAAAAATGTAAAAAAATGGCCACAATGAAAAGCCTAGAACATGCTTAAAAGTTTGTTTTTGTTTGTGGCACATGGACCATCTCCATGTGTGGCCACCCATGTTTCTGATTGATTGTTGGCCAGTCTTAAGTGTCTTGACATCTGACTAGCATAAAATTGGACTATTAGCATATTGAAGAAAAGGGTTTTTTTTAATAGGTTGTATCTTGACTTGCTTAATCAATATAATTTTAACTTCAACTGAGGTGTGTTTGTTTGTTGCATGAAAAAGTAATCTTTTTTTTTCTAAATGTAAACGCATTGCTGACCATTGATAAAGCGCTTTACTAAGTAAGGGCTCAAACTAATACAAAAAATTTTTTTTTTCATTCTTGGTGAGGTCCTACTTTACAGATATTAAACTGAGAAATCTAAAATGTCATTGTGAACAAACGAATTTATCTGTTCCTTGTGTGTAGATAATCTGAATGTCACTATGTGCAGGAATTGCTTTGGTCGCTGTTAGAGTGAAACTGCTGCTAAGATTAATAAGTAGCAGTTGGGTAATAGGCATGTGGTTAACATACAATGATGATTAAGACATAAAATGAAGAAAATTACGTTGTAGCTCTAGCCATAATGATAGCTTTTTTTTAAAAAAAAAGATTATAAACAGCTGAATCCATTCTTGCTAATGATGTCAACATTTTTTTTTCCTTCTCTCTAATCCTTGATCCAAAAGACATCTCAAAGAAATCAATCTCTGGAAATAGTGTTTCATTGAATTCAGAAAAAAATCTAGCTATAGCAGAATGGGAAATTGGAAATGGCGACTCAGAAGTGTTTGTACTTTATGAGAATTGGAACTTTTGAATTGCAGTTCCATTCCAGCATTTTGTCAAATATTCCATTTTCTACTGGTAACAAGATATTCAAAATTGGGTGACATTAATCTATTTTTAATTAAATATATTCAAATTATATCTCTAGATTTCAAAGTCAAATAATATGAAGCAGAACGCTTGGTATTTCTGCATTCCTAGTTCTAGGCTTGTTTCAATAGAACTGACAGTTTCTGGAAAGTGGGTTGCAGTGACAGTTGCAGACTTCCTGCCTGATAGTTCCAATGGGAGCGTTGCGATGATGCAAATGGGCCCTGCTAATATCAGAAAGGGAAATTACTGACCTAGTAATACCAAATTTAAACTATAGTTTTCTGCATGTTGTGCATTGTCTTCGTATGCATTTGGTCTTGGTGTCTACTGTCATAATATATACCTCTCCTTAGCAGGTTTCAGAAGTGTGCAGTGTGCATATATCTAAAAGAGGAGGTGATTGTTTTTTGTTGCACTCAGAAAATCTTTCTCCAGATAAGTCTACAAATCATCTGCTGAACAGACATGTACACCAAACATGCAGTGTTAACCTCTTAAAGCAAAAAGAATCAGACTTTCCTCTGAATTAATTCTTAATTTGTTAAGCTCAAAAATGTTTTTTAATTTTTTTTTTTTTTACTTCTAAAGCATGAACTGCACTGCCCTTGGTGACTATTCACATTGTGAGGTTGCCTTCTGGCTTTGTGACTAACTAGTTAATGTGTATGTTATTCTGAGAGGCCCTTTCGTTATTTGTTGCTGATTGTGGTAATTTTCCCTGCTTTTTTTTTTTTTCCACATAGGGGAAAAAAAACTTCACTGAGGTTTTTTTGCATATGAATTTGGAACAAAGTTGTTCTATATGCCTTACTCAGTCTGACCAACAGCAGGAAGAAAAGCCATGTACAAATAGGGAAAATTCTGGTCCTTTGCAAAAGTCTTTACAGTTTAGGGCAATTGTGGTTTCCTACCTCCACAAGATAAATCTCAGAGTGCCTCATTTTAAACCATAACTGTCTGTTAGGAACAGTCATCACCTTGGAGGTACAGCATGTGTTGACTATCCTTCCTGCACCCACCAGCTTGCACTTTAGAGGAAGGTAATGCCATTCATCTTAACAGAGCTTTCTTAATTATTTTTTTGCAGTTTAGGGCAGGAACAAACTGTGTGGCCTGGGCAATGACCCATAAAGCCAGTGGCGATAGACCCACTGACCTGCAGTTAGCAATGATCCAAGGCCTTAATGATCCTCTCTATATATTTATTTCTTTTTTTTTTTTTTCCTATTTTTCATTTCTATCTCAGATCAGTAGAGTTGATTTGAAGCTAAATATAGCGACATGAGGTCTGATGAAATCACAAGCAGAACACACTTGTGTCCTCTAGATGGAAGCTTTAAAATGACAGGGAATAACCACGCAAATGCGAGAATGCTCAGGCACCAGCTTGGGTCTGCCCAAGTTTGTCTGCCTGGGCCTTGTGTGATGTGAGTGGAAGATCAACCTGTCCCTGAACTCTCTTGGCAGCTTCAGGGAATGACATAAACAATATCAGCTAAAATGATCCTGCTGGGTGGGTTTTAATGATTAGTCAAACCAATTTATCGGCTTGTTTCTCCTTGCTACTTCATTCCAGCACAGTTGCTTCATAAAACACTTAGGCAGATGGCATGCTGTTGAGATAGGTCAGAAATAAATTGTCATGGAGTTAAACTGCTGTGATTCTCCTTACGTCGCTAAGCCTGATTTTTTGATGCAATTAGATTGTTTCTATTCCAAGAGGTCTAAGTCAATCTCTGTTCATCTGCAGGTTCAGTTTTTGGATCAAATTCTGAATCTCATTTTACATACTAACAGTGTGCTAACAAAGGAGGCACTAACAAAGTGCCTGTTAGTACTGTAACAATTGTAAAGACAGCTGAGTCTAGAGCTGGGCTTATTTGTAAAGAGATCCTTAAAAGGTATGACTAAGTCTTAATCTAATGGTTGAGAAGAGTTTGCAAAGAGGAGTGAAGTCAGAATATTAATATTGTTTTATTTATACAATCTATGATTTTGTGTTTCCTCATTCCAGCTGCATTTCTGCTGTATCATGCACCATAACAGACTCAAATTTACAACTGTAGATCATTTCACATTTATGTAGTATGGCTTGTAGTATGGCTGTAGGTTGAAATCTCTCAGTGCCTACGTGAAAAAGGTTGAAGCCCACAAAAATATCCATTTTATTGAAATAGGAGTCAAATAGAGGAAAATCTGTAATGATCAGTCTATAATATTCCTACTCTAATCTTGAATATCTGGGAAGATAACACAAAGCAAGAGTGCTCTATTAAACTTCATCTAAACTTTAGGGGCATTCTTGAGGGAAAGAACATATTCCACCTGAACATAATAGACCAAATTCCAGTATAATTAGCATCGGTGTGGTGTAATTAATTAACTTTTGTAGCAATTGATTAGCAATAGTGTGGTCAGGAGTGGCATAGGAGGCAATAAAGTCTTCTTTTAATATTTACCGGAGCCAGAAGTTGTTTATAGGTTACTGATACGGGTGTAATTATGTTTTAGTGGGAAAGCTTACGCAGAAACATATTCATTAACATGTTTTAAATTTATTAATATGGTTTAAGATTTTAAATATTTTTAGCCAGGACACTAGCAGTTAACTCAATGAAAAATCTTGTAATTACGTCTTTGGCAAAATGAATATTTGACTCATATTTGACTTAGATTTAAGATCTACCGCACATCAGTAAAATGAGTTTCTGAATCTCCATTTATTTATGTATTTATTTATTCATTTATTTATTTACTTACTTACTAGTTATGCCTAACTGCTTAAAGTTATAAAGATAAGAACTGTAAATATAAAAAGAAAGTGTTTCTAGTGCTTCTGTACAATCACTTCTGGGGTAAGTTTTAATTTTCTTGCATGTATTCAGTGGATTAATGACACTGAAGCTTATGAGTACTACAACTTACTGCTGGCACTATGAGAGTGCCACCTTATTTGCCAATGGAATTAGGTACTGTTGTGAAGAGTCAAGACATATAAATTTATGAATTATAATGAATATATTAATATACTATAAATAAATGGGGTGACTGAGACTGACTTGGGTGTGCCTGGTCCTTGATCTTCCTGAGGACATCCGACCAGATGTCTTAGGCCTCTCCCTTCTCCAGAGAGATCTCTTGTGTGCAGAGTAACTACAGAGGGAAAAAACAGGAATAGAAGTGGTAGGTGGAAAAGGCAGTCAACTGTCCAGCTCCATATGGACACGTAACCAAATGTGTGTAACTTTTCTATTTTTGTACCCAACACAAAAACTACACATTGTTCCCCTTTCACTTTGCTATCTTTTTATTGAGATCTTCTGCGGTTTGTGGTAATACATTTCTTTCTTCTTTTTTCTATTATTTACAGTTAAAGACTTGTGCTATATCTCCAAACCTTTCTGATAGATTCCATAGAGAAGAAAATGACTCAGGGGAAAAATCTTTGAATGCGTTTTTTGAAAAATATTAGGACTAAAGCTACCTTAAAACTCCCTGCAGGTTTAATGAGAGTGCCTGTTAAATTTTCTGAGTATAGAAGAATAATTTGCTAAGCAAAATCCCTGCTATCGTACATTGGTTGCCTATCTATTTTTTCTTTTAAACTTCAGAATAAATGAAAAATTGATCTGTATGGTCACTGAAACATTAAATTGTCTTATCTGTCACTTGTTCAACATTGGCTTCTTAAAAGGGAAAACAACAATCACAATCAGTAGTTTCTCAGTGCCTAGAAGAAAATAGAAGCTATAAATGGACAGATGAATTATGTGCTTCCAGTGGTTTTCAAGGGAAGCATTTACTGAGGGAGAAAATTGTTTTAATCTTATAACAACTAAGGAGCGTAGAGTTTGTAAAAACATGGAACACCTACACATAAACTTAATTTTTGTTGCATAGGAACATACACAAAGTAGATTTCAACAGAAATGGCTGGGGAACAAGTGTTTCCATTGTTTGCTAGGTTATTTTATATCTTTAACAAATCTCTTTGAAACACTCAGCGTAAACTAAGCACAGTTGGTTAGTTGAGTTCGTTCCTTACAGTATTAAAAAAAAATGTGAATCTTCTTTTAAAATGGAAATATTAGAGTCATGTGGTGTCTCTTTTCTTTCCTTATTTTGGAGGAATGGGGGAAAAGAATAAGAGGAGGCTAGAGTCAAAGCTAAATAAAGGGCAATCTCTGCATTTTTGCTTTTCATTTCCCTGCCCTGTGTCTATTTCTAGATGTTGTTAAGGGATCAATGACAGCAGAACACAAAGCTGCAAGCCTACCACGGACAGACGTTTGTGTCCTGTTCTTCTTAGTCTTGGCCATGGGAGCACCTTTTCCCTCCTTTTTTTCCTCTTGTCTAGCTGTTTTGCATTCAATAACAGAATGCAACCAAATAAATGCTGAAATAAAACCAGATTTCAAGAGCAAAATTTTCCATCTGAGCAAAAATCTGTATAGCTAACCAGTATAAATTATTAGTTGTCAAGGCAGAAACATAATCCCTGAATCTTTTGTTATGATGGGAAGATAATGGGAATCATTATCTGCTCTTTAAAAATAAGCTGGAAAATCCAGAAGCAAAGTAAGACTAAATAGCTCTTATTTCTGTTGTGATATAGTGCTGGTTTAACCATGAGATTTCCATGTTACAGCTGCACTCTGTGCTCATCAGAATTGCTTAATTTGCTAGAAATGCTGGGGAAGATGAGAGGCAAAGGCTACTGAGAACTGAGATGTGAGGATGTTGCATGTGAAATAGGGAACATAAAGGGAACCTTCTATTATAAAACAGTGATTTTACCTGAAATGCTTTGTCTGCCAAACATTTCGAAAAACATTTTCCTTTCTAAGTGTGAGTTGGTGTGTTATGCAGAGGTGAGTTGGACGCATGGATCCCCTTCTTGCATCCACATCCACACGTACGAAGACGTGTAAGAGCTGCTGTTGGTGGAGCTGTGAGCACATCCTGAGAAAGGGAGAGGTGAACAGGATGGAAAAGACAGAGCTGGGTGAATGTTTTCTAAGCCTTTCTTACAGGTTATGCAGGTTATTATAAAGTACAAATATTTAGAGGATAGCGCATAAGGAATAAATGCAATTGCACATTTTCACATGGTGAAAGTTAAAGTACTTAGTGCCCTAAAGAACATATGTCGTGGTTGTGAGTGGAGATTCTCCCGTGGAGAGTTCTGTCAAATACACTGTAAGATCCTATTGTAAAGGACAATTTACAATTGTAAAGGACAATGCTATACAATTTTTTTCTCACCCTTATTTTACTGGCCTTTTGGGTCTTATTTGTGAGGAAAATTGTTAAAATATGCTAATTTATTATGCCTTTGTTTATGCAAGTATTATGTGTTTTACAGGGCTCCCCAAAAAGATCATGTGCATCGATGGAAGCCTGATGCATCCAGTAGTATGGAGTAAAAACAAAATTAAAAAAACCTACAGGGCCATGTGGAGACTCTCTGCACAGAGGTATTTCTCAGCTCTTGGTCTTCCTTGCTGTAGTTCTAAATGTTTTGGAGAGAAAAAGAAATGTTAAGCATAACTAAAATGGTTAACATGACTATCAGTGAAATGCAGAGGGAAAGATGAAGATAGAGAGCAAACGTAACATGTAAGAATCTAGAAAATCAGAACTGATAAATAATTGTAGCCTTAAGGCTTTTATGCCAGTCACTGGCCTTTTCCATCATGAGCGGCTGATATGTTTACCCGTTTTTTTTTGTGCAGATGACATTTAAAACCTCAGCCATGAAAGCCTCATCTTGCATCTGAATACATGCAAACATGTATTTATAAAATACAATTTTTCATTGCTAAAAAGAGGCCCTCCACAGTAGGCATGACTCAGCTCACAAGTGTAACCTCACTATAAGTGCTTTGGTTTTGCCCTTATTGCAAACCAGAATTCAGGTGGTTTTATCTGTGGCCAAACTGACCATTAACACCCTAAGAGAGAGGATAAGGTTGACCCCCACTTTTCTGAGGAAGTATCAGTCTGATTTCTGGGGTCTCATCCTATTGCTTTCTCTTACAGATATCAGAAAGCTAAACCTGTAATACAGACCTCTTAAATCCCCATTGTTCAAACATGTGAGATGATTCCGTGTTTCTGTGCAACGTTAGGTGACAAGCATTATGTTCAAGCTGAGGGTCTGCAGGGCAGGTCCTAGGAGGGGAACAGGCCTTTAGCAGGGCTCCGCTCGTCACAAGCCCTGCTAAGCAGCACCTTGCCCAGCTGCAGAGCAGCAGCATGACCTCCCTTCTGCTCCTTGACCCTCACATGGCTGCACCTGGTCAGATAATCACCACACATCAGACTGACCGCTTGCATCTGCTGTGTGGGATCCAAAAGTGGGAGAGAAGCTGTGGCACTGCCTTATGAAAATGTGCAGAACTGGCAGTGACGGAGTGTGATACAAAAGAATGAGTCAGTGCATGAGACTTGACAGGTCTTGCTTTATAGCACAGCTGGGGATTCACCAGATCCCACAGCACATGGAGTGGGAAGGGAAGTGCTTTGTGTGCTGCCAGTTCTCCTTTTTACAGAACAAGCCTTAGAAGTCTTGTTTGTGCCTGCATAACTTACCAGCTTAATGAAATTTCCACTGTAAACTTCATGGCTAAATTTGCTTTATAGATAGTATGCAAACCACATCAGCCTAAGAAAACAAGATTTTTAGCCCTTTTCTCCTTTATTTCATAGAGAACTCATTAAGTGTTCAGGTTTTGAGTCAATGTTATCAAAGTTACGTGTTTTGACAGGTTCTCTCCTGTGTGTGTGCGTGTATGGAAAGGTTCTTCATGTACCTCCTAAGTTGAGAGATATAATTTGAACAGAGAAAATTATGGTTCATAAAGTGCTCTTGTTAGGTGACATGACTATGCTTAGTCCACTGCAGGACAGCCTACACAGAGAAATGCATATTTCCATACAAATTACAGTATACTGCAGCCAAGAGATCAATTAGAATGTCTGCAACCAAGAACTCTCAAGTGTCTCCATTCAGTCTGCCATTCAAATGAGACGAGAAATGCGTTCAATTGGTGTAAGGAATTTGAACTCTTTCAGGGAATGTGCAAGGACTGCTGGAAAGTGGCATTCCCCGCAGGGTGGGACTTGCAGATTCTGTGAGATCCAGCAGGGAATTTTTAAGGGTTCTGTAACCTAACATTTTGTCTCCTGTTGAGAGAAAAATTGCCAAACTGGCTGAATGTTGTAGAAAGAATGATGATTTTTCATTGGTCATGTAAAGTAGAATATCCTGACTCTATCGTGTGAAATATCAGTCAACTCGATCATCTTAAATGTGTGGTGCATTTCATCTGAACGGAAGCCAAAGCACTTTGCAAACAGTGTTGCAGATGCAACATCAGTATCTCCACTGTTGAAATGCAAGTCTTCTGGAATGAAATGTCATGACTATTTAACAGTGCACAGTAACATTTCAAAGATTAAGACAGGAAGTACATGTTTAAAAACCCTTGAAAATGTAGAACTGTGTGTCTCTAGGGCAGCTGAATGTGATACTGTCTACTCTTTCGATAACTGCCTCAAGTTAATCATTTGACCAGAAGTTGTCAAAACTCATGCTTAGCAATTCATTCAAAATGTCTGTCTTTCATCAAGATGATCTGAGATCCTTCTCTCTGACTTGAGCTGTAAAATTTAATTTATATCTACTGTCAATGGCAAAGCTCTCACTGACTTCAGTAAAACAGTGTAGAAGTATTAAAAAAAGTAAACATTATCCTAGAAAATGTTTATTCTTCAAGCTCTCATAAAATAAAATATATACTAAATGGAATAATTAAAGTGTAATAGAATTAAAAAATTAAAACAACCCAAATAGCTCTATATAACAAATTTGTTATATAACAAATAATATAAAATAGTTCATACTTATAATTCATATTAACATTTCAATATTTTAACCTTTTTGAAACACTTTTCCTGTAAAATTTTATCTTAATCCATGAGTGATTTGAAATTGTTTTGTTCCATTTCAAACAAACACTTCCTCCGAGCAGTAAAACACTTTTTTTTATTGCAAGATTTTTTCCCTTTTATAAAATACTGTTTGATTGTATAAAAGATGCTGAACTTGATAAAACAACTTCTTCAATAAGATGTCTGATTTAAAAGAGAACTTTTCTTCAACGGCAGGATTTCTTCCATGCACGATTTATTAAGGGTTTCCCTGGACACAGAATTAATAAAGTGAGTTTCACAGCTTCTTCAGAAGGTGCAGAGTCTGCAGAACAAAATGTTCCAAATCCTCTGGCAAGATTTTTGTATTGGCTAATTATCCTTAAAGCATCGTAATGTGTAAGGATGCATTTTCTTTTTCATTTCAATATCTGTTTTCAAAAGAGCTGTTTTTAGTGATGCCATGATTGTGTGGCATCCAATTTTGAATATTCTTTTCCATAAAGGATATGAGAACTCTTTCCTGGTAGAAATTGTCTCGGGTTCCACAGCAGACATGGATTTGTAGCAAGTTGGACTAAATTCTTAGAAGCAGCTATTGTTTAGCAGCTCATATAATGACTAGGGGCAAAACCTTGTGCTGTTATCTTGTGGCTGAAGTGCTAAAACGCTCCCAGAATCTTTGGAAATCTTTGGGACAACTTCTTTGGACAGATTTGGAAAAGAGCAGGTAGAAGATTGCCAAGTGAATCTGTGGTGTACCAGAGCAGACGGGAGCAGGGGAACAGGCTGCGAGTGGAGTTAGAGCATCCATAAGTGAAAAGCTTCCAAGTCGAGATGCTCAGCTGAAGATTAATTGTACTGAGCACCCACACCTGCCCAAAATACTGTGGATAGCAGATGTCTTAGCTCAGTTTACTCAGCTGCCTCCTATTCCATGCAAGCAATACATGCACTGCTAGTCTGTGATGGTTGTGCAGTGTCCTGGATCTTGCCATCCCCTCCCCACAAATAACTGGATTGAACTGCAGTGTTCCAGGTCATTATCCAAAGCAATAGCACGCCCTCATCTGGAAGACTGTGTCCAGCCACGTGTGCTTCATACAGAAGGTGATGCAGAAACACCTGAAGAAAGGTGATGAGAAGGATGAGGGCCTTTGAAAGACTTTCATATAGTCCTAATTATTGTAAATTCTGTGTTTTCTTAGTGGATAACATAAGGTGATATAGCGGAGTGTATGTTGCATAATGTACTCAACAACCTTTGGGATATTCCAAAATATCAGTCTTCCCAGTATGACAGCTAGTGGCTAGTCTATAACATTTAAAAGAAGCTGAATATATAAAGGCAGAACATGAGGTTGATAGAAGAAAAGTAGATTTTCTGTAAGCATTTGATGGGAAAAATACTACTGCATTCCAGGACATTATGTAAGTGCATTAATACTTTTAACTTTTAACAGTAAGACTCTTTTTTTTTTTTTCTTTTGCTGTGGACATATGATAGCAAATGACTGCACTGAGCTTTAAATGCTCTCTTCTCCAAGCCATTTGTTGCTTATTTGGAAGTAGTAGGCTCAGGATCCCTTAGAGAGGTTGCCGACATCCTTGAAGTTAAGATTTTGAGAAAGCTTTTTAAAGGATCCTGTCAGAATTGTTTGCTTTGCAGTTGCCTGTGATAGTTTACCAGATTAAGTCAGATTCTGAGAAAGGAGCATCCTCAATAAAGTGACATAACTGTTAAGTTTTCTTGCCAGCATTGACTTCCCAGCACTGTGAAGCTGTTGGTTTTTTTTTAAAAAACGGGATTAGGCGTTAAAACCAAGATCCCAGAGAAGGGAAAAAAACCCCAACAACAACAACAAAAAAACCCAGGGAGTGACACTTTGCTGACTTCATAGTATTGGATTGGCCAGGATCCTGCATGCGGATTTCAGAAGGAGAAAGTGGCTGGCCCAAGGGGAATGTTATACTCACTTTTATTGTTATCATTATTTTCTGTAAAAGCCTAGAGGAGGTGGGTGCTCTAAGAATTGTTTGCACTCCTTTCGCCTAAGTTTACCCTAAATTCACCTAAAATTTAAGCTTCTTCATGAGTAGTACCTACATAAGGTCACTTTTTCCAGCATAGCTCTGTTTGAGACCAAAGCAACAGAAGCCATTAGAACATTTTAGTGGAGTGGCCCGCTGGGACCCGTAGCTAAACACTTGGGTTAGGAGAGCAGGGTGCTCTGGAGACAGAGCACATGCAGGAAGCCAGGTGCTCCTTCTCAAGTTGAAGAAGCAACAGTGAACATGAGATCCAGCAGAGTTACATGTTTTAACATACAGAGGTCATGGGTAATGCTTAAATACAGACCCTTTGAACTTGTTTCCAGCCACAGCTAGACAGCCTTTGTGATGTTTAAGGGGTTTTTTTGTTTGTTTTGTTTTGTTTTTCCTAATAAGAACAATGTGATAAACGGAACTTGTAAATTCAGTGTGGATAAATATGCATAGGATATCTCAAATGAATATCTGAGTTATAATATAGTTATTCCAAGGACTCATGCTTTATGGATTAATAGGAAAAAAAAATAGAGAAAAAAGGGTGGCAGGGTCTGTGTTAGAACAAGTTCAATATTAAAACAAAACAATCAAAATACAGTTTATTTTAGAGAATTTATGGAACCTTTTTTTAACTTTTCTGCTTTGAAGAGGGAATTGTATTTGTTGTTTCTTTTTTCTGAATGAAGAAATTTTTACTTCTGTAAATACCATGCAAACAGAAAACTGGTGCATTGCTAGAATAATAGAAATTAAAGCTGGAAAAGATTGGTGAAAACATTCCAGAAATTCATCTGAGTATTTTATTAGAATCATGTTGTTGATGATTTGCACCACACGATGGCAGTGTATTGTTAGATAAAGACTCATCGAGTCTGAAGCCTGAGTTACAGATTTTTCTCTAACCTAGTTTTCAACTTTTATCATTTATGGTCATTGATTCCTAAATTTAGCACAGCAAGGATTTTCCCAAGGATCTGGTTAAATATATTTACAGGAAACCTCAAGCTTCTTTCAAATAAATCCAAGAGCATGAGAGTAACTTGAGGGAGTTACAGCCTCTGGATTCCAAACTCCATGACCCTGTGAACAGCAGATCGTCTCTGGATGCCAAATATAACTCCTTGTTTCCACTCTGGCCAAAGCCAATATTACAGCTGCTGTTGCAGTGAAGAATGGATTAGCTGTAAAATCAGGGACAGCAAAAAACAAGATCACAAGCCTTATATGCTTTTTGAAAAAGCAGAAAAGCCTCTGATATATCATTTGAGAAAGTTGGGTCAATGCATGTGATGAGCTGGGCACTCTCATTTCTTCAGTGGCTGTTCCTGTTCTTTAACACTGGAAAAGGGAGCAGCTATTAACACATGGAGGAATAAGAAGAAATAGAGCTCCTGAGTGCTCAGAATCAAATCTTTCTTCATCACCAGTTAGTAATAACTGCAAAATGGAGCGTTTCCAGGCAGCCAAGTTCTTGCAGGTGACCTTTTGTCTTGTCGTTAATCGCCAAGAAGCCAAGCTCCCCTGCATTAGTGTGAACCAGAAGAGCAAGAGAAAGGTGGGTGGAGAGGAGAAGATCTGGCAAAGTGGCGCTGTCCCATGTATTTATTCATACTAAAATTTTTATTTCTAAAATCCACAGCATAGTTTTTAAAACAATAACAGAACAAAATAAGCAAAAATTGTTATAGGATTTTTGTATATAAAATTGCCCTCAGCAACCCATATGTCTTGAAATTTCCCCATCTTCCTATATATAAGGAATATGTGTTGCAGTGTGGCTTGATAGTCGGTTAAATTCAGGCAGATTAATAGGCAAAACAATTCTAGGAATTAGGAATCCTATCCTGGAATTAGCTTTCCTCCAATCTATCCTGTATGAAGAGCTGTCAGCTTACAGCCTCCTTGGCTTTGGCTGTTACATAGCTAAGTAGGAGAGGCTGTTTCTGAGGCAAACAAACTGTGTAGGCTGAGATTTCCAAAGGTGTGTGGGATGTTTGACCTTCTTTTCCCATTGGGTTTTGCAGCTGAGCTTTCTTTAGGCACCATAGAAAAATCCCAGCTTTATGGCTTTGTAGACATTTTTTTACATGCAGATTTTAATCGAAGAACTTATACAATTGCCATCTGTCATATCACCTGCATTTGTAAGTGCTGACTGCTGATCACCAGGCAGTGGGTTATTAGCTGTGTGCGTGTTTCCTGAGAAAGTGCTGGGTGCTGAGTAGGTAACAGCCACAGCCCATTCCTATCTGCTCCCTTTCCTAAGTGACATCCTTTAGGCTATCAAATACATGACAGGCATGGAGCGAAGGTCCTCCAGGAATAAAATGTTTCAGGAGCAAGTTGCTGCTGCTTGCAATCAACTCTCCTGCACTGCCAGCAGGTGTGTGAGCAATTCTGGCGGAAAGACTTGGCCCTTTTAAGCCAGCTTAAGAGGTAGCTACATTCTGTAAATGCAGAAGGACACTTCCTGTCCATCTGTTATGCCCCTTGATTCTAGTCTACTATTTTAGGACCTCTTATGAGCCTACCTTATTGAGAAGATATTTTTCCATGAAGTCCAGTAATATATTGCTTTTCACTTTCCAAATGTTTTCATTTGCCTTCAGTGATTATTTGTCAAGAAGTGTTTTTGGTTGAGTGGGAAGTTTAACATCCAAAATGTTTAACGATGCTTTTGTTTGCTCCAGGGGCAAGGAAGTGGAGGCCCTTTTTTCATCTACTAATAAGAATGTTCCTGCCTGCGCTTATATCGCTCCCAAAAGACTTTTCCCTATGTCCCAGTCTCTGTGATGCCCGTAGTGTCACCTTCACCAAAGAACTCAGCTCCCTGGCTGGACACCACAGTAGCTGACCAAATTTTGTAGCTGTAGAACCCTTTGGACCCTGTTGCCTGTTTTGTCAGTGAAAACCATCTTGTGAAGTATCTGCTAGGAAGAAAATTAGGAAGAATTAGGGAAAATAAAAGACATTTCTGTGTTCTGAAAAATGGATTTTCACTTAGAACCTTGTAGATAAAACAAATTCTTGACTATAAGAACTTTCTGCACCTCTCTACTGCTTGCTCCTTTTCATAGAAGCAACTCACAGGTTCATTAAGATTGTGGCACACACAAAAAAAAAAAAAAAAAAAAGACTGGTCTCATAAAGTTATGAAAAGGCAGATTTTTACCATAAGTTATACAGTAGTAGTTACATCCACTTTAGTTAGCCATGGCCTTCTGGAAGCAATTAAATATGTCCCGCCTTGAGCACCTTACTCATTCTCCTCTGAATTGCCTCCAATTTGTCATTAGGCTTTGTTACAGTCTTAAAGATTAAGAACAAGGATTTAATCCTGTTTCTCAATTTCCAAGTCATTTTAATGTAGCTTAACAAATAACATAGTAACGTGAAGAGAACAGCAGGTCCAGCAAGAGATTAAAGGAGCAGCATGCTTCTGAATAAGCTCTAAATTTATAAAAGAATAAGCCAAAAGGGAGGCTAAATTAAAAAAAAAAAGCATCCTGAGTAAATATCAATTGCTAATGCATTTCATAGCAGAAAAAAATACATTAAGAGTTTTAAGGAAATTAAATCTATAGAATACCTGGTATGAAATGCAAAATATCTCTCTAAGAGAAGTAAGAAGACTAGGGAGAGTTTAAGGATTACCAAAGCAGTGAACACCTTCTGGTAAATTTCTGAACAGGGAAAAGCTCTTTCTGTAGAGACCAGCTGCAGCTGGAGCTGCAGGAGATCACTGCTGTTTGTCTAGGCCCGAGTATGAATACCTCTTGCCTGCACAAAAGTGCTTCTACACTATTTAGGACATCTTTAGGAAACAGAGAAATTGATAGTATCAGCCTTGATTTTGTTTATTGAGGCTTCTTGTGGACTAAGGTGCTGCAGGTGCTGATTTTACACTATTGGAATTGCAGGCAGAGCCTCCTTGTAGAGAGCACCGAGTGCAGAGAGCAGGAAGGCAAGCTAAGGATGCAGATTTATTGTGAAATTCGTGCTTTGGGATAAGCCATAACAGGGTATGGCTTTGGTTTGAACAGTGCAGCTTCTTGCATTGCCGTGTGAAATATGGGGACTTGATCACAGACTTGCATTCTCACAGGTGAGCCTAGCTTTTATCTTGGATTTTTCTTAATTTTCTTGTCACTGTCTTTAGAAACATTTGAGTTTTGTTTGTGATTTTGTTGTTTTTAAATCCATTTCCAACACATTGGCAATTGTGGCTTTGGTTCCTACTTAGATCTACAGTAAGTGTGATATTTATGCAGAAAAATATTACTGAATTCAGGCTTGGCTGTCAAATCAAAGCCTACATGTGACTGTTTTATAAGGAATTGGCTTTATTCTTGCCTGTGTGTGTTTCACTTCCATTGGCTTTAAAGAGGGTCATGCTGGGTGGCTAAGGGGCAAAACAAGCACTGCACAAACAAAACAGATAATGAGAGTGGGGTTCCTGGAGATGATACAGTATCATTCTGAAGATGTCCTTGGGTGGTGCAGAATGCTTGGATAGCAGCAGCTGTCAGGAATGTTTTCATCATCTGTGTTTGCCTAAGAGTTTGCAATCTTTCCTTTCAGATGCTGGCCTTACAGAGCTTTCTGTGCTCCCTCACCTCTTAAGTAGATTAGTGTGGTACACAGTATCTCAAGTAAGACGCTGCAATCACTTGGAAACTTTGGTCGCTGTGGAAAGTGGTTGCTGCCTTGTTTGAAGCGGTTGATCCAAGTTTGCAAAGTCCTAAACAGTTTGAATCCTGCATGATTTTTAAATCATCTGTCTGGATGACTTCTAGTTGCAGAAATTGATGTAAATGCAAGACTACAAGCTTACAGCAATTCCCTCCCTTCCCAGCTTTAAGCCTTGAAGGAGGTAGATACAAGGAGTTTTGAGTCCTTGACCCCTTTGAAATGTTTGGCCCAAGTATTTTTCACCTTTTTGGGTTTGGGTCACACCATATTTTTCTGTTCTCCTAGGATTTTCCACAGAAATAATTATTTCAGTAGAGGAGCCTTTACTAAGGGATTTATGCGAAGAGTTTAATTTGGACCTTCTTAGAAGGGCTTTGTAGGTTATCCGTGCTGCATTGTGAAAATGACTGTGTGGCAAGCAACCATGACAGATGTCAACATTTCTCTCATTGCAAAAGTATAAAATTCCTGCTTTAGCCTCCTGCTTTAGGTTACTTTTAAAGGTAAATCCACATTTATTTTCAGCCTTGCATCCTAAGTGCACTTAATTCAAGCATATAAATTAACTCTGGCATGTCTGCAGTAGTGCAGTCTACATTTCAAATTATATTACGTTGAGAACCAACCAGTGGGCTAGCAGTTTACCTGAAGACAAAGATACTAGCGGATATGTACCCCTCAAACCTCTGTACATTTGTGTCTATCTAGTTTCAATGTGAGTGTCTTGTGTGTTCACTAACAAAGTCTTGCAAATTTTGAACAGATACCACTGATTTTCTGTTTCTCTTTCTCCACTTCTTATAAGCCTTATAGCTTCTTATAGTATTTATATTCCTCCAACCTTAAATATATTCAGGCTGTGAATACTTCAGCAGGTTAAGGTAACACCAGAATCCCGTTTTTAAGGGTGAGAAACTGAGACAGAGCTTTATGTTCACAGAAATGGGACATGTTTTGAGCCTAACTCTTAAATGCTTTATTCTTAAATGCCTTGAGAATTCCTGGAAGCTCCATTTTTAGGTTGTCAGCAGTGCTCCTGATAGGGATGATGAGAATTAAGCATTTGAGAGAAAAGAGTTAATCAAGTCTGCAGCTGAGCATGGACCTTTTCATGCCAGCGAGATACCTTTTCAAGCTGTAAGATACCAGTGGATGAAGAACCAAATCTCCTGGACGTGGAAACTGCCCACACCATGTATCCCTTTTAAGAGCCCTTCTGCTGCCTCTATATCCTCTAATAGCATGTAGGGGGGTGACAACCACCATAAATGAAAAAGGACCACACTTTTGTTTGTTTAAAAGGTCTTATTAAAAGCATGTAAGCAAAAGAACAATGACTATAAACAGATGACCTGGAAAGAGCAAAAAATACTTCCTCTGAGTCTTCTCACAGGTACTGACTATTTTCAACACGAGATTTCATGATATGGCTTATCTAGCTAGTAGTCCTCCGTGGACATTTCTTGTAATGACTCGTGCAGCTCACCTGAAAACATGTAAAGTGTTATCGAGAGTTTCAGAGCTAGTGGATTTTGTACTTTAGGGAGAGTTTAAGAGACCTTTCACCTAAAAGAGTCTCTTTAATAGGCCTTTAAAAATTTAAATGCTTCCAGAGCTTGTTGTTCTGCTCTTTTCTGACAAATTACATCAGTCACATGAAGGTGTTTAAAAGGTCTCTTGCTGTGACAAGAAGAAAGCCAATTAGCTTATGCCTAGATCCTTAAAAATATTGGAGCATTTCAGTGCCCAGCACTGCCCTTCTCCCACAAATCTTGTAGCTAGGTGGAGAACTCTGCTCCAGGATTCCCACAAATAATTTATGGGGAAGAGCTGGGCAACCCTGAGTCCCCACAGACACCAGCTGTGTGAAGAAGCAATCTTTCTAACCAAGACAGGAATATCAAGAAGAATATTGGGATTTAGACAGTCTCCAAGCAGGCAAGTACTGTCTTTTGAGATTCACAGCTGTGAATTTTCTCCTGGAGCTAGAAGACTATGTCTAGATCACTGCCACGAGGCTATGAACAAAAGACAGGAAAGAGAGTATTAGCTGTACATGCAAAATGGAGATGTATCTCTCCACTGCGATATGGAGTGTTCTGGAGTTCAAGTTTCCTTGTTGGAAGAGCTGGCAGGGAAATACAGGCACCCATCTCTTCCAGTGTGCACATCTGGATCGCTGGTCACCTTTTGGTTCAGGCATGCTCACAACATCTTGAAATAATTAGAAAGCACTAGCTATAAAACCAGCAAAATGCATAGTTTGAAAATCCTGCTTTAGACCCAGGGCATCAGCTGAAGCTGAAGGCAGTTTAGTAATTATGGAACAATTCAGCATCTGCCGTTTGGCATCAACTCAGATAGCTATGGGCTTAGCATATGTTAAAGCAGCAGCTTTGAGAAAGCAGTGGACTCTATATAGTGGACATGGGGTTAGAGAGAGAGGCAAAAACAGAGCGCTGGTCTAATGTCTCTGCTCAGCTGTGTGGGTTAAGAAAGGCCAGCCAAATCCAGAAGCACTGCAGCCAGAATAGCCCCAAACAATGAGAATCAGCAGTGAATTGAAAGTAATTCTGAATACTGCTACTTATCTAGAACTGTGTAGTTCTCTAAAAACTGTACGTTAGCAGAAAATTAGGACATGTATCCATGTAAAATGTGTTTATATAGAACACATGAAGATTTCACATACAAGTATAAATATTTCTTTTCTTTGATATAAGAGTCTTCCATAACGCTCCTTAAAATTTCCACTTCCTTCAGGAAGGCGCAAGAGGCAAACTTTTTTTTTTAAATCTAAAATACTTATATTTGCAAATCAGAATATGAAACCATGCAAAAATACCCCAAACACACAGATGCACAGAAATATGTATCACAGGGAAAGAAAAAATGCTTGTGCAGTGTTGTTGATGGACCTACAAATAGGTTTTCAGCTATCTTTGAAAACCAATTTTGTATTTATTTCTTGTGATTTCTCACTGAGGGTTAGGTACCTCATTGCATTTGAAAGTCAAGCTCTGGGTACTCTACATGCTGACATGGCTTTCTTAGACAGTGAGCAGCAGCATCTCATAAAAAGTAGATTAACCATTAAGAATTAGAGAGTGCTTCTGAATTATTTTCCCCTAGTGCAAATCGTAAGAGACACTGAGCCCTCACAGCTACCGTGCAACGCTATGTGAAAGCTATGTGTGTAACTATGAGAGTTAGAGGTGCCTCTGCAAATCTGAATTTAAAACTTGGTTGAGTTTCCTCACCCATGTGCAAAGCAAGCATGATAGGAGTTAAGTGTGCTGCATTGGTATTAATTGAGTATCCAGTACTGAATCATTTGAGCAAGGAAGGCTGCCTGTAAATACAGTTATTCATGACAATATTAGGATTGCTTACATAGCTGTTGTCTGTATAGTTAGCCTGTGACTGGTAATATATTTTTAAATTAATGTCAGAAAATCTTGCATCAGATCTTGCATCTGTGAAGAGGAAGTTGCTTTTGATCCAAACACACTATTTTCCTTGCAGGTCTACCCGGTATTTCATGTCTTACTAACATAATCTATCTACAGTGAAGCTTATAGGCCTTGACAGAGTAACGTCTCGGGTGAGAAAAACGATGACAGAGAAAATTTCCTCTCACAAAGTCAGTCCTTCTGGATTTTTCTTGGACAGCTTGACACCAAAGGCTATAAACACAGGCTGGAATCTGAACCCTTTTCTGCAGTGTCCTTGTTTTAGCAGATACTATTCTTAACTCCTTGTGCTTCTGTCGGCAGTCATTCTCTCTACGCATTCCTTAACATGTGCTCCTTCTCATTCTTAAACAGTCGCTTCATATTTATTTTCTCTTTACTACCTCTTCGTAATTCATGCAGTCTGAAAACTTACTTCATGCTAGTGTGAAAATTATGTTAGCGAACCATTTGATTTCATGTTACTTTATCTCCTCTGACTGCTGCTCTTCCCTCTCTGTGGCAGTTTTTTTCCAGATTTGCTCCGGAGTTAAGAACTGCATTATATTATATTTTAGTGGCAGTAGTTTTGTTTGTCACTAGTCCAAAGCTTTGGTCCTGAAATTAATTTTCTAGTATAAATTGACTATCCCACAATTCTAAGTCAGAGAAATTTGTAGTGTTAAAACTTGGTATAGCATTTATTAATTCCGTGAAAGGGAAAGATCCTTGATGTCACACATTCTTTGTACTACCTGGCACTGCTTTAGGTGCATATTTGTGCTTAAAATAGCCCATTCTTTATATTAGTAAAATAAGGTCACATCTACTATCTAAATAACAGACCAGTCAATTGCAAGCTCAAGGCAAAAGACTGCAAATATGGACTCAGCCAAAACCACAGTCCTTTAGGAGATTATTTTAGGACATTATTCTTCCACACATTTCACTATTGAGTGAAATTTCACACTCTGTCAAGTATTTCTTTTCCCTTGAAATTTTATGCTGCCATTCTAGACATACTCTTACCTTTGTCAGAGGCTTTTTCATCGCGCTTGCACCCTGTCCATATGACCCACGTTTTCTGCTGAACTGGGATTCACTTGCACTGCCCTTCACTTCAAAGTCAGGAGAACCTGTGTAAGCAAATGGGATCTGGACACATCTGTGCATTTGATCTATTTGGGTTTCCAAATGTCCTTGATGAGATCTGCTGGTGTTAGAGGATCCTGAAATGGATCTCGTCTCCTCTTGAGCATGTACTGTGCTCATGTTTTAAAAAATGAACTCTTTTATATTGTACCTCTTAAAAATGTGAGGCCCTATTCTGTAACAATCATTTGGATTATATAACCATCACTGCTTGTGAAATGATAATTTCATCAAAAAGAAAAAAAAAAGTACAAATGTAGAAAAGCAGAGTGGGGTGTTTTTTTTTTTTTTCAACTAGTAGAGTCAGTGTGATATAATTCTTCTGTTGACAGTGAAAAAGCAAATTAAGGTAGTTTTACTATGTGTTTCAAAGGGGTTAAAGCTTCACGTGTATGGTGGTTAAGTTTGAAAAGTGACAACACTTCAAGGAAGTATTAGTTTTTCTGCTGAGCAAATACTTGCTTTATTAGATTACCAGACTCCAGCAGTTTAGTAATACTTTAGGCTAAACATTTAAAGGAATGTCAACAACATTCTTTTCTGTTGCCAAAGAAGACTAAAATAATAAATCATTCTTGAAAATACCACAGGCCAATGCAAACGATTTAATAAGGGGAATGATGTTTCTTGCACTGAATGCTCCATTTTAAAGATTTTGATGAAGTTTTTGTATTTACAGGAAAGCAAGAAAATAACAGACTTTTCCAGCTCACAGATTTATGTCCCATCAAAGTAAGCATTTGAAAGAGGAGTTCAGATTTAACTGAGAAGCTGGGGACAGACTGTATTCTCATTTACATTTGTGAAAACACATGAAATTATTTATTTTTATTTTTATGTAGGATCTTATTTCTCTATTCATTTAGAGCTGTTGTATATTCCAGATATATTTCTGTGATGCTAGTTTTGTATAAGATGCTAAACATTTCTTCAAGAAATCCATTATGTCTTACTTTATGACTGTTGGGTTATTGTTATTACATAATCTGACTTTTTAATTATTTGCACCTGCTCATGATAAGGACTTGCCTTTGTAGGAATAATATGATTTACCAAGCCATACTCTTTATTGTAGCATGAGAGATTTCATTTTTAGAAATCTCCAAAAACTGGTATTGATTTCTTCTTTCAGAAAGATTTTAGAGCAAGGGGTAGAGTGATAGGGCGTTCTGGAACGGACACCGCTCTGTGATTGCAGAGAAGAGGGCCCCAGAGGTCTCATGTAGCCCGGAGGTAGGTGACTAAGCAGGAATCCTTGCAGTTTATTTGTCATATTGTGTGCTTGGCTTCATGTGCGTGCTCCCTCGTTAAAAATTCTGAACTTAGAAGTAGCCAACAAAGAACGTAAGAGATGACTGGCACATTAAGATGTGAAGAAAAAAGTAATGATGTTCAAGGCACTATCCATTTCAGACCTTTTACCCACATATATATGTCTCAGAGTACTTTCTGTTTTTCTTCTTTATCAGTATGATATGCTGTTTATCATAATGCTTTGTCTACTGACTGAATAAATGGCACCATTTGGTGTCCTCAATATATATATTTCTTACTTTTTTACCTTTTTAAAAGTTATATACATTATATATACATTATATATATACATTATACATTTATATACATTTATATACATTATATATATATTCTGAAATATACAGAATCACTTATATTTGCAGACTATGCTTGAAGAGAATTTCTAATTCATATTTCAAGTTAGTCTTTTTTTAGATAATATTCTTACAGACAAAATTTTAATCGTAAAATGTTCATAAACATGAAATACATAAGTTCTAAATATGTAAATCTAAATATATACATATATAAACAACATAAAAAGCCATCTGGCAAATTTGGGGTTAAAGAAGAGGAGTATGGAGTATAGAAAAGTATAGAAGAAACATTGTTCATCATTAGTTAATGACAGGGCTTGTCCATGCACCTCAGCTGTGAGCTGACCAGTTTTAAGGCAGCTTTCTATCAACATTACATTTTCTGCCCTTCTCTTCTTTTGTCCGTTGTGAAAAATACACCCATGTGATGAGTATGTACACCTTTGTACTGTAGCTTTTCTGTTAGCCTTCCTTTGCATTTCTTCCGCTGACCTTTTAGGATCTTTTATTCCTCAGCACACATGCATGTCTCGATGTGGTTTCTTTTACTTCCTGGAAACAGAGAGAGATGAAATCTAATGAGAACTTCAGTGACCGCTGTTCTGACCTGTTCCTTGCTAATCCTGAGGATCTGCACTGACTCCTCCTTTTGTAGTTACATATTCTGCACACAGCTTCCTTCTCAAATGGCTTTGGGAGAAAACAAGCAAACCAAAGCAAACAAGCAAAGTCCTTAAATGCTTTAATTATTATATACCTACATGGAACATAAATCCAAGTAAGTATCAATCTGTGAAAACTGCATATCTTTCTAGCTTCTAATTTTCCCCTTGGATGCATTGGCTTTGAGGCATCTGCAACTTACATTGACTTCAGTGGGAGCCCTGTTGCTCAGCACTTATTTAATCAGTGTTGATCACAAGTACCATGTAACAAAACAAGGTGTATTAGTTGATGTGTGTACAGCTTTGTTTCTTTTGGAGCCACGAGTCATGTATGGTAAAACAAACCAATATGGATGTATGATCGGGTCGGATATAAGAATATCTTGAGATAATAGGATTTTTTACTCTCTGTATGTGGGCGTATGTATGAGAGTGATGCATAGATGACAAGTATGAGCACATGATGTTATATAACACCTGTTCTGTTGGTCTTGATCCTTCTGTTTCAGATTTTTAGAATTTTTCCAATGTTGAGGAATGGCTGTGAATTAAGTGAAAAAACAGAGTTCAGAATATAGAGTATGACTCAGTCTTGGGGTCTGAGTCCATCTTTTGATTGTATGCATCTAGCACAGTCCACAAGAAGACTCTTGGAATTGCTGCAGTGTTTTTTCTTTGGACACATGATAATTTTCAGTGCTCAGTATATCTCATGGTATAGTTTGCAGAGGTATAAAAAGGTGTAAGCAGCAGTTAGCACTGGACTGTCAGGTGTTTATTTAAAAGTACTCTCCAAAAGAATATATATATCCAAGAGAATTGTGATCACCAGAACTACACTTTCACATCTACAGTTTAGCAGATGTACCCCCTCATCCCGCCAAAAAAAACCCCAAAACCTTTGTCTTACGAAATGCTGCAGAATTCTGTGCAGGTTCTGAGAATACTGAATTTCCATCAGACACTGAGCTATGAGGGATGAGACATGTTTTAAAGATAGAGGTAAAAACTGCATAATCTCTTCCATGTGAATAATTCCTTCATATTCCTATGTGTTAAATAAGCTACTTCCCTGAAAAGCTATGACACTGCTAATTGATTTTTGTGCATCTTGTCTGTACAAAGATTTCTTGAGTGGTAGTATTTTTAAGGAAAGAGGAAGATAGCTACTTCAGCTAGGAAAACATCTCTAGTTGATTCTGTGCTAATGGTAATTTCTAAGTTATTTTTTCATGAAACAGTAGAGCAGGAGAGGTTAAAGTACTGGAAGCTGTAATACTATACACTGGAATGGAGAGGGAGGTTGCATTAACAGCTGTGCAGGTGAAAACAAAAATTAGGCATTGTGTGTTTTATCATGCTCCAGTAAGTACGTAAGAGGAAACTCTTTGAAGCATGAGACCATCATCCAGGAAATTATCTGAGCAGGTAGATATTCCGTTTGGTCAGAGAGCTGCCCCTGTCCTAGACAGGTTTACCTGGCAGGCTTGCATGCAGTGTTGGGCCAGGAGGTGGACTTGGAGCAGTGCACCAAGGTCTCTGTGTCTGTGCTTCCTGTCATGCTTCTTGTACTCTAAGCCGTTGAAGCATGTCGGCATTCTCTCTGGATCTCTGTGCCTCATGTTTACAGCTCACCAGTTCTCAGTGCTACCTTGAATACGGCCTCTGAACAGTGTGTGAGACACACACAGCTCCTTGCACTGACTGGCACTGAGGAAGCGTGAATGGCTTGCAGCATATGGATACAGCCCTGGAAGGTCACTGAGATGTTCTTCAATTTTTCATAAAATGCTGGCTGATAACAGGAAACATGTAGGTGGTAGCTCTATTAAAATCAGACCTAGGTTATACCATTACTATTCTTGTATTACTATTAATGCCAGCATATCTGGACACTTCGTGTGGTAAGTTGACTTAGGGCTGCATCTCACTGGAGATCGCCTAGCAATGCTTCGTAGATGCAAAATACAGTATACTGTAAAGGTACACTGAAGTTATGGATTCAGCCTGGGATGAGCTGTATCCCAAGGCTCTATAGGGAACCACACGTCTGTCCCAAGCTACCACTGCAGTGGCTCTTGTCCCCCCTGAGCGGTAACATTGCAGCTACTGGCTTTGAGCTTGCGGCGCCTCAGGGTCCAGCAGAATCGTGCTTTGATGTTTCAAAGTAAAAAAAAACTGCTCAGTCCTTTCTCTTACTGCTCTCCTGCAAGATATTAAGGCAGTTTATGTTAGTTCACTGAGAATTGCTAGTTTTTTTTTTTTTCTAGACCTGTGCAAAAATCAAATGTCATGTGCAGGGAAGCAGCAGATCATCTGTTCTAAGGAAGAGGTGTTCAGAAAATGTTGTTTGCCGTCATGTTCAAAATGCATTTGCAGTAGTTTTACATTGTATTCATTATATGTAGACTCTTTTCTTGTTATACTTTAAAATCTCAACCATCAAAACCACAAATTCTAAATAACACATTAAAATGGCCATAAAAATCACAAGCTTCCTAAGAAGAAATAACCAAAGTGAAGCCTCTTCAGGCCCCAAGCAGGGTTGTTTGATGTGGTGATCTTTTCTAAAAATATTTCTTTTTCTCATGTGAAATGCATCTTTTTGTTTGTTCCAAGGGAACGAGAAAATATTTTCCTATTTTATTTATTTATATATAAAGCTTTAATGAAATGCAAGGTGCCCTAATCCTATGTTTGTATACTAGATTGGGAATATAATTTTCCCTCAGATGTATTTTCAGATTTGGATCCTCTCATTAGATTTTTCAAAGAGATGCTGAGCACCTCACAAACTGCTCTCATTTCTGAAACCAGCAGTCACGTGCATTCGAATATTCTCCTCCTGCATTATTCAGAGCATCTACAGCTGAGTGTGTAACTTAGGCAACCTGGCTTGATATTGAATAATGTAGTCACTGCCTTGACTTTCAGAAGGATGTCTGTACCAGCAAATGCTATTTTTATATGTTGTCTTGTTGCTTGGGGGATCATGGAAACTCAGCCTGCATGGAGGATTTTTTTCCTCCTAAAAGTACACAATTTGAACATGTGTTTATGTTTTTGTGGATTGGTGCCTTTTATTTCTCTGCCTATGTTAATTGCCTAAATACAATATTTAAAGACTGGGATCAGTTGCTGTTGAAGGGTATTTAATTTGATTGAAGTTTCTGCTATTTACGTCCCTCATTAGGAAAGCAAGTATTAGAGTTGTTTGGTTTCCTATTTCAGGGGCTGTTTAATGCCAGCATAAATATTCAGCCTGCCTCGAAATATGTAATTAAAGCAGCCTCTGGGCCAGATGTTCCCCTTTGTGCTGGTGCGGGGCGGCGGGAAGGGCAGGGAGCCGCAGTCCGGGTGCGCGTTGTCCCCTTGGCAGCTCCCGCGTGGTCCCTCCGCTCCCGAGGCTCCGCAGGAGTCTAATTCGACGGCAGATGTGAGCGGCGGAGGGCGGCCCCGCTGCCCCTGCGTCGCTTCTGCTCCCACGGCTCCTCTTTTCTCCTCAGCCAGGCCAGAAAAACCTTTTGTGCTGCTGCCTGGGGGAGGTGGAGCCGGGCGCTCAGCGTCTCCCTGGAGCGCAGGGGGGATTTTAGGAAGGGGATTTCTTTCTAGAGCACATGGGGTTGGTGCGTCCCTTTCAGGTGAGCCACATGAACACATGCAGCAGTTTGCTGGCGCTTTAACTCCTCTTAGGAAACCTTCTCTCTCTCTCTCCAAGGGAACAAAAGTCCCCTATAGGGAACAAAACTAACGGTGCGTGAGATGAGGGCTCGTGTCAAAGCCATGTTTTGAGGGAGGAAACATGGGGACAAGGGGGAGGGAGGAGGCTGCAGCGTCTGCAGCCGGTGAACCTGGCCCTCGAGCGCGGACAGAAGTTGTGCTCGAAATTCGCCTTCCTGCCTCTCCCCACGACCCGGGCTGTCATCTTCCAGGGTGGAAAGCGCAGGAAGGAGCGCGCTCGCTGGGGAGCCGAGTGAAAGAATCCGGTGCTACAAAAATAACGCAGGGAGCGGCGGCTCTGCTCGCTGGGCTAGGGCGCTGCCACCGAGGGGTCCCCCGCGTGCGCGCTTCCCCCGCGCGGCTCCTGCGCTGCCCGGGGCGGGGCTGCGCGGGGCGGGGCGGTTCCGGGCCGCCCGCCCGCAGGAAGGCGCAGCGCGGTGCGGCGCAGCGCGGCTGGGGCGCACAGGGTAGGGCTGGGCGGGCCGGGCGCGGAGCCTCCGCGCGCAGCGAGCGGCCGAGGCAGCCGCAGCGCGGGCGGCCCGGCCATGTCGGAGCCGGAGAGCGGCGCGGCAGGTAGGGGCGGCCCGCGCGCCGCAATGCGGGAGCAGCCGGCGGCGGGACGGGGCCGGGGGCGGCCGCGGGGCGCTGCGGCAGAGCGCACTGCGGGCGCGGAACAAAGCGCGGGGCTGCCGGGCAGGGACGCGCTCCTGGGCGGCAGGCGGGGCGGGGGAGGCTGGGTGGAAACCCTCGAGGCTTTCAGCCGGGCTTCGACCCCTCTGCCCAGCTGCGCGCTGCAAAGGTTCGTAATGCTGGAGCGAAGGGGCTGGCGGTGCTGCGGGAGGAATGTGAGGAGCCCAGCTGGTGCAGAGCGAGATGGATCTGGGGACATGTTCTGGATAAAGGAGCTGGTTTGCGGTGCTTGTGAAACAGAAGGAGCACAGAGCATCCATTTTACAAGTCACACATGAGGATATTTAGTAGTAGTATCTTCACCTTCATCTGCTTTATGTGAAGGCAAAAGACCTCCTGTGAATACTCTCCAAGTGCTTCCTAAGGAAAGGCTCCAATTTCTGCTTTGTTTGCAGTTACCTGCAGCAACTTTGCAGCAGGCTGCTGACAAAGAGAAGGACCGAGTGACAGGTTAATCTGTGTGCTAGGTGACAGCTTGTAGTATTGCGTGTTTTGCACAAAGTTGCACGGGTAGAGAGCTGTGTATTGCTGAATTAAAGTAACTCATGACTAGAGAAAACCTGTGCACAAGGGATTTTGCTAGAAGACAGAATATTAAAGCAATGATGTTATACCAGCAATCTAGATATTCTTTCCACTCTCTGCAATGCTGAAATTGTCAAAGAAAAAAAATGGGGCTCAAATGTGTTGTAGAGAGTCTTAGAGTGCAGTGACAGTGCTGAAGCTGCAGGATAGCATAATGCGTAAAAGAAGTGTCCACATGTGAAATCCCAGCATTGGATGCAGTATCTGCAGATCGTTTTTATGGCTTCAGTTAGCACAGCATTGCAGTATCCGCAGTTTGGCTGGTATGAGCCTGCATGAAATTGCTCACACAGAGGAGCTGTTATGTTTAAGGCATTTAATTATATTATCTTCTGACACTTTTAAGGCATTGGCCCAAAACTGGGTGACATGAATTCAGCTGACAAGTTTTCCTATATATTGCACACACTCTAAGGTCAGAGTCTGAATATTTAGGGTGTTCCCACTCCAATGCCACTTATTTTTCAGCAGTGCTACAGAATAGCAGTAGCCACAAAGTTTCCGTAAAGCTTTAGTTAGATGAATTCAGGCTCCAAGAAACCTCTTCTGTTCAGGGATTGTTTTAACAGAAAACTATATGGTGCACCTGCACTTCATGCAAGTCTTGAGGGTGTGACCAGGATGCGTCTCAGACACAGCCATGAGCAGGAGCTGAACAGGCTCCTGGCACCTTTGATACTTACTGAAGTCTGAGCCTCCTTCAGGAGGCAGGTTCTGTGCAGAGAAACCTGCTTTGTACTTGTAAATATCAGTTTTACACATTTCCAATTACCCCTTTGTTAAAACTCATCCTCAAAGAGTATGTTTTACTTTGAACCGATAATGGCTTAGGGTTCCATCACCTTGAGTTTCTGCCTGGGAGTTGGTTCTGCCTCCTGATGATGTCAGGTGGATTTTCAGCAGTGCTGGTCTTCAAAGAGTTCGATGTTTGGGGTTTCTCTCTGTGGCTATGTCAGTCTCTAGGTACTGCAGCAGCTAGAGACTGTAGCTACCGAGGAGCTACTGCTACTGCTCCTCTGTAGAGGAACTACAGAGCTTATTAGGTGATTTGCAAAAAGCTATTCTGGCTTTAAGTAAATAATAATGGAAAACGTGAAGAGAATATAAAACAGTGCACTCTGCTGCAGCTCCCTCCACGTAGGCAAACAAGAGCAGCCATACCCTTAGTCAAATATGGGACCCCATAACCTTTTGGGGAAGATGGGGGAAGCTTCAGTCTATTCCATCTGTTTATTTTTTAAATATGAATTAACCACTAGCACTTGCCGTGTGTCTGCTAGGAAATATCTTGCAGCTCTTAGTCAAATCTTTGGACCATGGAAGATTTCAATAGTTCTGCTGCTATTGCTTGTCACTTCCCAGTTTAACAGCCTTTCCAAGTGAATGTAGAAATGAGGAAAAGTCCGGAGGCACCAGCACTTAGGCCTGTTCAGTTGGTTTCCTCACCAGTAAAAGAGGCCTGAAGAAGAAATGAAACCTGTTGTGCTTAAGGAATGAGCTTTGATTCGCCTTGGCCATGTTCTGAATGGCATCTTCACAGGCCTCCCAGTGACGAGTGTGCAGCCCGTTGATGTGAGGTCGGAGATGTTTGGTGCCTGTGCCCCTATGTGAACGTAAGTGATCCAGCATCTCTGTGGCATACCTGTAGATCCTACCTCAGCTGCACTAAATGCCCTGGCTTCTGGATTAAACTGAAGCTGCCGTATCATTTCTCCCATTGTTTTTCCCTGTGCCAAGAGATCTGAGTTGTCTTCTCTATGTCCGCACATACTTTGGTCTTAAAAAGAGTGTTTCTTAGTTCTCATTACTCAAAATATGGCAGCTGCACTCTGTGGTGTTAAGAAACTTAAATGATATACACTTTAAATAAATGGAAGTTTAAAGTTTTGCCATAGCTACTCTTAAGGTGGTATCTTTGCAGCATGTTAAAATAAGGATGGCAGCGGTGAACTGTGTAACCAATAGAATCATAGAATCATAGAATGGCTAGGGTTGGAAGGGACCTGTAGAGGTCATCTAGTCCAACCCCCCCTGCACACGCAGGGTCCCCTAGAGCATGTGGCACAGGGTGATGTCCAGGCGGGTTTTGAAGATCTCCAGAGAAGGAGACTCCACCACCTCTCTGGGCAGCCTGTTCCAGTGCTCTGTCACCCAATAGGTATTATAATAGGAAATTCCTCCAAATTCTGCCTCATAGGGACTTGAAAAAAGTTTTAAACATAAAAATGCAGTTTGTTCGAATATATGGTAAGTAAATAAATAAATAAATGAAAATACTCAGAATGTGGATGAGAGTGCTCAGCTGAAAAGCCTTTGCTTCTGTCTCGCAGAGGGCTCTGTTGAGGACTGCCTGGGTACGTGTGTAGGGATGTCTAGGAAGTGCTCTGTGAAGCCGGTGCTGCTGCTGTGATCTGGTCATGTGCGACAGGGGCCGAGAAATTGCCCAAGATGCTGCAGCATCAACTTCTGCACATCATTTCCTTCAGGTGGCCCATAGAAGGAAGGTGGATATTTGGGGTTCATTTGCCTAAAAACCTGCAGTCCCTGTCTGCCTAAGGATCTCCTTGAAGCCCAAAGCTTCTCTTAATAACTTTGGACAAATTTGATACTACTGTAAATTATATTAGGGTCTAAATTGATTTTTCTGCTGCTTCTTAAAGCAGGATCATAGGAAAGGCCTATGTCCATCACTCCCCCAAGTCCCGTTAGGCATGAAGCACTGATGAGGATTTCATGCTCTTTGCATGAATGAAATGGATGCTGTGCAAGTGTAAGACAATGAGAAGCTGTAAGCAAGGTTCTTGGGGAATCACATCAAGCCTACAGTTTGGCTATATTTTCTTCTACAAAGTGCCTTGTTTTTTATTCAAGCTTTATTTAACCTTTGCATTCTCACTTTTATTAGCTGCATGCTTCCACTGCAGAGTAAATAGTCTGTGCTATATCAAGGGTATCTTTAGATCACTGGGAAGGGTTAGCTGAAAGATTGAAAGATGTTGGCTGTGGGAACAAGTTGTGATAAATAATTAATTGTATGGGAAGCATTACAGTTTCCAGTAATCATTCTCGTTAGTAAACCAGCTTGCCATATCGTGATCAGACACCACTTATTCCTCCTTCATTTTAATCTCTTTGGAATATGGGCTGAGAATTTGCCTCCGAACACATCTCCCCTACTGTCAATTTTTCATTCTCAGAGTATTTCTTCCATCTGGTACAAGGAAAGCTGAGAGTTTAAAGTGCCTCGACTTTTATGAAGGAGATGGTTGGACATTATAAAGAGGCTGCCTCTTCCCTTCTCACAAGACAAACTTGTATCTTCTACCAAAATCCTGTCATGAAACCAAACAGAGAGATCCTCTGTGGCACGTTTTCCTTCTATGGTAGATTGTGTGCTCTTAACTTCCAACGTACAGTTTGTAGGTGGGTTTTAGACGTCCTGTATTCTAGCTGTGCAAAATGGAGAGTCTGTAGTGGTAAAACTAAGTGAAGTTCCATAGCTGTCTTGTATCTCTTAACTCTTCCATCAGGAATTCCTTAATGCCTTGGCCGACAGTCACAGACTGTGTCCTGGCAGAAGTGTGTATGTCCATGTAGTTTTACATTACCACTTTGATGCCGTTCTTGAAAGTTTGCACACACCTGTCTGGAGAATAACTCTGTCTCTATTGCATTGCATTAATCTATTCATGAAGTAGTTTTCTTGGGGAAGGAAGCAGAGTTAGATAATTCTACTTGCCAGAGAAGTGACTAGCATAGGGAGTCACCTGGGATTACTGGTTCATTGTGGGAACATCACCCATGACCTGCACTGTCTGGAGCACACCCGTTCTGCATGGTCCTCTGTCATGAGGCTCTACATACTGACATCCACACGTTTGCATCTTTCATGTGAAGTCTGAAGAGTGGGTATTTCATATATCCCCCTTGTTACAGCAACAGGGCTAGTTCTTTCTAGTAACAGAAAATAAGAATATAAAGATCACAGTTTTATTAATATGTCCATCTCCTAGGCATTTTTTGGACAAAGCGTCCCTATGACAATTCAATCTTGTGGATTTTGTCTTGGTTTGAGGATTCTTGATGCTTTCTCTGTGCTTAAAGATGAAAATAGTTGTGGTTACACTGCCCCATTTCCTTGTACAGATCTAAGAAAAATTTAACGCCTCTTCCTTAAGTTTCCATGGATACCTTGGTGGAGCACACACGTTATAATCAAAGCAGTAGGGAATGCCATTTACAAAAGCTTTCGGTATTGTCCTAATGGAACAGTCACACTAAAGAAATAACCTTTTTGTAGTAGCTCTCGCTTACTCAGCGCTGTGGCTGTGATGGTTTCAGCCTTACCAGCTCCTTTGCAGGAGGATTCCATCTGCTCCTCCCTGTGAGAGAGTAGCTCTTGGTTGACTGTTCACATCTGGTTGGTGAGTGTTGGTCCATGATGCATAGTCGTGACGTTTGGGTTTAATCCTGGTGGGTGCTGTGTTAAGAACTCTGGAAATAGATTTTCGTCAAGGGCCAGTTGATCTGTCATCTCTGGACAGCCTGAAGATCGACTCGCTTTCTTATTTGTAGCCTCTCTCCTTGTAAAGTGGATCTGTTGTGGATCTGTTTTCAAGACTGTGAAATGAAAAGAATATAGAAAGACAAGTTTGGTTTGCATTTAGCTATGCAATGTCACTCCGAAGTTAAATCAGTATCACTACAGATTCATCCCGGCTTTGCTAATGAATTTTCGAATTTGACAACAGTTTTGCAATGACTTATATTTTTTTATTTTCCATCTTTGAAAATGAATCTAGAATTGTTTTATTTTCAGGCTGCAAGGACACAGGGTCTAGAGAGGGTTATTAGGTAGGTGTTCAGATAAAACAGAAGTTTTTGTAACTCTTAATTTTTTTTTCCTTTTGTCTTTCTTGCTTGTATATGTATTTACCAAAGAGAGAAACTAACATCACAAATGCTGTGTTTTATGAGAGTTGTGCTGGAAATCTGAGCAAAATCTCACTATTGCTATTCCTGACAAGCTTGCAATGAACTAAGCAGATGAAGTGGATAATGGCAGGTGTAAGGATGAAATGGAGATGGAGGAATGAAGGAACTCCTTTTTCTAGGAGGGTATTTTTTCAAAGAACCCAGTTTCTATAAATTGGTGTTTCTCTGTTTTGTGATCTTATATTTTGTTTTGGAAATGGGGAAGAGATGAGAAGACATAGGGAAAGAGATTAATTAATGCAAAAATGCTTAAGGGAAGCAGGTCCAAAGAAGAATTTGCTGAAGGAAGGGGAGGTTGATTAGTGTGAATTAAGGATGCTTGTTGCAGAATCATGTGGAATATTTAGGAGAATTGACTACCACCACCATGACCCACAAAGTTATTCTTTTTATCAGAGCACCCACCTTCTCCATGTGATGTGCAAAGCAAAATCACTTCTGTCTTTTCTGGAGTACTTTGTGGGTGCAGAAGAGCTGAGATTGAGGCGAGCAGGACTCACTGCTGCCCTCCTCAGTCTTGAAGGTCTGAGGGATGAGCAGGTTCCCAGCAAGTGGAAAAACATGAAAACAGCTGTGGGAGGAAGGGGGAGCTGGTTTGTCTCAAAAGCCAGAGAGATTGTGGGGCGCTCAGGATGGAGGTGGATTTATGAAGTTGCAGCATAGATCGGGGGAGCCTGAAGGCAGCCTGAAGGTCAGATTTATCTGTTGTGTAGACCTGATTGGGGACATACAGAGCCTGTGAGCTGTACGTGCAAACATTCAGCTTCCTTCAGCTTCCCAAGCTGAGGCCAGGACTAATCTAGGTAAAACAGGTTAGATTATGGTCTTTCAAAAAGAGAAAAGAGGTGACCTTAATCCATGTGGCACTATCACAAGGATATTGTGGATTGCTGTGGGTTGTTTATTCCTCTGGTATTCTTAACAATAATGATAAAATTACATGATCTTCAAAAGCTTGATAGCATAATGCAAAAATAATTCTAATTAAAGTGCAAGTATGATGTGGGGTAATGTAAAAGTGGGAAGTGAGGAAGGGCATAGCTGATAACAGGGAAACCTGTTTGTCTTTCAGAGTTTATCCAAAGAATTTTGATTTGGGGGAGATGCAGGGGCTTTTTTTTTTTTTGATTATTGCACTTTAATTGATATCAATTACATAAATACTAGCTTTTTGTGTGGCTATTTGTTATGACATGGTATTAGAAAACCTAGTTTTGGGGCAGAGCTTAGATATGACTGTATCTGGAGAAAAGAAGTTTATTGTAGTCTTCAAGAAGGCAATGTGATGCCTCCTGGCATTTTAAAAAGAAGAGCAGAACTCCAGTTCTATTGACTTTAATAGCAGTAGCATTAATTATTGACATTAATAGCAGTAGTATCACTGGCTTTGGTAGAAGCAGGAGGTTCTTGCTCCTGATTTAAAATATGAGATTCTTTTGTTATGCATGAGAATATTCTTAAATAGTAGTTGCTATTGCTGTGGATTTTGTAATCACTTTTTTCCTGTCTCTCTTTTATTTCTTCCATAAGAAGGGCCATCTTGGTATTTGCAGTATAATGCTCAAGGTTGTCGCAATCCTTGTGGGATATGAGACGTTTTGTGTTTAACGCAAAGCAAAGTCTCAGTAATAGAAGAACCTGAAAAAGGTTTTTTTCCAGCAATGCAGCAGTTAACAGCTAATAGCAGAGTGGTAAATTCCTTTTCTCATTGTACAAACAGCACTAACAAGCTTTGCTTGCAGCAGAATTGTTATTGATGCTTAAAATGGTATACAATATTTTCAGCCCTGCCTTTAGTGAACATGGGCTACCCTGTCCCTATATTTCTGTAGTCATGTCCTTTTTTTTTCCACAGAGAATTGTTGTCCAAATGGAAAATGAGGAATTTGGCTGTTTATCTGAGATTTTTGGGTTGACTTTCAACCTGACAGAAACAAGAGCTACATATAATGTAGCAGTCATTTTCAGCAGCTGTGGGATGGCTGGAAATTCGAGAGGGCTGGCCGTGAGATATGTGCTAATGCTTTATGTGTGCTTCTGTATGGCCTGGGAAAAAGATTAGCATGTGCATAATGGGTCCACATAACTTGGATTTATTGCACTCATAAAGATCAGCTGCCCGTGGTGCATTTTTAGTAGGTCTAATGCATTCTACCTTACTCCATGCATCTAATTCATCAGCTAAGAGATAGCTAAGGGGCCCACTGGATTTGGCACATGGAAGAGCCTGTCTACCCTGCACGATGTGGGAGGAGTGGGGACAGCTCTGCCAAGGTAAGGGAGCACAGTGCAGGGACCCCAGCTGCCATCCCATTTCGGGGAGCCCAGAAAATGTGTAGAGCTCCACAGTGAGTCCCTAAGCTCAAGTCAGAGGTTCAGGTCTAGGCAGTGAAGGGAAATAATTGAATTGTGAACTATAGAGTGAGGGAATTGACTTAGGAATATACATTGGTATTCCAGCATTATTGTGAATGCACTTAAAATGCTCCCAAGTATTGTCTGGAGTAAGGGATAGCATTGATCCCGTTGCTTATTCGGCAACGCGTGAGGAGAGTGCCAATAGCAAGTGTTGGGTTTGTGACCGCTCTAGCAGAATCGTGGTACTAAGAATGACCTTAGGATATTTACACTGGGATATAACATTCACTCTGCTGTTCCCATGTTCATGGAGAGATGATTCCATAGGGATGCTGCCTATTTTCTGGGTTGCAAAACAGCTGTAGGAGATGCAGACCCTGAAGGTTCCAGCAAACAGGCTTCCCTTCCGGCCAAACCTTCCTCTTTACAGGCCTGAGTTTGGAGTATTGCAGAGTGCTGGAAAAGGTCCATGCTCAACTTTCTGATGGTAAATTTGAGGCTTAATGTCTGAATTTTTCTCTCGCACCCCATTTTTAAGTTTTTCCTTTTCTGCTTGGTGAACTGATGATATGAGACCCATCCAACAGTTCCCCCTCCTTCCTCAGCCTGTCTAGATTGCTCTGCTTTATGCTGTTAAACAGCCCATCCTGCTTCTTGGATCACTGCTTTTATTTGTCCTGTTAAATTCTTATTCGGAGACAAGGCACATTGGCAAAAACTTCAGTTATCTGTTGCCTGGGGTATAGGGAATCCCCTCTTGGCAATAAAGCCCCGGCTGTGGGATGCCACTTTACTGTAGGCATGAAAAGTTCCCTTTGGCACGTTAAGCAGAAAAAACTCTTGCTGGTCCTGATACAAGTGGCTTTAATAAAATTCTAATAAAATAGATATTTAATAGAAGCAGATTTTGTGTAGCTACTTGAAGAATTTTAGTTTTAGTACCACCTTAGTGATATGTGACAGTGAGGTTTAACAGTCAATTTTCTTAAAGCAGCTCTAAGGCTGCTGTCTCAAATCTGACTGTCTGGGACTACGGTCTGTGTGTCTGTTGCTCTGAGCGGATTACAAGGGCTCATGCAGCCTGTGATGAGTAGGAATCTGTTACAGGGGTCCCCAAATATTCCAAGCAGACTCATTGTCTGCCTAAGGAAATCAGCTGGGATTAACTGATCTTTCTAATTCAATAATGAGCTTGAACCTGCTCTCTAGATGTATTAGTAAATCGGTATTCAGCTGAATGTGCTATGGGTTCCTACTGCATCAGCTGAGTTGTTATAAATGATTCAGCCTTGTCCTTTTTTTTGGTCTTTATTTGTGATGCTTAAAAATTACTTCTCTGTTGCATTTTAGCTTAAGCAAAGTGGAAAATGTAGAACATTGCTGATCACTTCTTGGAAAAACAGGAAAGGCTAAACTGCCTAGCTCTAGTCAGAAACCACAGCAAATAAACCCATGTGTGTTTGTATGAAAAGGTCTAATTTAATTTAAGTCTGATCAATAACAAATATGATTCATGTATATTAATGTGGTATCTGTTAGTCTCGTGATTTGATGAGTTCTCTAATTGTTAGGGGATTTGCAGGTCAGTGAGGACCGCTTGAATGTTTTAAAAATCACCGAAGAAGAAACCTTCTCCATTTCCCCTCCTCTGCTGCTCATCTTGAAAAGGCATTTTGAGACAAAAGACTTAACAAGCCATCCTGTTTTTAAGGACTGTTCCAAATACCTTGACACACTCTAGGATATTTTATTTTTACTTTTTTGATCTGTTATTTGGACTCACTGTAAAATTCTTTTGTTTAATTGTGTGTTTGCAGGAGCAGAATATAATGTAGATGTAGTAAGATTGCGAATAGAGGGCAGGATGATTGTGGTTTTGCAAGGTTTTTTGTTTGTTTTTTTGTTATAGAAAAAGACTAGTAAGTCACCAAGAGCATTATCTTCCAGTAGCATTGAGCACTTGATGAGATCTAGGAAGAGTCAACACTTCCACAAATCTATCCTTAGTATGTAAGTCTTGAAGAATATTTCAAAACTGAAATGAATGCACACATTATTGTAAATGTTTTGGAAGATAATATCTGTTTTCTCTTTTACGCAATATCTTCTGCAAGTAGTTAAGACAGGCCTCTCGTTTCTACTGCATGTTTGTTCTTTGTTAGCAAATATTTTTATACTTCTGGCTGTAGCCACCTAATCACATGTTAATTGAGTCTCCACCCAAGTCTGTGCATTTCCACTGGGTGAATATCAGAAGGGTTAGTTAATCATGCTTCTCTTGGAGACAAAGGAAAATGTGTGTTCTGTCACACAGGGTTTTCTTTGTTTTATATAGGCTATAAATAACCTTTCAAGATACACCCAGCGAAAGCTTGTAGCTGAAGACAGGCTGGAAAATAGATCCCTGAAACGTTTGGCAAAACAGGTAACCAAAAGAATTAGCAACAAGGAGAAACAAAAACCACACAGACTGTGGTTTATCACTATGGCTTTGTCTTCCAAAGTCACCTTCCCAGGGATTGATGGAGGAAATTCCCTGCTTTCAAAAAATTACTCATCACTGATGAAATATTCTGGTCCATCCAGAAAGGCAGCAGTATAGGAGGAACACGTTTTGCTACTGATTCTGTTTCTTTTCTTTTTTTTTTCTTTCTCTCTCTCTCTCTTTTTTTTTTTTTTTTTTTTTTTTTTTTTTTTTTTTTTTTTTTTTTTTTTTGAAGAAAAACTGTTGATATGGCAAAATGAAGCTGTTTTGAAAAGAGGAAAAATTTGGACAAATGGATAAGGCACCTGATAACAGCATTTAATTCAAATAAATCTTAATGAACTGAGCAGATTCTCTGCTTGTCACGTTTACTCTGTAGCTTTTTGCACTTGACTGCAGGCGGATTAACATTATGTATTTTTAGAGTATTTGTGTAGGAAATATGAATATTTGGCTTTTATAAATGCTGCTGATGATTAGAATCAACGTGTATGTTGTAATTAGTGCAGAAATAAATGTTATAGCAAGAGCACTATGAAGAGGAGAGGGAAGATGGGCAGTTGAGTCTGCTTAGTCTAGAGGCCTATTGCAAAGTTTTGTGTGTCCTTCTTGCAAGCAACACATCCTTGTTTGCCAAGGACAACGGAGTCTTCAGCAAGTAGTTCTAAGGTCTCTTGCATAGAAATTCCTGTGTCGTCTTAGAGCAATGCTCTGCCTTGTTAGTTCTTAGTTATTTTAATGAATTGTTTCCTTTTTCTATCATTTTCATAGGGAAAATGTAAGAAGGAAAAAGCACAAGTAGTGCATTTCATTATTTGTCCTTTAGATGTTCCTCTAAATGAAGTTTCAGCATTGTATGCAGAATACAAACTTTTTTTTTATAATTTGTCAATGATATTTTGTTGTCTCTCAGCTACATTCTGTCCTGCAGTAATACTAACAGCTGCAGTGTGTTTCAGTACACAGTATTAAAAAGAAAAAGCAGAGTATTGGGAAAGTTTAAGAATAAATGTTTTTGACAGAGTAATTGCAATTTATCCTTTCGGAGTTGTCAAGTTGATATCAACTGTTCCTTTCCTTTTAAAATGAGCTCTTTTCTGATCTCACAGCTTCTGTTAGGTTTCTGCATTCACACATTTAAATCGTAGGCTATTAAAGTAAGTGCATAGTGTTCAAGCCCCTTCTTTCTGCTGTGGTTGCTGAATATGTTTAGGAAGACATCAAAAATTATGTGGTGGTGTAGAAGGCAAGTGAACAAAAGTAGTCATCGGGCTCAAATATTTTAAAAACAGAACTGCAGTTGAACTGCATGTTCTATGGGGAAAAAACACCACACACACAATTTACCAGGAGGCTGCAGAATTTTTTTTTCCTTTTTAGCAGATGTAGTAGCAGTAGTAGGCAAAGCAACGGTCCCACCCTACTTTTTCTCCATACTGACAATGAAGAATTGTTGTTTCCTTTTAGATGCTGTTTCCACATCTGCTTACTCATCCCCAGCCAAAAGTTTGGGAGACCCTGGAATAACGCCACTGTCCCCATCACATATTGTGGTAAGAAATGTACTTTTATCATATGCTATGTGTTGACATTGCTTTTTCCTGCTTTTTCTGTGGGAGATAGTTTATTTAGATTGTGATTTCTGTACATTCTGATCCCTTTTATACTATCCATAGCTTTTTGTGGAATTTTGGTGCCGCTGGAGTTGGTGACAGAGCTGCTTTTCACTTCAGCAGGGGCCTGGCAGCAGCCTACTGCAGAGTGCCACTATTCCATGCTGGTTTAGGTAGTGCTCTCTATCACAGCGCCATGATTTGACCACCAAGAGTGGCCCATAACCCTCCACCTCTCCTAGTTATCATTCACATGCCCTGGACTGTGTTTTTCAGGGACTGCAAGATCCTAGATAAAAGGAAAGGCAGGGAGAGGGATTCAAGTTTAGTATAAGCAGCTGAGCTACCTTCCATACTGTGGCATAGAAGAAAGAATGCATAAAGAGTTTCTGAAATAAATGTTATATGCATTCATAAATTTTATATACATTCTCATCAACAAATGCTGGCCTATTTGCTATAAAAGTTATTGCCCTGTGTTGGATTGTTTTGTCTCCACTACTTCTCAACTATTGTTCAACTGTGAGTAGTGTCTCATGGCCAAGGTCATATAACTCCTATGGCAACAAAATAAACCCCAAAATAAAGCATGGATTGTTATAAACATATTGCTCAATTAAAAAGACAAAATGCTGTGTTAGTCATAAGCTTTAATGATACAGGATGACAGCTATTCCTGGAAATGAGTATGAAAGAAACTGATTCAACTGGATATGCATAAAAGGCACCAACAAATACATAACGATCGAGTTGTATATTAAATTTTTACTAGCATTAGAATAGAGAGCTTACGGGAATTAATTTTGGTCACAAATGCGCTTTTAGGGATGTCCGTATTTTCATGGAAGAGACAAGCATGTCTCTTAGAACCAAAACACTGAAGGATAAGATAGGTTACAGTTATGTTTCTAATCAGTGACTCAGTGCCTATTGTGCTTCTACCATTTGTCAGAAGGACTCTGATGCAGATGTTGCTGTGGAACAGATATTTCATGTGGTTGTGGCTATTGATTTTGGCACCACATCCAGTGGCTACGCCTACAGCTTCACCAAGGAACCGGAATGTATCCATGTAATGAGGTAAGGGCTGCAATGCAGCAGTTAGGTTTGGATGGTGACACCTGAAATATGCCTGCAATTGCTACTGGTATTTTCTGCAAGAGCTATAAATCTCTAGATTTATCTAGTGTTATCACAGAGAGCACCTTTTCTTTGTCATGATTATGACAAAGAATTTTTCATCTTGTTGTATTTTAATTTGCTTTAATAGTCAGCATGAGCTTGTCGCTTTTGTGTTATTTTCCTGAGTTTATAAGATGTTGTGAATAAAACAAGGAATGAGTGAGTATTTAGAATCATTCAGGGTGCAGTGATAATTTAATTAAATACTAAATCAGTATTTTCTTACCCATATGATTATAAGGAAAAATACACATTTATAAAAACAGTCATGACATTTACCAGGATGGTGCGGGATATTCAGCATTTAAGGAAATGTGTGAATTGCTAGTTCATATAGGACTTGGCAGGCTCAGACTCCCGTGTTAACAACGCCCTGGTTGTGTAGGGCTTGTGGAAATATCACAGGTGCAGGAGTGAATGAAGTGCAGTGTTCCCTAAGAGCCCAAGTCAGAGTGGGCTGGATGCTCCAAACAGCTCAGATCCTGGAGTCACCTTGTGTGTGTGACACTTTTTTAGTCGTTTGCATCCAGAAAAGGATACTTCATTTGGCTGATTAAAGCTTTTTAGCATTATGTTTGACTGAAATTCCCGATAATGATCTGCAAAATAAGCAATCAAAAAGCATGAATATGAAAATCAAAGCTTGATGTGAAATCTGTTCTGTATTGTGTGTAACGGAGAGAATTTGGATGCTGTTATGTTATTTTGTTTTATTTCTTGATTAAATCATCACAATCTGAATTTTCCCTCTACAGATCTGATGCATATGAATCGATGCAATCACAAATGCAAAAGCTATTATGATAGTTACCTGAAAGCACCACAAACCATTTTAATAATATTTTCTCCATTTTTCTTAATTGTATATAAAAAGACCAAGATATAGAAAACTTCAGGCATAAACAGGAGGCATATCCAAACAGCTTAGCTATAGATGTTCCTCTGAACAAAGTTGCTGTTAGTTTGAGAAGTATTTTACTGTTTATTGCTTGTGATGCTGAGAATTTAACAGCCAAAAAACTCATCTGATGTAGTCTACTGTGGTATACTGTATTGTTTTCTAAGCAAAGATGGTCAGTTTGTGTAACATTGCAAAGTAATTCAGGGAAAGTATTTTAATAACAATATTGACTGTGTTTCTGGCTGTTAAATGTGTTTCTGGCAGAGTGTACGTCTGGAATGCTTATTGTCTTGTTAATGGCAGGATCTGGGGGAAGATATAGCTGAAACTGAATTATGAAATAATATGTTTATGTAAAATCATAAAACTCAATGTCAATAATTGTAAATGTATCAGAATAAGCCATACAATAGTTCACAAGGCATTAAAAAGGTTGAATTTTGTATCCAGTTAGGGCTGCACACAGGATAAATTGCAAATATTTCAGTGGAGTAAATGTCACTTCCCACACATACTTAGAATGTTTACATTAAAATAAAACATACCAATGATACGTGGTCCTCTTTGCTTCTTAACGTTTTTTTCTACTTTCCCTCCCTCCCTCCCTAGTGTTGATCCTTTCCAGACATTTGGATTTCTGACTGCCTTTTAACAAAGCTGCTTTTCTGTAAAATATCTCAAAGAAACATAAGGTGGTTTCAGTTAGAAGGTCCTGCTTTGGTGAAAGAGTTAATGTACAGGGCTTTAGAGCCAGGTTATATGTGAAATCTCAGCTAAGTTGTGATTCTATATCTGTAGTTATTAGACAAACAAAATCATGGCTTAGACTGTGTGTTTGTTTATTTGGTGCCAAGCCCAATACCTGAATAGATGAGTTTGTGAGCATTGACTGGGCAGAGTGTTTTGGGCATATGTCTGGCTTTAAATGGATGAGGAGCCTCACTGATTTCTGCAGACTAAAGCATGTGTTTGGAATGGGGCATATGTTTCTAGATGACTGATGAATATCTTTACCTTGATTGAGTAGCTTTAGCTACTGTTTTATCAATTTTAGGTAATACTTCATGCCTGTAAAATCCCATTAGTTCCCTACTGCTTCTGTAAAGATAGCTGTGTTACCTTATGTCAGGTTCTTGTTGCAGAGTAAAGTGTACATTAAAATGAGTGTTATTCTCTGCATATCTTGAGTCTGTGAATAATATTTTTATGAGCAATCTGGCCATGGCTTCAATCAGCACTTCAGTAAGCAATGCCAGAGCCATAATGAGTCACGCCTCATGCTGTAGAACCAGTTAATAATTTCCATTGAAGCAAAAACATGATGTTTTACACAGTTTTGAGAAAATCCTATTGGTTTATATTCACTTACGTCTAGCTGTAAATGCTTTGGCCGCCCATGAAGGAGCAGCAAACTGCATTTAAGTATTTCACAAATGGATACAAAAGGCACTGAAAAATATGTACGATTATGAAACATTACCGTCTTCAAATGGAGAATGTCATCTAGTTTCACTTTCCAACTTCTATTTTTTGTTTTTTATTTATTTATTTCCTCTGCTCTTTCTTTTCCTTCCCTTCCCTATTGGACTGTGGTTCTTGGCACTCACACCCGCGTCTCGCACATCCACCCTCCAAGACATTCCAGTACATTTTGATGACCCCACTGCTTCCTTTCCATGACTCTTGTGCTGCTGGTCTGGATCGAAGTCTCATCACTCTCCCAGGATGACTGTTTGGTCTGTCTTTTAGCCAGATTCATGTTTAAGGAAGGACATTTCTCTGATCTTAGTGTAACCTCATGATCCTCATGTAACCACAGGACTTTTGCTTTAGCTCTCTTTTTTTTTTTTTTCCTTTCCCAATTTTACTGTTCAATAGCACTCTGATAGGCTATTCAAATCAGCCTAGGAACTGCTCTCAAATATTTAAATTTAGTCAAAATTTCCCCAAGTTCTGCTCGAGTAGACTATTAACTATGACGCAGCCTTCATGAGATGTCCTTCATGCATTTAGTCTTGCTGGTTCACACTGGGTTATGCTCTTAACATGCTTTGCATTCTTTTTTTTTTTTTTTTTTTGGAAGAGCATTATTACCATCATTTTACCTGTATCAGAACCACTGGGGGAAAAAAATGATATGATCACAGGTGTTGAAATGCTGACCTTATTTATACTACTGAAAGGAGCCTCTGTTAAGTGGCTGAAGCTGAAAAGTTAGGAGTCAGGATACCCGTTCTATGGACTGCAGCTCGCTAGAAAAGAGGCCACATGGAATTTTATTTAAAGGATTGTATGTATTTATTTATTTTTAGTTTTCATTTGAAAACTCCTCAGAAATTGAGCATCTAATTCTTTAGACAGTTTTGAAAATTCCAGCTGTAGTACTGAGCATTGCTGTGTCATCACTTGGACCACACCTGGAGTGTACTTATTCCAGCAAGAGAAAACATGTCTATCCTCAAAGGAAAACAAAGAGCTATTGTTACTAGCCAGCATCTAAACACGAGTTCTATTTAGGGGACTTCCCACCAGTGACTCGGAAGGAATCACTCATGATCCCAAGGCAAAACGCTGCCCTTCTTCCTCCTCTCTGTTTGCAGCTGGCGTGTGGGATTTGACATTCCAGTAGAATAGGCAGCGCCTTCTGTTTATGGGCTGTGAGATCTGTCCTGCTTATCACTGCATGCGTATGTTGGCTCCAGCACCTCCTCAGAAAAATTATTTTTCTAGAAGCGGGTTAGACGAAATGAATTGGAACCAGAGTCTTTGTCCAGCTAATGGCCCTGCAGCTGAGCAGCAGGGCCAACAGATTAAGCAAAAGTTTCCTTTGGGTGAAGGTGGGAAATATCCATTTCTCATCATACTGTTGCTGCTTTCAAATCAATGGAATTGCCTTCTACATTACACTAAACCCTTAGACATGGGGATTCCCTGCTGTCATTGACACTGGTGCAAGAAAAAGGAAAGACATATCCTGGAACCATCTTTATTTTTAAAAAGAAAAAAATGCTTTAAAAAAAAAAGTAAATAAAAAATAGATAAATTGTCCAGGGAACAGTTTACAATTGCCATGAAATATAGCCAGGTTAAGAAAACATACCTTCCGTTTTTGGTTCAAGTTGAATGGTCTTAATATTCCCCATCACTTTGTAAGATCTTTTCCTAACTTATTATTTTGCCAAGTATTAGCCCCTTAGACTAAAATTTTCCATGTCAGCTTTCTGCCTCAGGCTGGAAGTTAGTCAGTTTCCAGCTAGTTCAACTGCCTCTGAGAGCAAAATGAGGGAAAAAAAAAATCTGAATAACCTTCTTATGCTGCATAATCAAGGGCCACAGAGCACCGCAGTCTGCTTGTGCTTCAAGGACTTTGGGCAGCAGCAGGTTCGGAAAGGGTTTTGTTATTCCTAGAAAAAACACTCAACTTTCAGTTTAATAATGAATGTAATTGCCCTTGTGATCTTAGCTTGGCCTCTTTTTGAGCTGCGTTATGATTATGGCTAATAGTTTGCTCAGATTTTCCAATGACACTTAAATGTATATACATATATATACATATATATACATATATATATATGATAAGCCTTTATTTCTAGTGTAGCAGGGAGATAGTATCGTGAGTTCCTTGTTCTTCTAGTCTCCTTTTTTTTTTTTTGTGATGAAGAAGTAAAGAGAAAATAGAAATATTCTCAGCTGTTTTTGTATTACCTTGTTTTACTATATGGCCTTAGAGCTTTTATCCTCCCACAGACTTCTTACTGCCTTTAATACAAAGGATGGAGCATGTTTCTATATTCGGTGTTCTTCTCCTCTTCCTTATACATTCTGTGAACCCAACTTTGTTATTATTTAAGACTGTTCAAATCTGAACTGAAAAATGAAGCCATTTTTGTAGGCCTTTTTGTTTAGCTTTTTCGATAATCCCTCTCTGCCTCTCAGGTTGTGAAGACACCCTTACAATCTTGATAAAATAGTATAGCTTTATCTGACATTTTTATAGTCAATAGTGAGGGAAAGGTTTTAGTGTCTATGAGATATCTGGGGGTTGAGGAATCATCTTTTTTTAAGAGATTGTGAAATTTTTGTGTCATTTTAGATATTTTAAACAAAAGTTCCTTTGCCTTCAGGTGAATAGAAAGTGCAGGGAAGAGAGTTTGAAATCTGCAGACCGAGTGGTTTCAGTTTCAGATATTCAGGAAATTAAGAACATGCACAGACGTGGAATATTTGCTAGACTGACTTGTTTAGCATCACAGAGCTTTCTGTGATGGAAGCAGCGGTTTAATCAACATCTGCGCACTGGAGTCAGCTGCCTTAAACAGGTCAGCAATTAAAAATGGGGAAATAATATTTTCTTACAGAAAGTATGCAAGTAGTCTGATTTAAGATTGCATAGGTCCCTGGTTTTGAGGATTTGGCTTTTATTTCTTGATTTATATTCTTAATTATCAGGCTTTTTCCTGGCAAAATTTATTATTTATGTTTAGCTTGAAACTTTAAGTGTAATGCTGTTTCCTAGTTTACTTCTCTGTGGCTTGTTTCAGGGAATCTGTATTCTTATCAAAGGAATAGCACATCCTTAAAAACTATGCGGCTAGATGCAAAACCACTGAATTGTCTGAAGTAAAATATGGCAATTAGCTTTTCTTGGATGTGAATAAATACACTCTGGTTTTGGTCTTATGAGGACTTAAATCATTGGAAAGGAAAGCATTGTGTGCCCACTCTCGCCAGTTTTTTTTTTTCTCCCAATACACTGATTTTCCTGCTGTTCTAACCATGAGCCTCACTCACTAAAGGTGGTTCACTTGTTCGCTAGGCGATGGGAAGGTGGAGATCCAGGCGTTTCCAATCAGAAGACACCGACTACTATCCTCTTAACACCAGAAAGAAAGTTCCACAGCTTTGGATATGCAGCAAGAGATTTCTACCATGACTTGGATCCGAATGAGTCGAAGCATTGGCTGTATTTTGAAAAGTTTAAGATGAAGCTACATACCACTGGGGTAAGTAGTAGCTAACTGCCTTTGTTACATGCACGCTTACTACACAAATCCTTTGTGGAAGGTGCTAGATCTTATCTAAAGATTGCACATGAGATAGGAAGCAGCTTTGTTTATAGGTTTAGAAAGTAAGCATATTAAATGAAATGCTTCAATTAGCATTTTTCATTTATTTTGCTTCTCCCTGCCTTTGGCAAGTGTATTTTTGACTGTCTGCTTTCTAGATCATATCAGTTCATATCTGCTTCCCTTAGATCTTCCTGTCTTAATTTTCTTGGGTGGAATTCATAGCTGTGTAGGGAGGCTGCGTGCGGTCTGTCTGCTTTATAAGATCTATTCAGAAAACCAATGGAATATAAAAGGCATGTTGAACTCCTGTGCACAGAAGCAAATTTACCCAGATTATTTGTAATAATTTGACGTTATTTCTACTGATTATATTTTTGTCTTTAAACTGTTCTAGAGCTTTGGGACTTGGCCAGTACTTTGTGTACTGAGATGCTTTCTGATTTCATGTGTTGGTAGGAAGCCAAAAATCCATGCTTTTAGCTCTTGGATTAAATACCTTGCATATGCAGCTTTGTTACAATTAATTGCAGATACAATTTATTCTAATTTAATAATTTGTACATAGTGCTCAATCTGACTACCGTTATCTGTAGACATGATAGGTGTACAAAAAAAAAAAAAAAAAAAGGAGAGATCTATAATAAACATCAAATGTTGTGCTTCAGGAAATTCAAGTGATGAATTAGATCCTTTTCAGAATAATTTTGTCACATATTCCTAGCCAGGTGGATAAAGAAGAATTCCCTTTCCTCTAGCAGTGGGAATTAATTTTGTGTTTACTTCTTCCTTTGAGTAACTTCCAGTTATTTTCTTTCATGTAGAATCTTACCATGGAGACAGACTTGACAGCTGCAAATGGCAAAAAAGTCAAAGCACTTGAGATATTTGCTTACGCCCTGCAATTCTTTAAGGAACAGGCATTAAAGGTAGAGTAACGCTTTCTTATCTGAAGTCGGTGTATTTATAACTGATAAAAACGTGTGCCTAACACTTCTAACCTTGCCAAGCTTTGACCTCGGTAGTATTTGATGTAAACAAAGCAAGACAGCTGTAGAAATGCGATGAAGGCTGCGGACTCTTCAGAATTCATAATAGCCTGAAGTGATTTCCCTTCGCACGGGGGAAGCTCCATTCAATAATAGCAGATGTATCACTGCGATACAGCTCTGAGTATTTTCTTATCGGTATATATTTTTTTTCTGCTGCCTATTTTTTTCCCATGAGAAATGTTGATTTGAAAATAAAATCTACAGTTGCCTGAAGCTCAGCATTTTACTCTTTGCAGATTTACCTTTCCAGGAACTAAGTCTGAGAGTTGCTTCCCTCCTGCCGTTCTGTGGCCGGCCCAGTTTGTTGTTCTGGGCGTGCTCAAGATTCTCGCTAACGTTGAAGCCTTTTTTTCCTGTGTAACCCCCTAGAATGGGCAACTGCTGATGTTTGCTGTCCTAATCCAATGCTGTGGTCAGTGGCTGCACAGAGGAAACTCAGAGGAGCTGGATGTATTCGTAGTAGAAAGAGATTATTAGGAGCTTTGTTACAGTTCAGCAAGTTGAGTCTCACCGTACGCGTGTCCAGTGATGAGCAGCTGCTGCACTGCACAGGTCAGTGCCAGCTCCGCTAGCACAGGGGCTGCATGGGCTGTCTGCCCCGAGCAGGTCAGTGGTTTTGCCTGCGTGGGACTTATGGTCCATGGGGACGTAGCCTCCATGACCCAGAGCAACTTGGTCCCCTGCCCAGCGCTCCCTGATCTACTGTGCATGGTTAAACTGCAGGACATGCTGCCAGAAGCTCCAGTTAGGCTCTTTTAATGGTGCTTTGGTCTTGTGCAGGTTGTTATGCTGGGAAATGTTTATTTTTTTGCCCTGATCCTCAATGTACATTTATATAAAACAATCTAATGAGCATTAAGGAGAACCTTGAAGACAGACATAGTTGTGGGTTTAATTCCTACTTTGCAGTGAAATAGGCACATTTGCACTGCCCTCAGTGTCAGGTTTGGCCTGTATTTCTGTGCATTTTTTTCCTGATGTGGCTGCTATTCGTAGGAGAAAGGCAAATAATCTGTTTCAAATTCTTTCCAGGAAAGAATATAGATTTTCTAAGTTTCTTACAAGCTAAGAAAAAATAATTTCATTTTCCTATTTCACATTTGAAGTGTTACAAAACTTCCTTCCTGTATTTACCTTGTTAGGTCTCAGCAATTTATTTGGAATTCTCTTATGAAATGTATTTTCCTGGTAGACAGTTTCTGAGATTTAAAATCTCATGCAAGCAGCCAAACATGAATTAAGTGCAGATTGGCTTCATATACACCACCACAATGTCAATGAAGACAGCAGTGGTTGCTTGGCCAAATTAGTTGTTAAATCTTCGCCCAAGCAAGCGCTGTTTAAAATAACCTTCTTAGAAAGCTAAACTACTTTCTAAATGGAGTTAATTTAATCTGAGATCTTGATCTGTTCTTAATGGCTACAGAGACCCAAATCCTATTGCTTCAGTTTAAAATCCTTGCCTGGTCAAAACTATATTTGATTAGAGTTTTAAGTGACAGATCCTTTGCATGGTTTGGGTAAATTCTTCAAATTCCATGTATTTGCCATGTTCCTCTTCAGGGTTGCATCCTTTCTTGAGGTTAATAGAGATCTCTGTGCCTTGTAAGCACGTACTAAAGCTAATTAGACAAGCAATGTAAATGGTCTCTTACCTTGGATTCTGATCATCTGTCAATACCAAATGCCCCTGCTGTAAAGGTGCCACTTTTCTGCTGTGGCTTTTTGAATTGTGGCCTAGCTAAGCAAACACAACACCTTGGCACGGTGCACGCAGAAACATTTTGTTGCAGTCTAAAGGCCTGTTGTTCACCTCTCTGAACCCTTCCCTGTTTGGATGGAGACTTAGATAGGACATATGGTAATGACATTTTACTTGGAACCCTTCCCAAAGCATGTCTGTGTATCGCCTAATTTGCAGATGCAATACAGACTTTCTTTTTTTTTTCTTTAAGGAGAGGGGGGGAAAAAAGAAACATAAAGGAACTAAACTATTTTGGAATGTTTGCTTAAAGCAAACTTTTCAAGGAGCAATCAGTCAATTTTTTAAGGTTTTAACTGTAACTTGCCCTTCTTCACTGAGCTGTAAAATTTTGATTTAAAGGTGGTATACAAAGAAGTCATTGAAAAATTGAGATTGTAAAATATAATGCTCCCGAATGATACCTCAAATGTTTTTCTGTGTATTAACGTTGATATTAATCAAGACACGTGTGAATTCTTCAGGCTGAGCAGCAAATACCACACTTCGACTAAGTACCTACATAAGCATTCTGTAATATCCAGCAATGCATTAGATGCCTTAGGAGAAATTAACTTTCCTACTTCCTGTTAAGCAGGAAAGTTTTCTGTAGGCCTCCCTAATTGCAGGTTTTGACACAGTAAAGGTCTTTTTGACAATCATCAATAACGTAAACATTCTGATTTGCTGACAAGAAACAATAAAATAGAAAAATTGTTTACTTGATCTGGCAGAAAAAAAAAATGTGTTCTTATAAAGACCTATCATCTTACATTCACCTCTGTTTTCCTTTGGTTTAGGAGCTCAGTGACCAAGCGGGCGCAGACTTCGAAAACTCTGAAGTCAGATGGGTCATTACAGTGCCTGCTATTTGGAAGCAGCCTGCAAAGCAGTTTATGAGACAAGCTGCCTACAAGGTGAGATTACAGAATGAAAGCAGAAGGGCTGCCTTAAAGCTCTGTTTGGTAACGTAAATGATGAATTGTATTTGGGACAATTGGCACTAATATACTCTTGGACTAGAGAAGAGTAAGACTAGAAACACTGGAAAAAGAAGGCAACTCTACAAGGCAATAGCTTAGAGTCCTGTGGATTCAGCTCTTAAGTGCCCTTCTCTTCCGTTTTAGATTTATATACTGGTGTCCCTCACTGCAAGCTGTAATGCGTTAGTAATCTTGTACGCTGTATTGCTGCTGAATTTGGTGCACAGGGAACAGATGTAGTTTAGAGACTGAACGGAAATTTGATTTAAATAGTGGACAGGGTTTTATTTTGTTATTTTCCTTAGGTCATCCAGGCTTTTAATGTACAAAAATAAGGAAGAGGATGGAAAGTAGAAAGCCCTTTCAGTGGGATTTTTTTTTCTTTGTCCCATTTTCCCATGGTAGGAATGAAAAGACTGTGAACTGGATAGTCTGGATATAAAATTAAATTCAAATGTTATTTTCAGTAGTAGTAAAAGTTTTCCGTGCATTTAACCCTTTCCCACCCCCTAAATCTATAAAATATGCATACTTTCCATATACCTGTCCTTCATTTCAGATTCAGTTTGTCTCTGATGTATTAGATGCATAGATTCTTCTTTTCATCAAGATACTCATTTTATGTTTTGTTTGATTTATTTTTGGTCCCATAGGTTTGCTTAACCCATTGGCAACACATGTACAGTGCCCAGTTTGTAACATGTCTGGTGGCTTCTGAGTAACTTGCACTTGAGTAACTGCTCTCGGGAAGCACCTAGATTTTTCTAATGCTGTTTCTACCCATCTCTAATGTTGAGCAACATTTTTCTTAACAGTCCTTATTGTGGGATTGCTAATGATAGTGCCAGAAGCAAAACACTCTTAAAGTTCTGATGGAACGACACGGTCGTAGGTAAATCTGAAACATGAGAGACCCGTTCATTATCTTTCTATATTGTTGTCTGCCTGCTGTCTGTGTGCATGTGTGCTTGTGAAGCGGGAGCTGTGCAACGAGTAGGGCAGGGCAAGATAGATTCCTGGCACTTCTCATTCGTGGCACTATGGAATGTTGTTGAATAGTGTCTGTGTCTGTGGTTTTGTTTGTGATCGTGTCCTTTTATTGGCAAGCTTGATAAGCAGCAAGGACTGACAAGGCTTTTAGCTCAGGGCGGGTGTACAGTTGCAGGAAAACAAAAGAGTTGAGGGAAATAAGTGAATATTTACTTAACACACACATTTGATGTTTAAAGTAAATGAGAATGAAGTAACAGAAATGGAGAGTTCTGCATTGTCATTCAGTCTTTCCCATTCCTACTGCCGTCCAGGCCCAACATGTCCTTCAAACCTGTATGTAAAGAGAGATTAAAATGGCCACCCCTCTAGATCTTATAATGTGCAGATATCATATAAATGAGAGCCTGTTGTTGCAAGTGGAATCTGGGTGTTGAGCAGAGGAAAGGACAAGAGGGCAGTGGTGGACACTTGGTTTCTGGAAGTGCACTGAGGTGCAACCCCTGGTGGGACCTGTTGAGGAGCAGCGTAAATCTGGTCTAGTAACGCATGGCAAGGGACCGAGCTCTAAGAACATAAACATACTGATAACTTCAGGCTGTGTTTCACAACATAAAGTCCAGCCATCATCATCATAATAATAAAGTTGGGACCAGTTGTCCAAGCAAGTTAAACTGCATGGAGCTACCAAAAACAAGTAAAAAGTCTTGAAGATCTGTCTTTGCACTTAAGATCTGTCTCCTTTCTTCAACCTAAAATCTCAGTAAATGTCTGACATTGCCGCAGCAATGTTGTGTTGTTGCCAAAATATTTCTAACCTGGAGCTCTTAATTGGCCTGAGTGTAACCGTGGCCTCCCTTCCCATTGCTGTGCCGCCTGGTGTGTAGACACATCATCTGGAGATTCCCTTCAGCTCACCTTTCTTTGTGTTTACATCCAGCCCATCAAAATCTTGCTAATTCTGTCTACATAACAGCTTCTTCTGCCTGTGCACACCGCTGAGCTTTCGTCAAAGCTGATGTGAATTTTTTTGCGTGACAGTTATTGCAACATCCTTTCTTGGGCTTTGGCAACTGTGGTCTGCCCTAGTGCACATCCCACAGGAGGCTGCCATTGCAGGCTTGTGTAGTGTCACAAATGTGTAGCCAAATGTGCTCAGGGCAGAGCTAGCCTCCTTCCAAAAACTTACCCCCCAAATCCTGTAGTCCTGTAAACATCAGTCAACTACTCAGTTACTTAGAGACAGCATAAGATTTTTTTTTTTCTTTTAATACGTACTGTGGATTCTGAAACACAAATCTAACATTCTGATGTAGATTTTTATTCCAATTGGAAATACCCAAAATAGCAATTTGCATGTATAAGCTTCTATAAATAAATAGGCAGTCTAGACTATGAGATTAAGCACAAGAGCCTAAAATTGTGGGGTTTTTTTAACCACCTCTTACACTGAAGGCTTTTTAGTTTTTTCACCTCAGTTTCATCATGGAATGAGCATGATAATCATTACTTAACACATTGTGTTCTTGGCTTACATTTATATTGATCAGTGCTTGCCTACTCTGTAGAGAAATGTAAGTAAATTTGGTAAATGAATAGTGTGATGGCACATGCAATCCCTTGCCAATAAAAATGTGAAGTGAAGCACACTGGAAATCAGCATTTAAATGAAAAAGGTTGTCTCAGGCTGTTCTGAGTGAATTCTCTTCTATCAGAAAGGAGATGTGGGTGTGACTGAGCGCAGTGAACTCTTTTGTCTGATGTGAGGTTATGTTTAAAAAAAGAAAGAAAGAAACAAAGACCTGAACTACAAAGGAAGATGTTATCATGACATGGAATTGGAGCAGTGAGCAATATGGAGAACATGGTAACAACTTTCTCCTGTAAGTAAATATTACAGCCTGCTTAGAGCTGAGGTGGCTTCTAAGGGTGCTGTTGAAAAAGAACTGATTGAGAACAAAGAATAAGACAACAGGTCTCAAGAAACTCTGTTAGTTCCAGGATTTTCTATAGCTGTTCTGTCAACCTTAAAAAGGAAATGCTTTAGATGTTGTACTAAAATTTTTAAATATTAACCTCCAATCAGTGTTTTCTTATACCATTCATCCATGTTGTTTCTGCATGTTACTGGGAACAAGAGAATTTAGCTACTGAGAACAAGTAGGTAAAGCAGAAAGCAGAGAAATCGCCTTTATCCAAGGCAGTACTTTTCATCCAGGTGATGAGTATGTGGAGTTCACAGATCTAATTCATTGATAGGATTCATTGATGTAATTGAAGTTGGGTACTGAACACTCTGCTGAAGAACTGATTGCCATGGGACTGTGCAGGATACCCCAAACAGTCATATTTGTAACATTTCTGGAAAGGATGTGAGACTTCAAGTGTCAGGAGTTAACCAGCACCCAAATGTAAGGTTTAATGCAGAAAAAAGCTTGCAGCAAACAGCTGTAGAGAGTTTTACCTCATGCTATGGCATGTCCCTCTCTGGATATCAGAGTATCTCTGAGATGAAGTACTGTGCCAAGTGTATTTTCTGGACACAGTGTTCCTGTATACTGATAGTTATTATTAACACTTACAGCAGTTTTGGAAGAAGAAAAGAGAAAAAGAGATTTTTAGATTTATTCTGTCTTAAAATGAATTAGAAACCCCAAGGAAGTCGCATCTCTCTGATTAAATGAGACAGTGGCTTATATGAGCCCCTATGCAGCTAACCTGACAGGCTGTTTTGTAACTCTCTGGAGAGAAATTTCTATGTATGTTATATAATAAAAATAGGACATAGGAGTTACCTCAGATGTACATGTCTGTTCTATTGCTAAACATTCTGGATGAAATATCTACCTTTTGGAAGGTATTAGGCACTCTTTCAGTTTAGAGGGAAACAAAGAGAATGCTAAAAATGAGTGCACTAAGGTAGTTCTCATCTTTCCAGCTAGTAGCACAGTGTGGTTTGTTTTCTGAGGCAGAGAGGGAGCTTTCTGAGAGACAGGAAGCTAAGGACAATAGAGATTTCAGTGCAAATAAAGGCACTTCCTACATTCCTACAGGCTACAGTTTGATTAATAAGAGCTGTGGCAGTGTAAAGTAAAATTGACCCATAGGTAACTTCAAAGAACAGTAAAATGCATTAACTCTGCAGGCTGTATTGGAGTCTTGTATGTATGACTTAGTGCAGTTCTACTTCTCCAGCCTCGTGGGAGACGCTTTGCAGATTTTGAAGCCTTTGGTTGTGTTGACATAGAGGCAGCAGCTGTTCTGACAGGATTCTTATATGGACGGCAGGAAAAATGGGTTTAGGTGCCCTTTCCACCATATATGGAGATAGCGGTGGGAGCAGCAGCTCGGTGCCAGGCTGCTTGCAGGTTCATGAATTAGTGCTGGGCTCTCTGCCAGCGTTTGCTACCTAAACTACCCTTCGATGCTATGGATGAAAGCGCTCTATGGATTAGGCCCAACTTGCAGCAGCCACTGAGATAATGCTGATGAAAAGCTTTATGACCTGGAGTTTCATCTAAATTTAGGCTGTGAGTACAACACGTCTGCCGTCTGCATTCACTTTCAGAAGAGTCATTGCCAACTAGCCTGAGCTATGTGTGAGTTACCGACGACTTGCTGCCCTCCCTTCTTGCTCTGATAGCATGTCCTTCCTGACAGGTGAGCCAGGTCAGAAGAGTTAGGAGCCAAACTTACAGAAAACAGCCGTGCCACTCCCAGGGATGCTGATCAGTGATGGGGTGCAATTTGCTGGTGCAGCTGAACTGACCTCAGGCCTTTTTTTCAAAAATTATTTATGCTCTTCTAGCTTTGAAAAGTCGGCTCATGCAGTTGCAGCTTTTACAGTTCTGTCATTTCCCCACTTCATTTGATTTAAAAAGACAAACAACTAGAGAGACTTAACCAGATTGACACCTGTGAAGCTAAACTAAGCTTATTCCTTTGTAAGTATTGTCCCCGTTGGTATGTAGAGCACATGCAACTGGAATTCAGTTCTGTCTCTAGGCAGTGGGACAGACTTTTGCTATAAACTACATGAAAAGGCAATGGTGTTCAGGCATAGGCAGCTGAGGAAAGCTGGTGATTTCTTTGGAACAGTGTTTGCTAGTGGAGGCAGAAGTGTGTTAATGCATCAAGTCTACTGATTATTTATGTTTCTCTTGAGTCTATGCTTTCACCCTATGGTCTTAAAATCTTTAGCATCATAAGGATTAAAACGTTTGTGAATTGATATGTTAGGAAGGATAGATCACCCTGTAGCTGGTTGGTTAATTAGGAAAGGATAACTAATTGCAGAGTGAAAATCTACAAAGGGAGAGTTTAGCACAGTGGGAAATGTGTACGAATAAATATCAGTTTATACACATGCTGATTATCCTGGCAAGTTCACAAGCAGCTGAAAATGCTGTCTGCTAATTCAATTCTGTTAAATTTGGCGTTTCCATTTGTGTGGCACAATTTGGAGTTTTGGGAAGTTGTCATCTTTGCTGATTTTTCCAAGTGAAGTGAAGAGGTTTTACATCATTTTAGGTAAGAGTAGACAGATCTGTGCCAGTCTTGCAAAGCTGTATGTAAAGTCTTGTCTTGTAAAGCTATTTATAGACCCTCTCCTTTAGCAAGTGTCTCAATGCAGTGGAATCTACTGAGGAGTGGGAAGGGAGGTAAATATTATATATAGTAGGGGAATATGTTTCTGAGGGTCTTATAGATTGCCTAGAAAGACACTGAAACCACTTAAACAGCTGAAAATTAGAATCTTCTGGCAAACTGGCAGAAAGGTTGTACTAGAGCTTCCAGGCAAAAGAAGAAAACAACAGTGTGAGAGGCTTTAGCTATAGTCCAGAGGAGAGGGAAGAGTGAAGCAAGTCCACAGACAAGTATAAACCAGCATGCACAAGACCTGAAACTAGCAGGGAGGAGTATTTGTAGTGAATTCATAGAAAGAGCAAGGAATAAGGATAATAATTCAGTCAAAAATACATCTTAGATGTTAGTATTCAATTACAAGAAGGATGGAGGAAAAAAAATGCAAGGTATCTATAAGCTGAAAGTAGAAACTAGTGAAAAATAAGGTAAAATTGGAAAAAACAAGTTACAAGATAAGATGCAACGTACCAAGTGTACCAAGCATGTAATTTTTTCAAAGAAACTACTCATGCTAAGGGTCACTTGTCTTGCTTTAATGAAACCACTCTGAGCCATAAGGACCTATGGATGGCAGGGGATATTTGGAAGCAAAGAGGAAAGGAGAACGTAAGGTCCCAGAAAGATACTTAAATAGGGAGGCAGGGAGGCAGGCTTCTCTGCTGTGGAAACAAGTGCACGCTGGCGGTACGAAGAGCACTTAGGCAGCAGCATGACATGCAAAATTGAAAAGCTGATGAGAATTTAATGTAGTTTTTATATGTATACAGAGAGGGCAAGGAACTGATGGGAATTTAATGTGTTTTTTATGTGTGTGTGTGTGTGTGTGTGTGTGTGTGTGTGTGTGTATACCGAGTGCTAGGAAGCGATGTCCTGCATTCTGGGAAGTGTAATGTCGTGCAGCAAATAACTCTTGGTAATGCCAGTGGCAGACGGATTTCATCCCTGGGTAGACATGGTCTGCGGCTGAAGTCACCTGGAAGCTGCTGCTGCGCAGTCACCTTTGTGGGAGGAAGGCCCCAGTGCGACCGTTGGGCCACCTACCAACCAGCAGCCAACATGAGAGATGGGCATTTCCCAGATCCCATGCGATTGTCCCAGACTTCTAGAGCACTGCTCAGATGCTTCTTCTGGGCTTCGTCTACCCTGCCATTGTAGTCAGGGGGGGCTGCAGAGCTCTGCCCTAGAAAAGTGCAGTATAGCTGAAGGAGGATGTTTTTGGATGAGAAATATTCCCTTTATAACATCCTGAAGAGAAAGTACTTCCATACCTCTATCTCCAAAGCATCTATTTCTAGAAATTCAGGCCCGTTGGGCTTCCTTCAAGGAGAGCAGAGAAGAGATGCCTCTTGCAAGGCAGTCAGCTTCCACCTCCTGCCTTGGAACGGGGCAGCAGAACCTTTCCCGCAGGTGACTCACACTTGAGAGATCGCTCTTGTTCTCTGACATATTTATCTTACTGTTTTGACTGGAGATTCAATTAATCCTTGTAAGAGAATACATTTTTCCTTCAGTATTCTGTGATTCTTCTAGGATCACACATAAAGTGGTTTGACACCACTTTGTGTTCTTTGTCCTCTCATTGCTCCCTCTGATTAGGAGAGCTCCATGTTTCCCTGAGCTTTCCTGGAGCTTGGAAGTGCTTGGGACTTATCTAGGTCTGCTCCTTCTCCAGATTTCATTAAGTATTTTGAGAATTTCAAAGGTTTGTGTTACATACGCATTTAGTAAATGTTACTGTTTAATAAACTAAAACCAGGAAATTATTTTGCAAAATCCAGAGGACTTGAGTCCTGGTGAATGAAGGTTTAATAACAGAATCAAGCAGTGCTTACACTGTCAAAAGAATTCCAAATTTAGATTGAAAATATAAAAATTAGATTATGAAACTTAGGTATGAAAGTACAAAGTCTAGAACTAACCATAAGGTATCCATACAAACCTGAACTTAAAGTACAGATCTGCTCATTCCCATGTTCTTACAAACAAGAACATCTTTCCAAAACAAATATAAGGAAATTAATTAATTAGGGATAACAAATGGTCAAGAGCACTTAAGGAAAAACCAACTAGGAAGTGAATCTCTCTCCACAGAGAGGACACTCCCTCAGCCCTGGCCTGAGGCAGAATTTTTCAGTGTGGATTGTTTTACTGGCTTAAATTACTGTGCATCCTGGATGCATTAAACTGGTCCTTTTAAATCACTCCCTAAAATTACTGGTGGCTGATACTCAAGGCTGTGAGACTTCTTAGAACTGGTGTGCTTTTTATGTTTGCAGATTTAAAAATAGGAGAGCCTTAAAGTGCAGCATGAAGAATGTTTCTTTTTGATGCCAAGAGACTGAGCTGCAAGTTCTAATTGCAAAGATGACTGAACTATGTTGAGAAGCTCGTGAGGTCCTGAATAACTGCAGGCTTGTTATGGTGAGACTGGTATTTCTGTCCCACTGTCAGATACAATTGGTTCTTCTCACTGATACACAGAGGCAGCAATTTGACACAGCAGTCACAAAGAGAAGAAATGAAAAACTGTAGTAGGTCTTCTACAGTTGGGGAAGATTTTTGCCAGTGTTTCTGGTCTGTCTCAGTATGTAGTATCTCACCATTCTAGAAGCATGGGAGTGTTTGTTTCCATCTGTCTGACCTTCTGCTTGGAGTGGATTTATTTTCAACTCCAGGTCAGGTCATGAGGGGTTTTGTCTAGCCTGGTTTCAAAAGCCTGCAAGGACAGAGATGTATTTCTGGGGGACTGTTCTGGGTGGCTGCATCAATTCCTAGTTAAAATGTGGTTTTATTTTTCTGCAATATCCAACTGGAACTCAGCAAGCTGCGATCTGTGGCTGTTTCCCCTTGCTACCTCTGCAGGCAGTGCTGAGAAGAGTTGAATTCCGCTCTCTTTATAACTGCACTTCAAGTAGTTTTCAGCAGCTCTTAGGTTGCCCCTTGCTCTGCTCTTTGCCAGGCTGAATAAGCCCAGTGTCCTCAGTTGCTCCTCACAGAGCTCATGCTTTAGTCTTCCCCAACCCGTCTCTGCTTTCTCCGTATCCCTGTCAAACTGATGGGGCCAGGAGTGTCCCCTGTACGACCGTTATGGAGTTGTCTCTGTAGCCTGTCCTCGCTGCACTGAGCAGCCAGGAGTGCTTCCTTCATGGCTGTTGTTCAGTGCAAGTGCCATAACAAGGCTGTAAGCAATTCCAGTGGTTTCTTTGGAATTAACAATATATGGTGTACATACTGATTAGATATTTTCATCCCAATGTTTTGGAGTTGGTACACATGAGATTTTTCCACTGCAAAATTAAGTCTGGTTATAATTAAAATGCTAACCTAGCCCCTCTGACACACACTTATGCACACGCTTTTTAATGGGCCATATGTTGCTGCAACTCAATGTTAATTTACAGCTCTCTGTGTAAGTTCAGCAAATGTCATATGTGAGTGTGACATAGCCTATGATATGAGTGATCTTGATTTCTTGCAAGTTACCTAAAAGCTTCTTTCACGGGAATTTGTAACTTGTGAGTTCTGCCTTCAAAAGGCACGCAGCACCCCCAGTTCACTCTGCAGAAAGATTGTTGAGGGGCTGTGAATTTGCTAGGAGCTAGTTATTTTGTTTGAGCTTTTAGGATAGGCAAGTTCTGACTATTTAGAAATCTCTAAACACACTCTGATGTTTTAAAAGTATGTTACAAAAAGTGTTTTGTAACTGTATAGGAACAGTTTCTACTTCTTCGCTACAGAAGAGATCTTAACCATGCAGATGAGACACTGAAGAGCTCTGCAGCTGTGGCATCATCCCAATTTCACCTGTGAAATGCAAAATACTCTCAGGAGCCTCACTGCCAATAGGAAACTAGGACACCGGGCAGTCACAGCCCTAACCTTGGGTCAATAGAGCACATGGACTGCTACCTTGATGTATTCTGAAAGTAGAAAAGAAATCAAAAAGTTCTTGGTTCTGTCAAGCAGCAAGCACCTCTCTGACTGTATAGATGTGAGATCTTTGTAGGATCAACACCACCCAAACATTGCATTGAATGGTTGAAAAAAACAGTGGTAATCAATTCTCAGATTTTCTTTAGGGAATGAAATCCTGAGGCTGAATTTTCTTTAGGAAGGCAGCACCGGGGAGCTCCTACTCCTGCCTCTAGCAAACCCAGCCTCTTCACTGAGTTCCCCGGGGGGAAACTAGGTGCCTTTGAAAATCCACCTTCTTTTGTGACTGTTGAGCAATTTTAAGAGCCCATTTCTGAAAGTGTAAACGAATTGAGCTAAAAGAGCTGCCTGACTTGACTCCCTTGCATTTATTCACCTTACTAGAGTGCGCTACTCTCATCATTCTGAAGGTAACAGCAAATCACCAGTGTGTGTGACAGCTCAGTGATTTTTCTTTCCAAAATTTTCCTCTGAAGGCTCCTGCATTTTCAGGCTGAAGAGGCAGCAAAGCTGCATGACCTGGGCTTTCCTCGCAGCTCCGCAGTACCCGCTAGTGCCGGCCAGCCCGGCTGCCCTGGGAAGCCTCTCTGCGCTGCCTCTTGCCCCACGGTCCTCCTCCTCTTTCCTGTCAAGGCACTTGTGCTGGAATTAGATCTCTCTCTTATTTTTGACAACCCAGTTTGCTGCCACGGAACTGCAGAAAGCGTTAGCAGGTGAAAGAGGAGCAGGAGGGTTAGAGAAGAGCTCCCTCGGCAAGGCCCATGGCACGAGTGCGGGCTCCTTAGCACAGGGCCTGACTCACTGAAGCTGGGCGCACTCCACCACGTGCCTCGTTTCCCGACGCTGGTTTGTGCTACTGGGATTGAGCCCCTCAAATCCTTCCTCCACACAGCCCGTGTGGTGCTTGATTTGCAGGCATGGCTATTGTTACTGATTGTAAAAATACCTTAAAAAATACACAAATATTGATGCTGATTCACAGCATCCATTTATTTAGTTAAATCCTGTTGCCTTGTAGACCTTCATTTCCTAATGATCTGTGTTATCTTCATAGGCATATTTCACAGAATCCCACTTTTGGATTTTCTCCCTGCAGACATGGTTCCAGAGCTCTTGCCACCACTCAGAAGAGTGGCGTTTCATGCATACATTGTTACACTCACCTCAGTTAAAGCCTGGCTTTGAAGAGGGTTAGTTTGCTTTATGGCCAAGAGGACTGTTGGTCTAGGAGTTCTGGGGTTTGGGAGTGAATTCCCATCTTAGTCACAGGTTGCTGCGCCCCATGGGCTAAGATGTTAGTTCTCTGACTGGAATTCTGTTCTCTTGCTCCTGTTTATCTATGCTGATCTATGCTACTTTTCGTATCTGAAATGGTCTTTTTAGGTGTGACTCCGGTGCCTAGGACCCATAGGATGTACTAGGTCAGCGCTTATATAGACTAAGAAATTTATTAAAACAGTATATTGGCATTCATGCAATCAGCCAAGATTCTTAGCATGTTTCTTTTTCCCAAATGATCAAATTTATCCCCTACAAAAATATCCAAGTATATTGCAGAGTTCTTACAAAATGTTTTTCTTCGCTGACTTTTAATACATCAAGGACAAAGGCCCCAGTATACCTATTTCATAGACAGGTAATTTGAGCCACCAAGGAGTACAGAGACTGCTCAGGATCATCTCACTGGTTAATGGTGCAATAGGAAATAAAATTCATTTTTCTTGAGTTTAAACACAATATAAGCTTATCCATATAACCAGAGAAATTTTGTTGGTGGTGGTGTTTTTTTTCTCTCCTGCTATTTATATGCCTATATATAAACTTTGTTGTTGGAATAATTTACTTACTTCATTTGACCCTGAAAGTGATATAGCCAATGTTATTAAAAATGGGCCTAGCTCAGCAAACACTAATCCCTGGAGTAAAAGGAAATGAGGGGATCAGAGGTGCCTCTGTTCTGCTCCTGCGGCAGCAAATCCCACTCTGAAATTTAATGTGAGCATTAGCACTGAATTAGAGTCAATTTGCAGTTTGTTTTGCCCACTGACTCTAGATTCTTGCAAAATTGGGGTCAAGACTGGACTACTTAAAAAGATGTGAATAGTCCAAAATCTGCAGAATTCTCCTTTTCCATCTTTCTTGGCCATTTCTCTCTCATTTTTCAGGCATTTTTCATATCTGTGGTGAGATTAATGTCTATTTTCACTGTATGCTTTGCCATGTTATATATAGACACATTTTTTTAGAGACATTTTTGTCTATATTAGCATAACACTCAAGTGCAAGAACCTGAATCTAATCCTGTAGGTGTAGGAGTGGAAACTCTTTTCTGCTCCCTGCTTGTGCTGCACAACGTAATCACGGCATACCTGGGTATCAGAGAGCCAAGGAAACCAGATTCCATTGGGGCAGACGAGCTCTGATCCACTGAAGTAACCCCATAATTTGGTCCTTAACCTGGTGCTTTGTCTTATGCACCTTAAAATGTTAAAAAGTATGTAACAGTGGAGTGTAACAGTTCTTTTTTAAAGGACTGATTTCCCCAGCAAGCTGGCCCTAGGTGAGCCAGCATACATTTCCAGGACGGGTTATGCCCAAGGACGTAAGGATCAGTATGGAACTGACTCCAGTTAACATCCAGTTCTAAGAACAAATCAGAATTGTGAATTCAACAGATGTAGTAATATTTTCTGTAGGTGCTTTTTTTTTGAGTAACGAGGACTGTAGTGTCTGTTCAGCATTATAGCTCAGGGAATCGGCTGAACTTTAGTTTAAGGCATGTTCTTTCATGTTATGGGTCACAGTGCTCCAACATTCTGTTGTCTGCCTGTAAACAGAGTGCTAGGAACTGCCTTTTGTACCAGGTGGATGACGGTGTGTTTCCTAAAATGCCCTTCTGAGTCCACCCTGCTGGCCCAAAGGTGACAGAGGTGACACTCTGTGGGGCCAGCGTGGCGCACAGAGCACCCAGGGCTTGGCTGTGGGGCCACCTCGTGACCTTGGGTCCGCATGTCGAGAAGACTCAGGCTGCGTGGGATAGTGTGCCACACTGCCTGCTTTCAGGTCGTATGTGTTACAGTATCCAAAAACCTTAAACGGGTATTTTTCTTTTCATTATGCAGTACAATGTGGCATGTGAGCGTGAGTTTTAAAAGTGTTATTTTTTAAGTTGTAGTAATAATGGTACACCTGGAATGAATAAATATCAATTAGTTCTCTGGAGGTGAGCAGAGAACTAGTCTTTGCAGCCTGGAGTATCAGGAGTGTGTTTATGGCCACCTGCCTAGCTCATTCTCTTTCATGGTGATGTATTTCCATGGTTATGGCAGCAGAGCTGGTGCAGCTAGCCAAGAATTTGCCTGTATCTGGGTGTCAAATTCTGCATACCTCATTCCTCAAGGCCTTTAAAGTAGTCACTTTTTGTCTTGTTCTCTGGTTCTTCCAAGTATAAAAACGCAAGAATCTTCCAGAAATAAATCCCATTTTTAAAAACTTTCCTATTCCAGCACTATTTTCACATTTCTGTGCTGGGCTTTTATGCATTAGCATTCTTGGAGAAACTGCTGCCTGTCTTGTTCATGGTTTGTGGGTGACTGGGTTTAGGCTGGCACTGGGCGAATGGGTGGGAGGCCTCCTTGGCAGTCCAGAGCCAGGGCGCAGGTCGGTGGCAGTTGCTCTCGGGCAGTGCATCTGTCCCCCTGCCAAGGTGTTCTGCACAGAGAGCATCTGAGGCACTGAGTTTGAGGGCTGCCCTATCCAGCCTCGCTCACTCCTAAACCTCCTCTCCAATAGTGCTTGGGCAGCGGTGCATGAGGCAGATAGAACGGTATGAGTGTAAAACAGAGCAAGTTCCCAGACTTCCATGGCTCAAGACGTATAGCAAATGCTTCACCATTTGTCTGTGTTGACCGTGTGTTATCATTGCTCCTCTTTCTCTGTGTACTTGGTATTTTTCAGCATCTCCTGTCCTTTCCTTCTCAGCTGTCGTAGTGCTGTTTTTGCTTTTGTCTCTGCCTTCCCAGAGCCTACATTAAAGAAACTTCATTGCTCGGTCCCTGCAATGCAGTGTGTGTATGTGTTCCCATTTCTCTCTCTCCTCCTCTTTCCCCACAGATATGTCACTGTAGGCTATTTGTAGATATACGTATATATGCAGTACTGTGCTATTTATAATACCCTGTGTAGAAATGCTGCTTATATAGTAGTATGTGAAGAGTCACTATTGTTCCTTATAGGATGCCTCATACCTTCAGCTGTACAAGATTTTGGGATTTTTTTGTTTGGTCTTTTTTTCTGGTATGAAATAACACGTTCTCCATTGTAACTGACCCTCAAACTCTGTCAGGAAAGCTTTGTAGCAGAAAAGGGCTTTTTTTCATAAAATCCCATTAGGATCAACTGTTCTCTGAACTGTTCAAAACTGTCATTTCTTTTCTCTTGAACGTGTTCCTCAGGAGATACTTTGATTATGCTATTTCTGGACAAAAGAAAGTAGCAAGAATAGCGCCTACTAGACGGGGAGGATCTGAGAACAAGGATTTGAGTGTGTCTGCTGCAGGGTCTCTTCCTCCTGACTGCCTCCCCGTGCTGAAGGGCAGGCTGCGATGTGAGGAGCTGGCAGCACCCACGTCTGCTACGGGAGGGAGGAAGCACTTGTTGTTGAACGCTTAGTGGTCTGTTTGCAGAATGAGTCTTAGAAAGCTGTAGCAAAGCACAAGCAATCAAAAAAAAAAACCCCATCCAGATGGCTTTGTAATTAATATAGTCTTTAATATTATTATTATTGTTTTCCCAGATTAGGAAATGCATTTCCTGTGTGTGTAACTTAGCTCTTGTCACCTCTGGGAATACTTTATGATGTAGCCTTTGGGTCTAAATATGCTTCAGCAACAAATCTAGTTTATGTTCTAACCACCAGCAATAGCAATTTTAGTGCACAGACTGTACATGAAACCAAGAATTATTTGTGTTACTAATACATGCCCGGTTCATCGAGCAAACTAAGCATGCTACGGTCATCCACGCTGATGGCTATCAAAATATTTGCTGCTCAGATTCAAACCTCCTATGGGTCATGATATTGGATTTAAACTGCAACAGGGAAGTGGGGAACTGTTCCATATCCCCATATTGGATAGGACAAGAAATGCTGATATTAAATTACAAAATTAAGGATTCAGATTAGACTTTCAACCAAACTTTCAAAAGATAAGACCAGTAAAGAACAGATTGTGGGAAGTAGCTTTATATTATTGGAGATTTTTGACATATTAGATAAACAACTGTCAAGAATGACCTAGAAAGTGTTGATTTATATCTTAAGTGCTGCCCCTTCTGATTCCACAAATTACAGCTTTGTGCTCAGAAGAGCTCAGCAGGAGATCGCACTCAGGTGGGTGGAATGAGCTGACATGTACCCAGCCAGGCTCGTGCCTGTGCCTAGGTGCCTCTAGACTGGCTAGAGGACAGTTCAGGCTTGTGCGAGGGTAGGATGCAAGTGTTTCATTTTCCTCTCCAGCGCAGCCCCAACCTCACCTAAGCTTCCATGTGAATGAAGCAGGGATAAAATAGATAAAAACACAACTTTCTCGAGTGATTTTCAATATTTTTCTTTAAACTCAACTCTGGGAGTGATGTGGTTGCGTGGGAATTTGTGGCTTGTTCAAAACATTGTGTCTGAAAACTCACTATCTAGAAAGCAAGTAGAAAGAATGACAATGGCTTGTGTTATGGTTTGGGTTTATTTTTAGGTTTGTTCTCATGATCTTTTACAAAACCTGCCCTTGAATACTGAGCGTTTTGAAGCTATAATAAATGGGGTATTACCTAAAAGCTGTGGATTGGGGAATAGCAAGTGTTGAGTGCAAGTCAAAAGATGCTAGGATATTAAACAAGACATACTTACAATCCATTGTGTGAAAAAGAAGCCAAGGGTATTTCTTCATTTCTTAAAGGAGACTAGGGCTCCCTCTTAAAAGGCAGATTTATGGATTAGCTAGAGTTTTAGACCATTCATCATGGGTTACAAAAGGACTTTTCCTCATTCACCTGGCACACACAGAGCTGATGGGGCAACCATGCAGCATGGTAAGCGCACATGTGTTCTCCTGTTGGAGCTTGTGAGGTTGTGACTATCTGTAGCAGCCAGGATGGTCCCTGGATTGAGACATTTAGAAAATGGTAGCAGCTTCTTTGTGCATTGAACTCGGAGGGCTGAACTCGTGGACTCTGAGAGCTTGGGAAATGCTTGTTCACTTGCTGGAAGGGATCTGACAGGCTGCAGTATTTCCAACTCCACATCTCTGATTAATTCTCTCTCACAGGCTGGAATGGCAACTCCTGAAAATCCTGAGCAGTTGATCATTGCCCTGGAACCTGAGGCTGCCTCTATCTACTGCCGAAAACTTCGCCTTCACCAGATGATAGACCTGAGTAGTAGGGCACCTGTCAATGGTTATAGCCCAAGTGACACAGTTGGAACTGGATTTACACAGGGTACTTCTTCTATTAACTTGCTTTAGATCCTTATGCCTAAGTTTGCTTTGTTCCTCAGGGCTATTTTTTTGCCATTTTTTGTCTTTGCTCCCTTGAAAAGTTCCTGACTAGCATGCAATAGCATTAAAAGCAATTTCCTTTTAATATATTGTTTCATTATTTACTCTAATTGGTCTACTTTAGTTTTTGATCCAGCAAACACATTTGCACATGCTAAAGTTTTAGCACACAGGTATGCTCATTGCCTTTACTAGGAGGTTGTGGGACTCTATTAGAGATTAAAATTAAAGAGAAGAATAGTATTTACAGATTTTTTGTTTTCCTTAATTAATTACTTGAATTAATTACATGAATTAATACTTCATGATTGGGTCAAATTTTATCTTACAATGGAAACAGTTACATGTTCATTTTGCTGCATTATCAAAGCAGTTTTGTACAGTGGGGTCTGCAGTGAGATGCAGTGTGAGTTGTTCCAGAGTTTTGGCAGATGGTACTTTCCAATGTCAGCCCTATTTATTGGCACATGACTGCTTGCTATTATCAGTGTTTGAAGACCGACTTACACTGAGGGACAGGGACTGGACCACAGTTTAAGGCACTTGGCAAAAATTCCTTTATCAGCCAAGATTTGTGAGCTTACCTGAAGTTGGAGGGGGGAAGAGGGCTGGGGACAAGCACTGTCGTGTGACTGTGGCACAATGGGCCATATGTCCTGGTAGTGTGAGTTATAACAGTTGTGCTAACATCAGGTTGGTGTGCCCATCTATCCCAGAGAGAATTTTTTTCAGAGTAATTTGTGTTTCAGCATATTTGCTGATGCAAACAGCATAAGCAAATGGAAGATTAAGCTAGTAAAGCCATTGCTGTACTTACTGGATTTTTTGTTTTAGTCAGACTGAGGCATCACATCGTTTTATCCTCTCCGTGTACCTCCTAGCTAGCAGTTGTCAGATGTGCTCAGTGTTAGGGAGACCTGCGCAAGTCCTTTCCTCTGCAGTCCCTTCTTTCCCCTGTATTTGTGTTCTCATCCATTTGTCTTCTATGTGATATTCTGTGTCTCCATTTCCAGGCTCGATAGGGATTTGCCTCTGGAGAAACAAATTATCAATGGAAAGAGTATCTGGCTAAGGAGATGTTGAAGCCAAGCATGATCTGTTTGACAGATCTCTAGGGATTCTGTTACAGGGTCTTTTCTTGGACAGGGGGCATTGTTCTCTCTCTTAACTTTGTAAAGTAAAAGCTACTGTTGATGAGAAAGATAAATTAAACCAGAATTAATCAAAATTAAGAAAAATAAAGTTTTCAGTGAATTAATTTGAGAGTGGATTTAAAATTTCATATAGGCATGGCAAGGACCCAAGAAAAGCTGGGAACGGATTAAGAAGTTTAACATAAACATAACCAGAGGAAAGCACTCCAAGGGCCCTATTATTGCTGTGAAGTGAAACCCCAAACTGTTTGGCCAGGGTAATTTTACTCTAGTCGTGGTTAAAGGCTGGATCTTGTGTTCACGTTATTGCCCACAGAAGTGGGTAACTCCTGCTGACTTCTGTGGGCTCCCTGTCACATCCTTTCCTTGGATCCACTGCTTGTTCTCTCCTGTCACTTAAACTGCTGGTCTGTGCTGCTTAGTGTGTAGAGAGGCTTCTCTGCATCGTAGGGTCTTCATGGAAGGTGCACAGGTGAAAGTGCAGCCTCTGCTCTTTTCCTAGTGACAGGCAAAAATGCATTTAGTGATTTCTGTGCTTTTATCTTCAGAAAGAATGATATTCTCATGCATTACAGGATGTGTCTCTTTTCTGTAGCATTTTATTTAACTGCCTCTAAAGGTGAATGAAAGTTGCACAAGAAAAGGAATTGTTGGTCATCCAGGTTAAGAAGTGTAATAGCACATGCCACTTTACGTTGACTACACGGAAGGTTTTGCATCTCTTAAATGTCAAAGTAGGAATTATGATTTTGCAAATTAATTTCTAATAGTGTTATTAGATTACACTTAGTTGGTATGCAGCTAAATTACTCTGTACCAAAGTCTTCTGCATATTGATAGTAGGTCAAATCTTATTAGTCAAAGAAACATATAATGGATTTGCTTATGAAATAACAGCAATATTAGGTTCTGCTGTGCAGGCTGTAGATAAAAGTAGGATTTCCATAAGTAAAGGTTGAAATAGATATTAATGTCTTTAACCATAGACGGATGACTCTCTCTCCTGCCTGAGTTATAAGAAACAGACTTGATAATCTCTTTGGGCCTTAAGAAGATAGGAAGTGGTGAACTTGTGAAATGCAGTTCTGGGATGTTTGCTTTGAAACAGGCTGGAAGGTCATGGCTTAAGGGTTCCCAAGGTATCTTTTGTGGAACACCCAAAATTCAGAATAGAAAGTCTGGGACTTGGCCCTTCCTGGGAATGTTTAGGGCACTGTTGGTCTCTTCTGGAATAGGGCTGCCACCTTGTGGCACAAATACCCCTTAGCGTGGCTGGCAATGAGGACACTTTGTTACAGGATGCAAAAACCGTAATATAAAATACAAGTCTTGTAAGGAAGGACGTGCTTGTGGCCCACAATATTAGTTTCATATTGGTTGGTTTTAATCCACTTACTCTCAAAAAAGTTCAGAACATCTCAAAAGACATTTATTTCTGTCTTTCGAGGAGTGATGTTTTATTCTCAATGCTAATACAGTAGTTTCTGTTCATATGTTCCATTAAATAGAGATGTGCCATCTGGCTTGCATTTGCTTCCTGTACTGTTTGCTGTCAGCTTGTGTGTGAGTTCTTACAGGCAGCAATTTTCTTTCTCTCCATGACCAGCTAAGGAACACGTCCGCCGTAATCGACAGAGTCGCACCTTCTTGGTGGAAAATGTCATAGGAGAGATCTGGTCTGAGCTGGAAGAAGGTAGTGCCTTTCTTTAAGGAATTTTTCTCTTTGAGGTTTTATTTTGTGAGTGAGTGAACATTGCATTTCCCACAAATCTGCTATGCACTTTAGATTCTCAAAATGATTACAAATAGAAACAAAAAATACAAGTGTATAAAATACCAGTGCTGCTCTTAGTTACCAGGGTTGAGCTGTCAATCCGAATGCTCTAGCAAAATGCATCTTCTTCAGAAGATCATAGAAAGAAATCCTAGTTTTAAAACAGAGCAGAACACATTTCCTTGGAACAGGCCTTGCAAGCCTGCTGTAATTTGGAAGCCCACCAGCATGTACCAGTAGCATGAGCAGCTCCATTAATCCACTTTAGCACTCACCTGTGCTAAATCAATAGCTTTGGACATCCAAATTCCATATTTATTATCAATCACTACATTGTAATTGCTAATAATAATTAAATTTTCAGTGCAGACAGCCATGACTTTATGTAAGCCATCATTGCTGATGATGATAATGCTTATGAGAAGTTTTCGTAGCAATATAACGCTGTTTTGGTGCTAACATAAATACCTGCTGCAAACCAGGTGATCGTTACATCGTCGTCGACAGCGGAGGGGGCACCGTGGATATGACTGTTCATCAGATCAGGCTCCCTGAAGGGCATCTTAAGGAACTATACAAGGCAACAGGTAGATGTCACTGTCACTGCCTGCTCTTCTGTGTAGTATTTTGACTTGTCATTGAAGGTAATCTTTATTATTCACTACATTTAATTAACGATTCTTTCTGAAGTAAGATCAGCATTCAAAATTAGGATAGCCTAACTGCTGGTCAGTAGACAAGGGTAAATCACTTTATTCTTCTGACATTTTGGGATAGTAAATCTCAATTTGAGAGGGTAAGAAACTGCATCTTCCTTTGCTCCTCACTTTCGGGCATGATGCTGGTCTGGCTGGAAGGTCCTATATTGCACTAATTTCACAGGCAGTGTAATCACCTGTGGGGTCCTCCACTCCGTTGGATAAAAGCACAATAATTTTCAACAATCAAGTTGCAAAATGCAATTCTTTGAATGATAATCCTTTCCTGAACCCCTCTCTATACACAGTCAGTAGTCTCAATCTACTGTGTATCTGGTGAACTTGAAGTCTAGTAAGAAGAATATTAACACTGTCTTTTTTGTGCAATACAGGTGGGCCGTACGGTTCTTTAGGTGTGGACTATGAATTTGAAAAGCTCCTGTGTAAAATATTTGGAGAAGATTTTATCGATCAATTTAAAATCAAGCGTCCTGCTGCATGGGTGGATCTGATGATAGCATTTGAGTCGCGAAAAAGGGCAGCAGCTCCAGACAGGACCAACCCACTGAACATTACTCTGCCTTTCTCCTTCATTGACTATTACAAAAAGTTTCGAGGTCACAGTGTAGAACATGCCTTGAGGAAAAGCAAGTGAGTAGATATTTGAATCTAAACAGATGCATAATTAACAACTGACTGCCTAATTACATGTAGGCTAAAAGATAATAATGTAAAAATGTAATATATTAATGAGAAAATGGAATTGCCTGAAGCATGATTCCCAGAAAAAAAATTCTGATCAATCTCTTGCAAAAGCTTTTCTGTAAAGACTTACACTCTCGTGGTGTTGTTTTCTATGACTTTTATCAGGCCACCATGCAGAGAATCGCAGGACAGCTGAGGGTGCAAGGGACCTCTGGAGATCATGTAGCCCAAGTCCCTGTTGGTTGCCCAGTGACCTATTAAGTCACTTTCCTGAATTTGACCTAGTAGTCTGACTCATTTATTAATGATTTTATTTAAGAATCAACCCTAGATGATATTTCTGATGTCAGTTCTGCTTTGCAAAGTACTCAGTTAAATCAAAGACCGATTTCATAGATGGGAAAAGAGATTAACAAAGTATGAGGGTCAGAGATAACAGAGATGCATAAAGTTAATTACTGAGAATGATAATTTTTAGAGGCTGAAATGATCTTGAAATGATTCCATGATCAGGAGGTGGTCCAGGATCAAGCACTGTAAAAGACATGGTTATTGCAGAAAAGGAAGTGAGGAGAAGGTAGAAGTGGACATTCTGACTGTTAAAGGTGACTTCTGCTAAGAGAGTCATCATCTCCCTCCCCTCCCTTGAAATTTTGTTGCTCCAGCTGCCTTGGGCTGAGGTGAGGCCAGGCCCACTCCTCCAAACAGACAGGCAGACTGTGTGTCTTGCAAAGGCTTGGCTGTTTCTTATGGCTAGACTTGTTGCCTTAATGTCCATCTTCATTGTTACTTTCCAGTGTGGACTTTGTGAAGTGGTCCTCCCAGGGAATGCTGAGGATGAGCCCCGATGCGATGAATGCTCTTTTCAAACCGACCATCGACCAGATTGTTCAGCACCTTAGTATGTATCTGTGTGCAATCCCATCTTCAAGCCAAGCTGAGGCTGGAGCTTCATTTGCCATTTCAGACCAGCAGATAAACAATCCAGCTAGGCAAGAAATCTAGTTCTGAAATGTGCAGCTCTCTATAAATTAGGGGACATTGCCTTAATACATCTTACTAGCTCATTCTAGTAAAAGTTCTTGAGTGTTCAGTGTTGGGTTGCTGTCTAAGCTTAAATTATTCAGTGCTACTAGGGCTACAGGCATTCAGAGGGCTGAAGTGTGCTGGTTAGCTCAGATCCTATTTTCCGTTCTCCTATTTTTGGAAAGAAGCAATTAATGTCAGAGACATAATTATGTTTCTGATTTTTTCCTTTTATTAAGACCTCTAGTTCATTTCTCATCTGTGGGTGGACTTAAGAAGTCATATTTTTTTCATGACTGCCCAAATCACTGACAGCTCTAAACCTTGATAAAAAGTATATCCAGGCATGACTTAAGCAGCACTGGGTATATTAATCCAGTAATAGAAAGTGACATAGACTTATTGTGAAATTAATTACTCTGCCTTATGGAAGATTTCGTTTGTATCAAGTAGAGTGTAATATATATGCTGAGCATGGTGTTATTACCTACACATTACAAAGCACTAATTACATTGTATTTGGAACACAATATCCAATTTTGGTCTCTCTGTATGAGGAATTACTAGGTAAACTTGAGAGGAGACACTTAAGAGAAATTATATATGAGCAGGAAGGACACACCTAGGATTGCAATAGTTTGGACAGCGTCTTGGTCATGCTGCCTCAGTTATTTAAATGAATTAAGAGTGAGCTGTAGTTGATGTTGAGTAATTAAGCTATTTGTTTTTTGGGGGTGATATGAGCTTAAGCTAAGAGGGAACATGTGCAAAAAGGCAAGGGGGGGATTACTTTGCACGTGGTGTACACTGTGGTTAAGATGGGAGGGTCTGAAATAGGAACTGAATTTAAAATTGGATGAATTCTCTGGAATGCAGTAAAGGGCCTTTGAATTAGTTAAGGTTGGGAATATCTCTGCTGCTTGCAGTTATATGATGATGTCAATCCTCCCACCACAAGAATTCTGATTGGCAGTTTCTGTGCTAAGAGTCAGTCCATCTCCCTTTACTAGTTCAACTGAAATAAAATATCTGTTCAGGAAACCTAGATGCTATTTCTGCTTCAGAAGGGAGTTCTTTCTAGGGAGTTCCTGGTCACAGGCATTGCCTCAGTGGAAGACAGTACAGAAGAGCCCGTAGCCTCTTTTGCAGAAGAGGAAGTGAAGCAGAAATGGACCTAGTGCTGGCGAAACTTGGTGGGGCGGGCACAGAGTCCCTCAAAGCACATAGTGGTTTCAGATCTTGTGTATACGAGGGTATTAGGAGTGATTTTCACCCATGTGTATCACTTTGCCTCAGGAAAATTTTCCATAACTAATGGCCTTTGTCTCTGTTTAGGTGACGTGTTTGACAAACCGGAAGTGACCAATGTCAAGTTTCTGTTTCTGGTGGGTGGCTTTGCTGAATCCCCCTTACTTCAACAAGCTGTCCAGAGTGCTTTCGGGTCCAGATGTCGAGTCATCATTCCGCAGGATGTGGGGCTCACCATACTCAAAGGAGCTGTGCTCTTTGGGCTAGACCCCGCTGTGATCAAAGTGCGGCGTTCCCCACTCACCTACGGTGTCGGGGTGCTGAATCGCTTTGTGGAAGGGAAGCATCCACCAGAGAAGCTGCTAGTTAAGGATGGCACACGCTGGTGCACTGATGTCTTTGATAAATTTATCTCAGCTGACCAATCTGTAGCCCTTGGAGAAACTGTGACACGCAGTTACACACCTGCAAAACCTTCCCAGCTAGTTATAGTGATCAATATCTACAGCTCAGAACAAGATAACGTCAGTTTTATCACTGAATCGGGAGTGAAAAAGTGTGGCACCCTGCGCCTGGATCTCACGGGAACTGATGCATCAGTGCCAAACCGACGGGAGATCAAAACGCTCATGCAGTTTGGGGACACTGAAATCAAAGCCATAGCCATTGATGTTGCCACCTCTAAAAGTGTCAAAGTTGGTATTGATTTCCTAAATTATTAGTAGCCCATTCTCTCCACCACCACCTGTTTGTGAGACTGTTCTTCCACTATTTCATTTTTTGACTTTCAGAAATCATGTAATTGACTTGAATTTCAGCAGGCTAGATGAGAACAGCTGGTAGGTAGATCTATTATGTTGGTGACCTTGGGTGACCAAAGGCTGGATCTTAACGGACCCTTTAAAGGTTTGGGGAGCAAAAGGTTCAGAGGTAGTAAAAGTTCTTCAATTGCTCAAGCATGTTCAAAGCCCCACCTTTATAAACTAATATGGATTGTTGTTAGGTGCTAAAGACCAGATCAAAATATATGAAATCATTAGATCTTTGTTATGAAATCCTTCTTCCTCTCAAGAAACGCCAAATCACAAGGTGGTTGTGTGGGTTATCTGAACAGCACCAACCTCTGAAAAAAATAAAGACTAGCTTACAGTGTTCTATTCTCTTGATTTTGCCCTGTACATTCAAAATTTCAAGAGCTCAAAGCTTAACAAAATAGAAACTTACTTGACGAAATAGAAACTGAGTTTCTTAATTTCTGAGATTCCACTGAAAATAAACTTCTTGGAATCCTTAAAATTAGATTATATAATGTATATTGGGAGCCTAATATTAACTGCTACAGTTTGAGAATATAGCCTTTATTGTTAAAAGCTCTTAGATTTTCCTTTTCAGGCTATTTTAAACTTTTATTGGTCGCCATCTGAAATCACGGAGTTGCGTAACAGTTGAGGCTGGAAGGAACCTCCATAGATAAACTAGTTCAGCCACCCTGTTCAAAGCAAGGGCAGCTGGAGCTGGCTCTTCTGGCCATTATCCAGGTAGGTTTTGAGTATCTCCAAAGCTGGAGATTCCACAGCCTTTCTAGGCAACCTGTTCCAGTGTCTGAACACTCTCACCCAGAGAACTCGGCCTTTTTGTTTCTTTAAATGGAATTTCTTGTATTTCAGTTTGTGCCTGTTGCCTCTTGTCTGTTCACTGGCTACCCTGAGAAGAGTCTGTCTTCCTTTTGTGTATGCCCTCTTAGGAGGTGTTTGTTCACACTGGTCAGAATGGCCCCGTCCCTCTCTTCTCTGGGTAAACAGCCCCAGCTCTCTCAGCTCTTCCTCACATGTCACTTAGTCCCTTAATTGACTTTGTGGCCCTTGATTGAGCTTGCTGCAGCAGGTCCATGTAAAATACAGTTAGCTGAAGGCTCTGCGGGAAGTTTTAAACAAATTGAGAAGACTACCGGATTAAAAGTATCATAGTTTATTTTCAGTAGTGAACATTTTAGTAATGGAAAATCTATTTCTGTGTTGAGTTTAACATGCATTAAAGCGGAGAATGAAACGGCAGATAGCATTAAGTAGATAAAGCATTCCTACTGGGGCTGGGAGCACGCAGCTTCGCTGCAGCGAAGGTACAGTGATGGTCACAGAAATATCTGGCTTACCAAATAATAACTTCCTAGACATATTTTCCTATGCATGTTCATCTAGAGAATTTCTTCTGCGAGTCTCAAGTTTTTTATTTAGTGAGATCCTGCAAATGGGGAACATGTGAAACCCTGGATCTGTCTGCTATGAACCGGTAACTTCTAATGCAAATCCAAACCCCCACTCTAAGTCACAGACTGATGTTGATCTGTAGAATCACCCCAAAATGCTGCTAGCACTCCTAAAGCTTTGACACTGATAACCTGCTGGAATTCAGTACATTTTTGAATCTGTGCAATGTTAATTCTTAAACTACACCTTCCTTTCTAGTAAGTTTAGCATGAGTTAAAGCCATGACTGACACTTCTGGGAAATGAAAGTTTTAACAATTATTTCACTGATTTACGTTCCAATCCTGCACTTCAGATTTCTCTGTTTAACTTAAGTGTGTGTTTTGCCACAGCAAAACTGGCTGGCTGTGTTTTGCTCTTGAATTTTGTGTCTCCTGCAGAATTCCCGAGTAGAATGTGGAAAGGAATCTGTTTTGCATTCAGTCCATTTAAAAAATAAAAATTAAAAAAACCCCCACAACGATGACTATAGAGAATGCTAGTCACAGTATCCGGCTGGATACTTTGTGTAATTGCAAAGTGTGCTTGCTAGCATTCAGTTTCCTGCTGCCTGCTAAATGCTTTAAAAGCTAAATATTAGAATTTTTGTGTGTTGCTTTCCATGGTTTACAAACAAGAGTAACTTTAAGATGACTTATGAACAATATAATTTTATGTATATACAATATTTAAATATTGTACAGACTCTTTCTTTCTACAGTGCTGTTTCCTTGTATAAAAATGCTCTTTGCCTCTGTTGATTTCATTGAGCTGTTAATTTTAAATAACAATTTTTCAATCAGCTTCTGTAACTATAGGCTTTGAAAGATGGTAAGATATGAAATGTTAAAGGCCAATCTTATAGTAGTAGGAAAGAAATGTTGGTGTGTCAGAGAACACAACATTCTTCCTGCAATGCAAGTCATAGCAATCACGCATATTACATGGATGTGCTGGTTTGTTGGTGGATTTTTTTTTACTTTGTTTCAAGTGGTCACCTTTACATTTCTAACAGTTCATCATAATAATGGATGAATCCTCCTGTAAAATCATGTTAAAATTGTATTAAATGTATGATCAGGATATATGGCTTTTTCAACATTTTCTTTTTGCCTTTTTTTAAGTATTTCCAGTTAAAAAGCATACTTGCCAAAGGCGGGCAACACCACTTTCCAGCAGCTGCAGGCCAGGGCCAGCAGAGACAACCAGGCTGCCAGTGCCCGAACCCAGAGTTCCCTCAGAAAAGCAGGCTGCAGGGGCTCCGCATTCTGCCTTTCACCGAGTGGGTCTGACTCGGCACAGACTTGTTTCCAGAACTTTTGTGGCCTTAATGTTAGCACAGAATTCGGTTTAGTTAAACCTCGGTGACGTGGCTGCGACCTTCCCATGAGGAGGAGACCCACTACTCATCATCGTGTGGCTCATGATTTTTGTGCCGTTTTCAGCCTGTTTGCAGTGAATAGGAACAGTAGTTTCTGCAGCTCTTTGGAAGTGTAGTTTTTGAACTGTAGTGGTTTTCTGCACTTTTATATTCACCTTTTCTAAGATTCTATGTGGATCCAAGCAGGGGGTTGTTAACCAAATAATTCTGCTGTCACTGTAAAATGTGAAGATTTTGCATATTTTTGCACTTCCTCATTATCAAGCTTATCTTTGCAGAACAGGGAACTACTGAGCAAACTCCCACCTGACCTCATTGCCCTCTTTAAACCCAAGAGTGGAAAATTAGCTTGTCTCTAGTGAATTAGGATAAGGAAGTAGAATATTACGCTATGATCTATAGTCTATAGCCCTGTTGAGCAGCTTTACGTGGTAAGTGGCATATGGATGCCCATTTTGATAGTGAAGGTTGTTAGGCTATAAAATTACTATGAAGCTTGTTAGGAAATGAAGTCATTTTTAGAATAGTAATTCTGTAACTTGAGCAGGATATTCCCTGCAGAGCATTTTTCCGTAGGGATTGCAGATGGCATTGTGCAACTTAGTGTGGAAAAGGGCTGCTTTTCTTAGTAAAAACAAGCAGCCTTGACAGAAGTTTTTCTTAAGCAGCAACTGGCAAGTGTGGGTAAAAATTAAATAGCTCCAGGCTGAAAGTTAGCAGCTAATTGTGATAGAATGACTAATTGTACTAGAGTCTGATAAATGTGCAGTGATGGTTAGAACAGGTAATATTGGAATATTTATACCACTGTATATATATATACAGGAGTTTTAATGCATTATTATGAGAAGGCTAATTATATATTGCAGAGATTTAATCGCCAAGATAAGCTGCATATTTATAATATGAAGTGGCTTAAGCTGCTGAATAGCATAAAAGTTGTTGGGCATAATGTCACAGTACTCACCTGCTTAAAAATAGTCTTAAACTATATTATAAAACCAACCATTGTGGTCTTGTTCACCTCTGTGCAAGATAAGTTCAGATTTCACTGATGTTTGGAGCTGTTCACAACTTGTCTGGATTGTATCCGAGTGTTCTTGTGTCTTCAGCCATGTCAAATAAAATATGATAAAACCAAATTTTATTTGTGTTACTATTTTTTATGCAAATCTCTATAAAAAGTTAGAAAGGCTAAGTGGATTAATATTCAATAGTTCACCTTCAAAATGTATCAAAGGAGAAATTTAAAAAACTCACTTAAAGTGTCACCTGTTGAAGAAGAAATATCTTTAAAACAACATGCTGATGGCTTTAAAGAAGGCCCGTGCATGAGTTTCTCTCCCAAGCCTTCAGGTTGCCACCAGCACGGACACATTTTCCCACAAAATACTCACAGGTATTTGCGTGCAGAGGCAGCAAAGCCGGTGCCCTCCCTGGGAAGGCCCTTCTGAGGAAGAGATGGCACCAGCCCGGGGCTGTCTCTGGAAGGGCACTGGCTGCCCTCGGCTGCTGGGGCTCCCAAGGGCCACCAGAGCTCCAAACAGTCACCAGAGCTCCCAGTGGCCACCAGAGCTCCGAATGGTCACCAGGGCTCCCAAAGGCCGCCAGAACTCCAAACAGTCACCAGGGCTCCAAATGGTCACCAGGGCTCTCAAGGGCCACCGGAGCTCCAAACAGTTAGCAGAGCTCCCAGTGGCCATCAGAGCTCCAAACAGTCATTGGAGGAGATCCCAACAGCCACTCGAGCTCCCAAGGGCCACTGCAGGAACTCCCAGTTGTCACCAGACCTCCTAAGGGCTGCCAGAGTCGCACCCAACGGCCACCAGGTTGTGAGGGGGCGGGCGGCATGGAGCAGCGTGGCCGCTCTGTGCAGTAGGGGCGGCACGGTGGGCGGCCGCGTGGGGTGGCAGGGCTCGAGGAGCGGCACCGGCGGTGCCTTAGATGGGTCACGCGTTCGTGTCCCACCACTGCCAGTAGGCGGGGTGAGAGGCACCCCCGCACCTGCAGCCTCCACAGCCTCCACCCCTCGCGCTGCCCTTCATCGCTTTGCGATGTGAAGGGAACTAAAGGAATCACTCTACACTCATCACATCCTTTCCGTGCGCTTTGCTTTCCATCTGGGACATGAAGTGTTTTTCAACATGGGTAACAAGAGAGACTGAGTTCTTTGTAGTTTCCCTCCTGCTTTTGGGGTTAAATGTTGATTGCAAATTCTGAGCTAACGCTTCAGTTTCTGATGGAAAGTTGTGCACTGCTGTTGGGGTGTTTGAGAGTTCAGTTCTCTCTTATTATTTATACCGATGCCTTAAAAATAATTTTACATTCTGACATAGTATCTTTTTCTATAGAGTAATTCCTTTGCAGTCCATATCCTTCAGGTCCTTTATTTCACTTGCTGTCTTGAAGGCCTATGAGCCTTCTGGTACCGTGTATCAGCTCCAGCATCATCTATAAGATAGTGACCTCGTGGGTAGTGGCGTGCTGGTCATTTCACAACATCGCTCCCCTTCAACTACCTAAATTATAAATGTTACTGAGCAAAAGCTCCAACCAGAGGGTGATTTTGACTGGTAAGAGTGACCCATGCTCACTCTGCCTTCATGCTGAGCACACACATCGTGTGCGTGGTCACACCAGCGTAAGCTCTTAGAATTCAGCTTGTTCTAGAGGAGCTGCTGTGGGTTTAACTGGAAAGAAACTGTACTTGGCCTGCTAACTGAAGGGGTAGTGGTTTTTTTTTTTCTTCATATAAGAAAAAAGGTTACATTATAATACAAGAGGATATGAATTTAGATATAATTACCGATTTTCTTTCAGTTATGATCTCTGTCCGAAAATACTTAGACGTCAGAAATCCCCCAATACCTGGATACACAGGTGAGCAGTATGTTCAGACTTCTCTCCCATGAATACAGCAGAACCAGTCAGCAATGAATGTAATGCAGCAGATTTAACTGTATTTCTTTAGCATAGAGCACAGTCCTGCTCTTTAGGCTGAGCTGTAATATAATATTTAGTGTAATGAAAACTTGTAATGAAAATAGATGATTACATGGTGACTGTTCCCTTAGAGAGTTAGTTTCCCATCTGAAATACTTTTCTGATCATGCAGTTTGTTTCAGCGGAACCATAGTTTCTAACAAATTGAAGATGAAGCTTAAAAATTGCACTTTTAGTAAACTCAAAGTAAATTCAGTTCTATTATTAAAAATATCTATTCAAAAGAATTCTTCCCCATAGCTAGGAAATGAGACGAGCATTAGCGGAAAGGATTGTACTCTCTTAGGCCTCATCGGAGGCTGGAACTGAGGTATCAGGCCAAGGAACTTCATGTGTCCAGGTGTCTCCAAGGATCTACAGGGTCTACAGGCTCTTTGTGCATCCATAGATCTAGAAGCGTTTCGTAAGATCCCGCTGCTCTGAGAAGTTTCCATTCCGCTTTGAGCAACGCCGCGTTTCCCGCTGACTCTTGCAGGCCACATCCCACTGGCGTTTGGCAGCATCGGCAGCAGCTACGGCCGCGACTCCGTGGTGTGCACGGGCCTGTTCCGCAACACGACGCGGCGGCGCCGGGACGCGAGGAACGAGCTGTGGCGCGGGGCAGCCACGACACCCCAACTGCCACCTATTTGCTGCAACGACGATGTTTTACAAGTGCTGTATGACTATAATTATAAACACCACCCTAATAGGCTAGGTACTGTATTTAACTTGGAATGAACTTGATTTCAGCTAAACATTCAATTAATGTTACTAGTACAATGGGAAATATAATTACAGTCTTCAGGGACACATTAAGAACCAAATTTTGCTTTCAGAGTTCCTGTGCATTGCTCTGGTTTCGAGCTGAATTGCATGTACGTGCATTCACTGCCTGAATTTGGCCCTTTCACTTGATGTTTCTGTTGTAAATTTTAAGATTCTCTCACATGAACACGTTTATATTTAAAGTCACAGTCTCATCTTGACAGGAAGTGTTTTGTATGAATCCTACATCAGTTTTACTGGTATTACAGAAATCCTTGCTTAAATAGGGCCCCAAATGGCACCGTGCTTCGCACCGAGATTTTCAGTGTTCCCATTCTGGTGCTAATAGTCACGGAATAGAACAACCTATAGAAAAGTCTTCCAAGAGCAGTGTCCAACTTCCCCAAAGAGGTCCTCTCCTCTCAGTTACCTAAGTAGCCTAAATATCACCAAACATCCCTCTCCAGTAGAACGGATTTGGGGTCCCCTTGCAGAATTCAAGAGCTGCCTGATTTTCAAGAGATGCTGAATGCTGCAGCTCAGATAAACTGGTGAGAGCTGCAGGTCGTACAGTCATGTCCCTTATTTACATGTATCATTTAGACACTGACATCTAAAATTGCAGCAAAAACCTCATCTTTTGCCATCCTGAAAACACATCCCAGCCAATGTCAGGAATGCTGAGTAGCCTGTGGGGAAGTGACTAAACTAATGCTCTGATGCCCACGACAGTTCTGTCTTCTTACCCTTGACATTATATATGGCCCAATTTAAACACGCAAACAGCTTAATTGGTTTTATTAGTCACATGCTCAGAAACTTGGCATGATTTTACTACAGTGCTGGATTAAGGTACAGAAGTGATGTGGGAAACTTATGTCCCATGTCTTGGAAAAGCCAAATAGAGCAGATCTAAAACAGCTGTGATAACTCTGCCTTGTTAATGTACAGGGCAGCTTTAGAAAGAGATTCCCTATTTTGATTTTTCTGATTCCTTTTAGGAATTTAGGAAACAAACAAGTCATTCAAATGAAACCTTTAGATTCCCAGAGAATCTGCTTTCAAGCTCTCAGATCCTGCTGTACTAAAAGTTTATATCCAGTTGTTCAGCATACTAAATCACTGTTCCGCTAGTAAAGATTACAGTAGTAGTAAATGGTGTGACTTCTTTAACAAGGGGATTTAGCTCCTACCTTTACAACAAATCTCACTGCAGCCTTATCTACTGGTGACTTATGAACACGTGTCTTTCATGCTTTAATTAGCTTTACATTGCAGTTCTTTCACACTTTCCCTTAGAGGTTTTCAGGCTTCTACAGCATTTGAGGTTCTGCTCTCTCCATTCAAGACTGCTGAGTACCTTCTCTTGGCAACATAATCTCCAAATATGGATCAAACCTTGACTTTTAAATGCATCGACTCAAAACTGAACTCCAATCCAGACTTTTTATAATTATTCCATTTTAATTAAGGCTTGTCTTGAAAACAGCATTTTTTGTCCTTTATACTTCAGTCTTGTATAGGATCCCCAGAAACTCAGTCTACCATGATTACTATAAAAAAAATCTTTAGCTACAACTCTTCATATTGTCGCCATCCCCTTTCTTTCTACATTGCTGCACGTTTCACTTAGCAGCAGCTACCTCTAGTGTTTGAACAAAATCACTATTTTAACAGCAAAGAGAAAACTGGTGGCTTGAAACAGGAAATCACTCATGTCCATTGAAACGTTACACAGGCAGGAGACAACCCCCACTGTGAGAGTCTCACACCCCAAAGGAGATGACACTGGCACACTTAAGTGCGGGAGAATTTCACTGCATAGAGGCTGTTTCAGAGCTCATTAAATCCAACAGAAAGGTTCATCCTGACTTCAGGATTTAAGCTAAACCCGTCCTGGCTTTCAGCCAAGCCCTTGAGTCCTTTGTAGCCACAGAAATACATATTCAAAAGTAGCATTTCAGGAGTTGCCTGGGTAAAAAATGTAGCTTATCTCAGCAGCGCTAAGGGGTTATATAAAAAGCAGCCAAGCAAATACCTCAGCAATACAAAAAGTCTGAATAGCAGCATATGAAGTATGTCAATTAACTACAAATACTTTATGTAAGCCATGAAATTCTGCATCTTCAGCATTTAACATGTAATTTTTTAGCGGTTGGTTATAGCTTTGAAGTAGTATCTTCTTTTAAATTATTTTTTTCCCTCATTTTTCAGGTACTGTGCTAATTGAGAAAAGTTTGCTGGATCCTCCTCTCCCAGGTTGGACTGGCTTTGTGCCCAGAGCAAAAGTCACCGAACTAGGACACGGTGTTCGTTACCACGTGATGGCAAAAAATTGTTTTCAGGATTTTAAGAATTTAATAAATCGAGTTCCTTATGATTCTTCTATCAGTGCCCAGAGGTAAGTGCTCATGAACACGGAGAAGGGAAAAACACACTGTGAATATTGTATTCACATCGTTCACAGCAGAACCAACACGTGAGAGGAGAAGGGTACCAGACTGAACGTAAGGTGCAGAAGAGACCAGCTGGAGAGACAGCCAGCCAGGCCCGCAGGCGGGAGAGCACCAGGGGGTCGTGGTCCAGCCCAAAGGATGCTGTCCTGCACGATGTCTGCAGGAGGTCCAGCATTTAACAGTGTCATCTTACAAGCAATATTACAGTGCCACCCTTCCTTTCAGTTAAATTCCTACGTTCCTTGCATAAACAGAGGGCTCAGGATAGCAGTAGGGTTTTGGGGATCCTCTGGTGCCTTGTCCTTGCAGAAGTCCTTAGCTAGCAGTACACAGACAGGCAGGAGGACAGAGACCTCTTTGCCAGCTCGGTGCAGCAGGGTCAGCATTTAAGTCTGGTAACTGTGAAACACCTGGAGAATCAGGTAACATAAATGAGGCTGTTCCAAAACACATATAAATTAATTCTGTAGTAATTCTGCTTTGTCTTAGAGGTGAGACACATGACATTGAAGTTCGTAAAGTACCGCAAACCTACCAAAGATTCTACAGGCCCGAAGGCATGATGCCAAAATACACTGGTCACATCCCACGTAAGCATTTACCATTTCATTCCTTTATTCCAGTCAATATTAACTGTGGCGTTAGGCTTTTTCCTTTGCTGTTAGGGACACTGTCCAGTGCTGTGCATAATCTCAGTAAGTCTGTAACAAGAGGAGTTGGAAAGGAACAACATCAGATAAACCCTTGACCATCTAGATAATAAAAATTAATGACACTGCCACAGAAAGCTCCCGAGAGCTTGATACTGCTGCTTGCCATTGTCACACTGCTACAGTCCTGCTTTCAGGAATGAATAAGAGACTGGCTAAATGTGGGAAAACAGAGAAGAAAATGGCAATGGTTCTCAGTCACAGAGGGGAGAAATCCATGACAAATATCTCTGGCTTCTCTCTACACCTGTGCAGATCCAGGCAGTGTTTTTTGCTGGCTGCAGTTCAGGCTCTGTCAGAGCATTTCAGGAGATACATTAGGCTGGGAAGGACCAAATGCACCACATATCTTACCTTCCTGTGGCAAGATAGTGCTTGCTCTGCCTAAGTGATCCCTGACAGTTGTTTAGTATCTTTAAACCTTCTGGTAATGCAGCACTGCTGCCTTTGCAGGTGGTTGATTTGCATTTAAGTGTCCTCACCTTTGTCAAGTCTTGGTAATATCAGCTCTGAATCTCTGGGGCTGCAGCTGAATGCTATTATACCTTCTTGTGTACTGAGAGGACACAGGAGCATTCCATCCCTTTCCATTTTGTGGCAGGTTTTAGCATTTGAAGAGTATTCATATGCTTAGTCTACTTCTCTAAATTAAAACTCAAGACTTTCAATCACATGTGGTAGACCTGTGGCTTTTTGTTTGTTTGTTTTTTAATGTCTATTGTGGCCATTTTGGGGGATGATACGGTGGATTCTGGTTTCTTGCAGATAAACATCTAATTGCTGGAAAGACATTTGGAAATCTCTGCCGCAGCAGCTCTGTGTGTACACACACTGAAGACTCCTATGGTGTGTATCTCACCAAGAAGCAGAAGGCCCTGCAGAAGCATCAGCAAGCAATGAGTGTGAGGAATAACTGAGGCATGTTCTGGTTTTGCCTTTTGCAAACATTGATTAAAGGTCTTGTATGCAATCTAAAGGGGTGTGTGTTTAAACCTCAGGGCCTTGTTGCAGCAGTTAATGTTACACTCATATATTTGGATGTGCTTTTGATATATTGCGTGTATGAGGTAACAAAAAATTGTGGTTATGAGTCATATACAGTTTTGTACTCCTGTAGCTTTTAGCAAATTGCCTTGCTAAATTCATTTGTAATGCTGAGATTCAGATAGTAGTGCTACTAATTTGAAGTGTTTTGAGATTTTGAGCTACATGAAAAATGCCAGAACGGATAATCCACCTTCCAGAAGGACTTGTTGCCAGAATTCAGGTAGGATGCACTGAGCTGTGACACTTTTGACTGCAGACTGAAAATGCAGTAAACCAGACTATCTGTAACTGCAGTAAGCCAAGCTCCATCCTACGAATAAAACCTAGTCCACCTGGTGGTCATCCTACCTTTGACTGGGTGTCAGCACTTCTGGCCTTTATGTTTCTCTCAGATATTCCCTATCCTAAAATCTCCATCTCTTCCTTTGTGACCAATATGGTACATGCTGCACTTTGAAAACCAGTATCTAAACAAAGAGTGTTGGAAGAAATATCCATGGACTCAATCCCTTAATTGCTATTTTACTCTGAACTGATGAGTGTGGGAGAATCACGCACACTTGATAGATACCCATTGCTTTACCTCTCAGCGTTTCACTAGCCTCACAGGCACGTGAGATGACACTGAGGTATGGAAAATCCTACATAATAATGCTTTCAGCTCTGCCTCATTTATGGAGGAAGCAGAACTATTCTAAGCAACAGAGCAGCTCGCTCGGCAAGTACATGTCGTATGAACTCAGAAACTTAAGATTTATTCCATCTGTCTTATTCTATTCCCCCATAGAGATGAAAAAAAAATGTCTCCCCCATTATTCCCACACCCCAAATACTACACATAGGAGATTATGGGATCGGTAGGAGAAACCCCAAAAGAGCTACTGTTTAGAAATGGACAGTCTGCAAATGTCCTTTGACCAAGGCCTGGTTAGGAGACACAAGAGCAACTGAACCTGTTTTGGATACCAAAGCAAAGCAGAAAGAACTGGTGAAAATCCCTAAATTTACAGAGCTGCTCTTGGGGATTTTTCTGTGTTACCTTATATTAATCTGCCTAGAGCATTATTAGCATATTCACCTGCATTTAAATAATTTATTTTTTCACTAGATGCCAACTTTTTTTTTTTGTTCTTTCAGAATTATTGAAATCTATGACAAGAGGTAGTGATACGAGGAAAGGTTTGATTTCTGGTTTGTTAATCAGTTCCATAATATCTCATTCTTCCCAATTGCTTTATTCAATAGCACCAATTTCTGCTTTCAGGTCTTGACTTCCCTGTTAAGCATTTAAGTTTCAGATTTTTTTTTTAATCTTTTAACCTTTAGCCCTTTGATTTTTTTTTTCCCCTCAGCCTATAATTTATTATACAGTCTCCTGTCAGAGGAGGAGGTAGACTAGGTGATTTTTACTGTATTGCAAATTATAATTATTATCGTTATTTGCATTAGTAATGGATTCATTCTTATCACTGAAAACAATTCCATTATCCGATCAGACAGTTACCTTCACACTGTCCGGGATCGTGTATTTTCATCAGGCACCTCTTTCTCGGCGGGTCAAAAGGAGAATTCTGCTCTCGCGCAGGCGTTTTTCCCGCTGCGTTCAGCGTTTTCCCCGGTGAGGAAGATGTTGATCCCCCTTGAACGCCATTTCTGGTGAAAACGGGCCCTTTGTGGCCGCCACGCTCTTGTCCTCAGGGCATGGCTGCCCTCGCTGCATGGAGCTTCACACTGCCCATTCAGCCCATGAGGAGCTGGGATGCCCCGGGAGGACATTAGACTCCTTCGGGAGCTGGCTAGGGACACAAGGATTTGCTCCGGGAGTTAAGGACACGGAGCACGAGGGCAGGTGTCACGCTCGGCTCTGCAGGCCGCCATGGCGTCGAGTGAGGGAGGGGAGGGCGTCGGCACGGCCAGCACCTCTGGTAAAGCGTGTCCCTGCTTGCGAGCATGGCCCACACCACCCGGTTGAGGTGGTGATCCTAGCACGTGTCCTTGTGGAAAAAAACAACTCGAAAACCTGGGAATGAGCAAGCTGCGTGAGGGCAGACACGGCCTCGAGCCCTCGAGCCGCTGGCCTCGCTCCTTGCTGCTGCTGTTCGAGAGCTCGTGTGGGCCTGTGTTCATCTAAACCACCCCACGAAGCAGCGCCATGCCGGCTACCTCTGAGGATTCGGTTTTCCTTCAGCTCCAGACTGGTTTGATGCGAAACTATCACCCACTTGATGAAAACGAAGGTGAGATTTTTCAGACCACACATTCCAGAGCAATAATCACCCGGGCCCCAGCACAAGGAGGGCCCCTGAACACAACACCCCTCTCTGGACCTCACCTAACGTCCCCCCTCCGGAGGGCTCGTGCGGGCCGTAGTCGCCCTCACGTCACTGTGAGAGTGACCACAACGTTTCGACTAATTTAAGGAGCACTTTTCTTCTTGATTCTGTTGGCGTGTGGGCGTGACTTGGAGGTAAGTTCACCTTCACACACACCTCTAATGGTATTTTTCATTAAGGGCTGTGAGAGCACCACGTCCACCCTCTCCCTTCCTCTGCCTCCCACCGATACCTTCTGCTTTGGCCAACTAGTTTGCCAGACATTTGTTTGTTTTGTTTCTTTTCATTGTGCTTGGAAGCATTTTCAAGGGGAAAAAAAAGAAAATCTGGACTTGCTGCATTTGTTTGCATAGAAGCAAATATTTTCTTTGGGTAAATATATTTTTTTTTTCCTTTTCTTTATTTTTTTTTTAGAGGATCTGATTGCAATTTCAAAAATAACAACATTTGAGCAATTAATTATGACCACACAGTATAAATATTTCTGTAGTACAAAGGTGTGGCTAAATAGCATTTGACTCGCACTCAAGAACAAAATAGCCCTGGGACATAACATAATAAAATTCCCATTTCTTGCTCTGAAGGAGAACCTCAGGAGAAATAAAGGGATATATATATATATGTATATATATTTCCATATATAAATATGGAAATAAATACACATCCATAAACATTGTCAGCTGAGACTAGGTAAAAAGGCTCCAAAATGAAAAAACTCAAGAGATGCATGAAGAAGAATTAATTCATCAATGCCAGCTGAAGCTAAATGCAAATACATCTTGAAAGGTAGAACATCATTATCCTGCTGATTTATGAAGCAAAGAATGATGTAGTCAGTGAGACAACAATGAGCATTGCTATAGTTCAGTATTAATTAGTCACGTGAAATCTTGATTTTTTTTTTATTGTCCTCAGGTGATTTGTAACGTACGAGTGAAATACATTACACTTGGCAATCTAAAATGGGACGAAAATATGTAGGTCAGGTTTGCTGCCATGCTTAAAATTCTGATTGCGATGCTGCCCACCAACAAAATAATAGTAATTTCTTGCAGGAATTATAAACTTAAACTACAGTACAAAGCATTGTGCACCAAATTACTCATTCCATAAACCACAATTATAGCCCACTTGTTTTCTAATACAGATAACAAAAGATACATTTTAAGATCTGCACTTACTCTTCCTTTAATCAATAAAGTGAGCTTTTCAAAATGATACAAAATGATACAAAAACATTCCTACATTTAAAGATTCAATCAAAGAGTTGCCATGAATGGTGTGGTATTAAAGTTGAAAAAAATAATCAATTTAGCTTGTATTTTTGAACATGATTTGTCACAAATAGCATTCCCAATAGATAAGAATGATTATATAGTAAAGAGCATAATTTATATATCTCAAACGCTACGCTTTTGTCACTGACATCGTTAAGGAATTTGACACGTTTGCAGGAGAACAATATATGTCAACTGAAATATATACCAATTAGCTATAAATGGGACACTGAAATGAATGATGCATGTGCATGCTGTACTTACAAGTAATAACATGTGGTTTAAAGTCGCTTGCGTTTTCAAACAAGAATTCTTTTCATGTTGTCATTTAAAAAATCTAATATTTCAAAAGGTCAGGAATAAATAGCACCATTAGCATTAAAAGCTAGCTAAAGGGAAAGTAATTTGTTGTTCATTTAACATTGCATTTTATGTAATAGCTTTGTAAAGTGTTCGGGGCGGAGGGGGGTGCTAGAGATTTTACTGTGCTAAAACAAGATGACGGCAGCTCCAGTTCATTATTAAAAGCAGATTTTTTATTATACCATTGTCAACTTTCATGTCTTGATTCTGTTAGGTGTTTGTTAAAATTACATGGGCTGCTGAAATGGCTATGGCAAAAGATAATGCTGAGAATATCGTGACTGTCAAAACAATTGTGTAGGCAAGGAACTGCTTATACTGAGGTAAGGGAACAAAAGACAAAGGAGAAACTCTCTTGCAGTGCTAGGAAGTTAATAGTCCTGTTGAAGTTACCTCAGGAGGAGATAAGGAGATTGGGAAGTCAAATGCTGGAGGAGACAAATGGTTGAGGCCCAAAGAGCCTGCAGGACAGCATCAACGGGCTGCAGGATACATGGAGAGCAGGCATCGGATGAAGGCTCCGGGCTCTAAGAATGTATTTGTGCTGTTAAACCCAGAAGCTGTTTATCCCTCTGGGATATGTGCTTTCCTGCCTGGAATGGAGCAGGAATGATATGTGAAAGATGCAGAGTGCTGGATCCTCTCCCTGCTGCGAGCTGTGGCCACACAGAGGCTCAAGGAAAGTTGAGCAGGAGTGACATAAAAGAGTACTTGCTGCAGCCTCATTCCAATCAATCAATCCACTTACTTAATTGAGATTTTGAGGCCAAATACCCTCTTATTTACCCTCTTATTCTACCAACATGAGGATGGGAAAAAATGGAGCCAGAATAGTCTAGAACCCTCATGGTTAAGCCCAGGCTAGGAAGAAGATGTAGAAGGCAAATCTCTTGGCTGAGCACGCACTGCTGCCATGCAGAGCAGCACGAGGAGGAGAGCCCTTTAATGAGAGCAAGACACTGGTATCTTCAGGGTGAAATACATCTGCTGTTCCCTCTTGAAAGAATTTGGCCTCAAAAAATCAGCTTACCATTTCCAGTGACCCAAACATCTAAGCCAGCATAGCAGGGGGTGAGTGTCCCCTTTGCTTGCTCCTATTTCTTCCCTATTATCCTCCCTGGGCGAGGTATCAGAGGGTCGGGAATCAGTGATTCGCTGGGTCATGCTTTGCTTCATGGCATCCTCCTGGGAGCCTTTTAATCTGGCCCCAGAGTACAAGCGTAACATAGAATCCGTTTCTAAGCTTAAAAACAAGCCTGCACGTCTCTTTGAGTGAAAATTAAATTGCTGGGGGATATCTGCTCAGCCGAATAAAACCAAGGAGCAGTTTGGTTTTGACGTGAGGAATGTATTGCAGCCCTGCATATGCAAATAAGTCGCCACTCTGCAGAGCTGACTGCTCTTTTTCTGTCCTTTGCCGTTCCCTCCCTCTCTGTCTGCCCTGGAGAGCAGCATAATGACCTGAATTAATTAAAGCAGAAAAACTGCTTTTCCTTCGCTGTTAAAAGAGCAGTGCTGCAACACAGGATGAATTGGCCTCAACCTCTACCGCCCCAAGGGAAATCCAAAGGTTTGCAAGGGAGTTGCGGCTTCCTCATGTCAAGACATACACCGGGGGAGGAAAGGGCACCCAGAAAGGTGGAAAGAGCAGATTGCCCCTGGCCAGGTGAAGAGAAAGTCCTTCAGTAAAAGGGTCCTAGCCTGGGGCAGGTCTCTAGATGCTGGTGTTTGAGGACATGGTTCTTCTGAGAGCACAGGAAGAACGGGCTGCCTGGGGAGCAGCAGCAGGCGGAGGGAGCTCAGGCAGGATCCTTCAGGGACAGGGCTGAGCTTGTGAGCCACCAGCAGCTGAGCACTCTTGGCAAAGCAGAGAGGAAGAGCTGCTCCCTTGGTCCTCTGCTCATTTTCTGACTTGATTCTTTAAACCTCTGGCAGTTTTGCTCAGGGCGCAGCCTGCAACAGGTGCTACACAAGGGTTCCCAGAAAAAGGTACAAGCTCTTTCTCCCAACAAGCACCTGTATACCCACTTCGGTCATGTCCAGTGTGTCTGAAGTCACTTAGGGATTCTGTTAGTTGTCCCTTTCTCCTCTTGCTTCAATTATGTTGAAGCACCCTGAAATCGAGAGGAATTTTTCAGTAGCCTTTGGATCAGTCACTAATCTTAAATCACTAAAAAAAAAAAAAAAATCTGTATTTTACAGGCTTTCTATAGTGTCACGTATGGAGCCTGCAAGACTACTGTATATTACAAGTCCCTGGCTATATCTGTTGTTACATGCCCGAGCAGRGAAGGTTTCTCCTTGCAGGCATGGTTCCATCTAAAGCTGCATTTCATTGCTTRGCCTGTAACACTATGAATTTTACAATGACAGTGATTGCAGACACCAGTGTTTCATGCATGACGAGCTTTTATTCAGAGCAGGATTGGGGGTATTTGGATGTGCTCTCAGCAAGCAGTAAGAGTTTGCAGAACATCTTCCCTCACCGTTTCGGAACCACAGAAGTGGAATCTACAGAAAACAAGAATAAACAAAGGCCTTGAGTTTTCTAGATTTGTTCACATATTACAGGGGTAATTGTTTTAACAGATAGATACATCTACGGGAGTTGRGATTTGACACAACTCTGCAACCTGAAAAGAACACAACTTACTTTGAGCTCCCAAATTTTGGTAAATATGGTAAATGAAAACGATGACAGAACTTGGGAGCTCTGATCAGTGGCAGTGGTGCTGGGCTGAAACTGTCTCCTGTGTTGCATGGGATTACATTTTAACTATGAATAAAATATTTTCTGTATCTYTTAATCTGCAGTCATGGGGGAATGAGCAAGCTCAAGGAAGTGAAAGGYTTTRTTTTAAAAAGCCAACTGAATGAGCAAAGTTGGACCAGTACTGATGACTCTAAAGATGACTATATTTCTGTCATGTGAGCACCCAAGTCACTATCCACCCCAGTGTCCAGAAAGCCCTTTTCAGCCTGTTTCAATAGCCTTTAGATTCAGTCTTACAAGCAGAGCTTCCAACTGCTAGTTCTGTTTGCTGGAATGATAGRCCTGTTGTTACCCTCCTTGTCCAACATGATCTTAAGGCTCATCTGTATGAGGGGAAACCTTCCCCTGATTTCAAATGACAGTGAGTCAGACATCCTACTGCAAGTTCAGATAGGGAGAGTCATTTCTTGTGGCCGGGGAGTAGGAACTTGGCAAGAACAGTGCTGAGAAGCCAAGTAGGTACTAATTTTTCTTGCCAAAAGTCTATACAGGAAGTTTGCTTTTCTAGAGCCTAGATGTATTTTTTTTTTCTTGAAAGTCATTTAAGAAAAAGTCCTGGTAAGTGGAATTAGGGATTAACAGTACCTTGAAAAGGAAGGAAATTAAAGATTTTCTTTTTACGCTTTAAACATCTTTTTGCATTCAAATGATTTTACCCCACGTTTAATTTTGTCTCTTCTCCCAGGTAACTATTGAGATTGTCATAATGCATGTACTTACACCTCTCCATTTTCTCCAAATTCCACAGTGACTTTTGCAGCTCCGATTTTGGGGAGAGTTGGATTTATCCAGTTGTTGTTCCAAAGAAATTTTACCTTCGTGATTGTTCCAACATTAAGTTCCACATCAACTAATTTTGAATAAGTAGAGTCTGGCCTGAGAGATCCACTTTAAAAATGAAAAGGTGATAGATGTGAGACATGCTGGCATAATTGAATATTAGTTATCAACGTAGTCAAGTGGTCGGTAGCATGTTAGGAGTGTGTTGGTAATATTGGTAACTGGAGTTACAGTACGGTGACGCTGTCACTGCCCAGGGTTTACYGGGCAAAGGCAGGTGGATTTGTTGCAATCTTAATTCACAAATCCCTGTGAGGAGATACAGCTTCCTCCCTGTTCATTACGTGGGCTGGGTTTACACCAAGTTTTCCTCATAGGTGTAATCCAATTCAGTGCTAATTGATTATGCTAATTGATAAGTCGTATGTTGGATTTGGTTGGGTTGTCTCCAAGGTATTCCCCTGCTGGCCAAAGTGTGGCCAAGTTGACTGACTATCTGTATGTGGATCACCAGTACTATAGTCTTTCCTACTAACATAAACAGCTTCTTAATCCTTGTCATGGCAGCACAGCACGCACTACATGGCAAGAATCTGTGACTAAATTATGGCTTCAGCTACTACATCTTGCTGAAGAGAAGTCAATACTTCAGCATCCTTCCTTTGCCCTCACATCAGATTCCCAGGATTTAAAGGTGAAGACCTGCTCTAAAATTTATCCTTGTTGTACCAAGCCAAGAGACATTTCAAAGGGGAACACATTTAGTGGGAAGGAGCTCCTCAATTGCAGAGAGTGAGCTGGCATGGCAAAACAGCAAAATCAGAGTGCATGCTCCCCATTTYTCATACTATCAGCTATTTTAGTTGAAATAAATAAGAAAAATGCAAATGCACCATGCGACTCAAGCAAGCAACTTCTGCTTGAGCAAGGGAAATCATGAACAAGGAAAGCAGAGTGACTGARTTGGTTCTGCATTTATATCAGGACYCGAAGTCAAAATTTGTCCATAAGAGAGCACCCATATAATCGGAAATATTAAAAATACAAATAAAGTAGGCTAGGGAAGAAGTTTGAATTTTGAACTTACTGGAAGATCTGGTGCTGCTTTGTGTTCCCRTTGCTTCCGTAGAGGGCAATATTTGCATATCCTGTTACTTTACTGTTTCCAGAGATTGTCACAGAAATCTTGTACCTCCAAACTACATAGAGGAAACACAGAAATSTTGACTGTRTCCACAGAAAAGAGTGTCCAAAACATCACATCTTGGGCTTTTTTTCATCAGGATCCTTACACTTGCAGCTCAAGTCTACATCTCAAGCCGAATGGAGGCAGCACAATGTTCTCGCACAGGAATCTTTGTGCTCCCYATTTKTTCAKGCAGAGCAACCATACAGAGCAAATATAAAATACCAGGAAGTTAAAAGGAGAAATGGGATTGCTCKCCCTTATCCTTTTTTGCTTAGGATGAGGCAAACYCAGCTSCTTGGCATCTCTTGGATGTGTCCCAGCTGCCTAGAATTGGTGGCTTCCACCTCCTTCTCTCCAGTTTGTTGACACTATTTCTGTAGTGGAGGTCCTCAAACTCAATATTTATATCAGGGCAGAAGAGGCAATAACATGAGGACCTGCCATGGCACTGCTGTAAGGTATGTCAAAATAAAATGTAAAATGAGGAGGACTCGGTACAAGGACTAGGTACAAGGACTAGGTAACAATGGAAACATTCAGAACTTACGAGGGAAATTTTTGCTCTCTGCAGTGTTCAAGTAAAGTTTTGTGATCTCGTTTGTAACTTTCCCTTTGAATTTATCTGCGTAGTGACCCATATTAGGGCATCCTCCTTTTGGACATGGGAAACAACTTCCCTAGTGAAAACAAGCAGATAGATAAAGTTTACCAACACAACTGCGGAGAAAACAACAACAACAGCAGTCATAGAACGTGTTTTAGCATGYCTACCCAATAGGATCTGAATTATAGCAACAACAAATTTCAAATAATCCTTTTCTTTTTTTTAACTAGGAGAAGCTCATCTAACCTACCCAAAGTTCTAAAAGACTGTCTTTTTCTTAGGGATGTTTTTTTGTTTGTTTTCATGTTGTTTTGCTCATCCCATGCCACCAGTGCCATTCTTGAGAACAGGAACTAAAGTGTGGAAGATGAGACGTCCTGCCCAGCACCTCTTCAATGAGAAAAAAAACCCCAAAACCAAGTCTCCTTATATCTTCAGGTTGGGTCAACAGGCGCCTTTCATTCCTTGAGTTTTGTCTTAAAACCCTTTTGTCTTTCTGGGGACAGAAGCTGTAGTCATCTCCTCACAGACTTGTCTGAGAAGCTTTGATCAGGTGCTGGAAAGCTATAAGGCCCATTCTAAGCAGTAGATATTTTTGTACTTGGGGAGCAACACCAGCTCTGGCCTAGTACCTCATGGCTTTCCCRTGAGCACRGAACCGGGATACCTCTGAGGTGTGGTTGCCTTTCCTCACTTTGGTGCCTGCCAGCTGCATGAGCTGCAGTGCTTTAGAGATGTCCCTCACTTCTGTCACAAATAGACTCCCTGAGCGCACACTGACATTAAGAGGTTGAACTTCATCTGCATAGATAAGAGCTCCTGCTTTTAAAGCGGCTCATCCTGAAGGTCTGGAAGAGTACTTACTGTTTCAAAAGYATCATAGGATGCACAAGCGAAGCCGAGGAATCCGTCGGGGTAGATAATACTATCAGAGTAATACTTGTAACTCCTCAAATGATTGCAAGCCATAAAGTCCACAGTCCCTGCAAAGAGAAACTCCCAGGTTAGTTCTTCATCCCTGTTACTATATGCCAAAGGATTTTGGCAGAGCACTTACCATGTCATTTGAGTGCATCCTGATTCCTCAAGATCCCTGTTTTAATTCTTGGAGTATCAAACATGAGATATGAACTTTCTTTTTATGATGAATTGGTGCTCCAAGGATTGCCATGGACTCCACAGGCATAAAATGCAAACTTGAAATTCATTGTAGAGTAACACTGTGGAGCTCAGCTCATCCCCTTTCTGTCCCCTCACAAACACTCAAGAAATGTGACTGAGTTTCACAAAGGAAATGAAGATTGCATGAAAATAGGTCTTTTCTAGGCAAGTTTGCCTTCCATAACAAAAAGAAACCAAATGAGAACTATTTAAAAAATAACTTCCTTGGGCAATGCTGATTTATTCCAGCTGAGAACTTAAAACCAAAATTTTTACTCCTATTTGGAGGATGTTTCAGGAAGGGAGAACCTCAAAATATAAGTAATAAACAAGTTATTTCCATAATAGCTTTAGAGTCAAAAGATATATATGTCAGAGGTCAGTCCTCGGTCCAGTCCTGTTCAATTTATTCCTTAACAGCCTGGATGAAGGGATGGAGTCCTCCCTCAGCAGGTTTGCTGATGATATGAAACTGGGAAGAGTAGCTGATACCTCAGAGCACTGTGCTGCCATCCAGAGTGACAAGGACAGACTGGACAACCGGGCAGTGAGAAACCTCATGAAGTTCAACAACTACAAGTGCAGGGTCCTCCACTTGGAGAGGAATAACCCCAGACACCAGGACAGGCTGGGGACTGATCTTCCGGAGAGCAGCTCTGCAGAGAGGGACCTGGGCGTCATGGTGGACGACAGGTTGACCATAAGGCAGCAGTGTGCTCTCATGGCCAGGAAGCCCAATGGGACCCTGGGGTGCATTAACAAGAGCGTCTCCGGCAGATTGAGGGAGGTGATTCTGCCCCTCTACTCAGCCCTGGTGAGGCCGCACCTTGAGTACTGTGTCCAGTTCTGGGGTCCCTGGGACAAGAGGGATGTGGAGCAGCTGGAAAGAGTAGCGCAGGGCTACGGGGATGATCAGGGGCCTGGAACATCTGCCCTGTGAGGAAAAACTGAGCGAGCTGGGCCTGTTCCGCCTGGAGAAGACTGAGAGGGGATCTAATCAGTGTATATAAATACCTTAAGAGAGAAAGTGAGGAGGATGTTGCTGACATCTTTTCAGTGGTGGCCAGCAATAGGAAACGGCCATAAACTGAAGCATCAAAAGTTCTACAATAATGTTGGGAAAAATTTCTTAACAATGAGAGAGATGGAGCCCTGGAACAGGTAGCCGAGAGAGGCTGTGGAGTGTCCTTCTCTGGAGATCTTCAAGACCCACTTGGACAGAATCCTCTGCCACATGCTCTATGTGCCCTGCATGCACAGGAGGGCTGGATAGATGATCTCTAAAGGTCCCTTCCAACCTTACGGATTCTATGGGATATATGATACAAGTATCTCTTTGTGCTTTAATTCCTATTACTGACAACAATAAGAATTGCGGCTGAAGTTGCCTAATCCGAGTAGATATGAGCACCACTGGCCTGCTCCACCCAGTGCTGCTGCTGGGGAACTCAGGGAGAGAAACAAATGTGTTGTTACAGACTGCTCCCAAATTTGGCATGCTTTAAGTAGTGTTTGCTTCTATTAGCTATTAGCCACTTCAGAGCAGAGGTAGTTTTCAGATGCCAACTCCTTGCATTACTCACTTATGCATCCCCGAATGGGAACAGGYTCTAGAACGTGATATGTCTAAACATATTAAAGGTTGCACCCAGTGGCTGCCATTGACAGGTCCACCAACACCTAACATAAAACACTTGAAATAAGAAAAGTGAAGTCATTGTATTTAGAGAAAGATCTTCCTCTGAAATAACATACATACCTTGCCAGATGCCATCAAGGTCTACAATCTGTGAAATAGTATTCTTGGCACATCCTGGCATTTCCCTTCCTCCGTTTGGATAGAAATCAAGATGTCCTATAGCTGTGCTCATTCCAAACCCTGAAATATTTAAAGGAGAGGAAAGCATATATTAAACAAAGGTTGTTTCATACAAGCAGCTCTTGGCATAAAGTTTGTCTGTTGTACTTTAAAG
>PTEX01000112.1:2297983-2480454 GCA_003342815.1 Eudromia elegans | reverse complement strand
TCTCAGCACCTTACAAATAATATCCTTTCCTTTACCATCCTGTAACGAACCCCTAACCAACTCTAGCTGTTTCCCCACATTTTCCCAATTATACCAGTTATCACGAGCCCACTCCTTTGAGAAGCTGGGACTCGGGTTTACTCCATGCTTCCGTAAATAATCAGTGACACTGCTTGCCATCCTGCCGACTACGCCAATTTGTCACGGAACGAGCGGTGGAGCCACTTCTTCTGCCTACTGTTTTTGCCTTTTACTAGACAGCTTGTTCAGCAGGTGAACTTTATGTTGCCTTTTGTTATTTTAAGCTCTTGCTTGTCCTTTTAGACAATACCAAGTTTTATTGTTTTTCTAAAGACCTTTGTGCACCATTTTTCTATGCAGCTTCCAGAGCCATGCATGATGTTCTTGGACTATCACAGATTTCACTATTATGGCTTTGTTAAGCCATAATAACCACTGAATGATGCAGGCACGATCTAAGCCCCTATACTTAAACCTATAAATCTATGCTTTTATCTAGCATAGCTTGTTTCATTCACAAGAAGTATCAGTCTGCTGTTAGTACCACTTTGCTAACCTATCTATGTCAACTCAAGGAATAATTTACTCATACATTGTCCCTAAACCATTATTAGTCTGGATAAAGAACTAAGATAAGTTTGTAGAAGTACTCAAAACTCCTCTCCTAATACAGTAATAAATGATTCATCATAAGAATACAAGTTATCTCATTCTAAGCCTGGAGAGAACCACTTCCAACTTTAAGACAGAGAGTTCCAATATGCTCTAAAAGGTTCCTTTGAAATATAGTGGTGATTATTCTTGTGTGTCTCTTCAAAGCAGTCATGAAGTTCTTGACCAAAAATATGATCAAAGTGCTTCACATTGTGGTGCCCTGGATTTTTTCTTCAGTTTTATTTTTATCTGAAGTAAGATTTTGACATCTTTGACTTATTTCACCCCTTCATTTCACATTTAAATAGTAGAGAAGGAACAGTGGTTTCTCCTGAAGCTTTTTTAAAAACAGTATTGGGTTGTTCTCAATATCCAATAACAGTAGATAAAGGCCATTAGTCACAAATGCAGAGATTCACTTCTGGAAAAGAGTAGGCAACTGTACCTCTTTATAGTGAGTCAGTGCCCTTCAAACCTGACTCTTCTAAGAGCTCTGGTTATAGTTACACTAGAAAAAAAAAACCCAAAAATTGTAGAATGACAACTTTTTTTAAAGTTATGGGCTGATGTGTCTCATAGTATAGTTCTCCATGCTATTCAGTTTCAATTCTAAATTGTGTTATAAAGTAGCATCTGCAGAAAAATAGCTACCTAGGCTATGGCTGCCTTAAATCACCATTTCCCCTTTGCTTCAGCAACTTTTTCAGCTGAAAAAATACAGAGTAATGCATTGGCACTCGCCACTGATGTGCCCCAAAATATGTCTTAGAGCAGGGAGCTAAGGAAGAACAGAAACAACACAACTTCCAACATAATATTCCTGGTCTTGAAATATATGTTCTTTTTTGAACTAGCAGGGATATATAGTCAATTCTTTATTTCCTACAGGCAGTGGATTTAGGTCATTGATTGGGTCATAGATTAATTATGTCAAGGATGTGGATATTCCTAAGGCGGCTCTGTGCAGAGCCTGTTTGTACCTGTTTGCAGAGCCTACAGGTACATAAGGCAAGCTGAGGTCTAGCCCTGCAGGTCTCCCCACTCCGCTGCCTGCTCATCGTGGAGCACCGAGAAAAGCCGAGCAGAGGAGCTGCCCGGAGCGAGCTGGGGCACCGCACAAGTGCTGTGGAAGGACAGGGGCTCCGGGCATCGCCTGAGCTACTCGGGGGTCTCTGCAGTGAATCCTCCTGCGCGCGGTGCTGTGCGAGAGCGAGCCAGATGAGACGATACAGCATAGCGCGAGTGCAGGAACAGGCTCAGAGCACAGGGCCCAGGGCTGAGTGCGGGATCCAGCCCAAGTCTGCATGGATGGATAAGCTCTGGCTCGGTGTTTCCCCACCACCCAAATAATTTCAAAGCTGGCTGTGTCCAGCCTGTCTCCAGCCCCTCGCTACCCAAAGAACATGAGACTGATGGAAGCTCAAAATATTTCTTCTTTACTAAAGCCTTGGTCTTTCTGCATATCACTATGTGGAGGTATCGGCCTCTGAAGCACCGGGCAGTTTCTGCTCTTGCGTTGGGGTCAAGGGCCGCTGTCTGCGGGGCTGTCCGTGCGGGGGCTCTGCCGCACGGAAGCAAAGCCGCGCGGTGCCGATGCGATCCCCGCTGCACGGTGCGCGCGCTGCACGGTGCCCGCGCTGCAGGGCCCGCGCCGCACGCTCACGCGTCGCTCCCTCTCTTGCAGCGTTCAACCCTCGGAGCCCGGAGCGCGCGCGGAGGAAGTACCGCAGGGAGCTGGAGCAGTTCGCGGAGCGCTGCGCCCTCATCCCCTACCTGGGCGCCCAGATGCCGCGCCGCTACAGGGAGCCGCGCGGCGCGCCCGCCGACCTGGACCGCAAGCTGCGCGCCTTCCTCGCCCTGCAGCACGCCCCCACCGCCTTCCCCTAGCTGCCCCGCGCCGCAGCGAAACCTCCCCTCGCTCCGCTGATGCCGGCGGAGACGCTGAGAATGTTAATATCACTCTATTAAACCGCGCGGGGTGTCACGCGTGACGCACGCGCCTGCGCAGCGCCCGGTTTGGGCTGAATCCCTGAGGAAACCGCGCGCCTCGCCGCGAACTAACCCGTGCCCTCCCTCGTGTCCCCTCCTCCCCCGCAACAGCGCCCCTCCCCAGGGGCGGGGCCTCCGTGGGGCGGGGCGGGGCGGGGCGGGGCGCCCTGCGTGACGGCGCATGCGCCCTGCCCGGGGCAGGAAGCACGGCGGCTCTTGGTCCTTGCGGTGAGTGCGGCCCTGTGCGTAGCGCCGCTCCGCTCCGCTCCGGTCTGATTCTGATTCTGATTCTATCCGGTCCCACCCGCCCCCCTCCGGGCGTCGCCGCCGCGGGGCTGCATTGGGCTGGGCTGGGCGAAGTCGCGCGGCGGGGCCCGTCGCGCAGCTCAGGCCGGGCCGACCTCGGCGGGGCACGGTGCGCCTCGGCCCGTCGCCTGGCAACGCGACCCTTGTCTCCCCCCCACATCGGAGCGCGGGGCCCCCGCGCTGTGCGCAGCGTGCGCCCCGCCCCGGCCAGGCCCGCTCGTGTTCGACGTGACGGGTCTGTCGTGGCAGGGAGCCGGTCCGTGTGACCGACCCCCCGGCTGTGCCCCGCGAAACGGGTGCCTCTGGTGCGGCGCCTCCGGGGTGCTGGTGTTGAGATTGCAGGGTTCTTTCCTCTGGTGGTTCCCTCGACTGAGCTTGCGATAAAAGCCACTTTGGCGAGCCAGACTGGTAGTTGCTGCCTAGCGTGGTCAGCCTCATCCTAGACAGAGCTGGGCGGGGGGGTGGTTTTTTTTTTTCTTTTCCAATGTTTTTGCCTACATCTATAGGCTCTGAATTAACAGGTAAGTAACCTGCAAGAGAAGTTTTCACAAGGATAGCAGTGGGTAAAAGAGGACATAGAGTCCTGCAACACCCAAGTCAGTGGTTTTTTTTTTTTTTTTTTTTTTTTTTTTTTTTAATCATTGATTGCAGCATTTCACAGCCTTTTCCCTGAATATTCTGAAATGTAGCATTCAGTGGTGCTGGAGCTGCAATTAATTTTTCCGTACTTATTTCCATTAAAAAAAAAAGAGCTGTGAACAAAGAGTTCTTTTTGTTCAGTTGTTTTGGTTGCAAAAAGAAGGGGGTTCAGACAAAACAGACATTTTGGCTGCTGAACAGTTCACAGTACATGAGTGCTAAACAAATGAAATAGTTTCTTCTCAGATTAGAATTACTGCCAGCTATCTGTAGCGGTAGCTTAAGATGTAAAAACACTTTCTGGAGAAGATAATCTTTGTCACCATTAAGGTTATACTTTTTAAAGAAAGTTCAGACGCTCAGAATTGCTTCAGAAACAGTTCAATTCACACTAGTTTGTAAAGGAAATAACACTTTGTGTTCTATAATGCAGACACCTAGGGTACTTCTTTATTAAAACTATTTTATTCTTGCAGGTGTCTTTTTTTGTGTTTGAGATAAAGATGGCTGAAACGGCTCCCGATGCGTCTGAGAAACAGGTCGTCATTCACTCCAGAGCTCACAAAGACACCATTCTGGCCAATTTTGAAGAACAGAGGAAGAAAGATTTTCTTTGTGACATAACTCTCATAGTGGAGAACGTTCAGTTCAGAGCCCACAAAGCTTTGCTTGCTGCCAGCAGCGAGTACTTCTCCATGATGTTTGTGGATGAGGGTGAAATAGGGCAGTCAATTTACATGCTGGAGGGAATGGTGGCGGATGCTTTTGGAGCGCTCCTGGAGTTTATCTACACTGGTTATCTGCACGCCAGTGAGAAAAGCACGGAGCAAATCCTTGCTACTGCACAGCTGCTCAAAGTGAACGACTTGGTGTGGGCCTGCACGGAGTACCAGGCCGGCCGCAGCCCGAGCAACGCGCTGCCTGCCCCATCGAGCAGCAGCCCTGCCCTCGCCGTGGCGGCGAGCGACAGCAGGAACCCAGATCTCCCAAAGCGGAAGCGGGGGCGGCCGAGGAAAGTCAGGAGCGCCCAGGAAGAGAAATCAGAAGGAAATTCTGCTGAGGATGTGCAACTGAGAGAGAATAATTCCATGCAAAATAAGCAGAATTTTATGAAGAAAGACAGTGCGGCAGAAGAGCCAGTTGTCAGTGAGCAGGCTCCTGTGATGAAAGACGCGGAAGGAACTGAGCGTGCTTGCAGCTCGGAGGATGCTGTGGATCTGTCAGCTGAGAAGGATGAGAATTATGATCCCAAGTCTGAGGGAATGCAGAGCACTCAGAGCCGCTACAGCAAACGCAGAATAAAGAGATCGATCAAACTGAAAGATTACAAACTTCTTGGTGATGAGGAGGAAAAAGGACTGGCAAAGGGAAGTGATGGGAAAAAAAACCGCACTGGTTCTGAAGCGCGCTGTAAAGACTGTGGCAAAGTTTTTAAATACAATCACTTTTTAGCAATTCATCAAAGAAGTCATACAGGTAGGTATTAAGAGACTGCTGCTTTTGACTGAGTGATTTTCTGCAACAAACCAGTTGTTTAAGTGTGAACTGTTGAATCAGTGTGCTGCTTTGGGAAATTCTTGCTAGAGACAAACTAAATCTGGTGGGTCTCTGAGACCATGGGCACTGTTTCCTTCTTGCTACCAGCCCTCCTTGCCTTTCTTTGTCTTACCTCGATTGCAGTTTGGTTAAGTGATTCTCTAGTAAAACGTTGAGTAATGAGAGTACTTCATTATTTTGCTATCAAATGAAGCTTTACTATCAAATGAAGCTTGACTCTTCTAAGGTCAGTTTTTCATATGTCATGCATGGCAATGCATCTCACTATCAGCTTAGAATATATACTCAGAAATGATGCGTTGATATTTGTAAATCTTGTGCTTTTAGGGGAGCGCCCTTTTAAGTGCAGTGAGTGTGGCAAAGGCTTTTCCCAGAAACACTCTCTTCAAGTCCATGAGCGAATGCACACGGGAGAGCGGCCATACACGTGCACGGTCTGCAGTAAGGCTCTAACTACAAAGCACTCTCTTCTAGAGCATATGAGCCTACATACAGGTAAGTATTCTCTCCTAAACATTTGCATTTCTGAAATGCAGTATTAACAATCTCCTCCGTGTGCTGATTTTTTACACTTGCTTTGGATGTGGCTTGTGTTTTAATAAGCGATTTTCTCTACAGGGCAGAAGGCTTTTACATGTGATCAGTGTGGGAAATACTTCAGCCAAAAGAGGCAGCTCAAGAGTCATTATCGAGTACATACAGGTATAACAAGCTTGGATTGCAGAGCTAGCTCATTATCCATCTTGATTTGCCATTGTAAAGATTGACTAAAGCTTTGAATGTTCTTCAGTGATATGTACCTAGGACTCTGTTACTCTATGTGGCATCTTGATGTAGCAATGAATAGTTGGGAAAACAATGAATAAGCAGGCATTAAAAAAAAAGTGTTTAGAAGGATAATAAACTGACAAGGCTTTATCTGATTGTGACATATTATTGCACTGCCTGTTGTGCAAATTACCTTGTCATTTTTTTCTGTTTTGCACTAGCAAACAATCTTTGGGAAGTGTCCTGCTCACTTGTGTTATAAAAAGATAGATGTTAGATTATACACACAGGATATGGTGGAAAAGATAAGATTTTTATAAAGCTTTGAAATCAAGGGGGTTTTGGGGTGAGCAGGAGTTTCATACAACAAAAACGTCTGCAACAAAATTAAATAGGGAAATGGCAAGGAGTAATTCTGGTAGTTGAGATAGAGAGGAGACAGTGAATCACCTTTTGTTTTCTTTCTATATTATATCAAAGTGGTTATTTTACAGGAAAATGCTATAACAAAGATCACTGAAGAGATACAGGGGATCACTTATGCACTGACACTTTTTTTATTATTGCGACAAGGCCGTTCATTGCCGGAATGTAACCAGTGTGGTCGCAAATTCATGGATGCAGCTCAGTTAAAGAAACATCTAAGAACACATACAGGTAATATGGCCATTCATATTCTCTCTGTATCTCTCTCTTTTTTTTTCTTTTTTTTCTTTTCTTGAAATAACACACACAGAACAATATATTTGGCTTTATCCTCATCTTTGGGGAGTTAACTTTCCCTGTATAGTGTATAGCAATATACATATATTTCTAGTGAAGAGATCTGTCATCAAGAATACATAGTGAGCACAAAAAAAAGCTCATATCAAAACATTCCACAAGCAAGGTGTGTTATCAGAAGAGCTGTTTGTTTTCTGTTGTTAGAAGGTCTGCAGCAGAAAATGCAAGTTAGCTGTCCTCTGGTAAAATTCTGGATTGGGAATTCAGTTCATTGGGAGAGTGGCCTCCAGCACGTACTGGGCTTGAAGTTAGTTAAGTGAAAAAACAGTATGCATCCTAAATGATTTAGGCAATGTTTTTGAGGGTTGGATACTTATAACAGCAGTACTGACCAGAGAAATAACTGGCTTGGTTTACCTTTTATTGTGCTGTAATAAATTGCATGTTCACAGCAGATGGGCTGGCAGAGATGATTTAATGCAGGGGAGTTTTTTAAAAGACTTAGGGCAAAGTGAGACTTCAATTTCTGGATGACAAGAATAAAAATGCTGTCATAATGACTAAGCATAGGCATCTTAAAGCAGTTTGCTTTGAATGGTAAATTCTTAGAGAAAATATCATAGCTGAGCTTGGCACTTTGCAATATTTGCTCTTATGATTTTTTTTTTAAAGTCCTGGATTATGGTTGGATAAGCACTTGTGATTTGGGGCATTTCTGATTTATCCAGGGTAACATTTACTTTCAGTACTAGTGAATATTGCATTTTTTTGTTCAGGATAGCATAGTGTATGTTGAGACACAAATGTGCACGTGCATACCCACCCAGAAGTTCTGTATCTGAAGCTGATACAGTTCTGTAAGCATAGTGGGAAGTGAAGGTGCTAGCAGGAAAGGAGAGGACAAAGGACAATAGGCAAGCTAAGTTGCAAAAACAGATCTACTAAGATGAGCTCTAGCAGAAAGAGTCGCTATAGATCTTGCTCCCAGAAAAGACAGGCCAGAGAGCAGTAGGGTCAATGCAGAAACACCATTTGATCTTCCCCTTCACCCAAACCTTGGGAAGTCCCAAGGATTTGGTTTTGTGGGGCATCTTGATGTTGGTGGTGCTATTTTGACAACAGCTCTGTAACACTGAGAATACAGTCCAGCTTCGAAGTTAGCCCTCTTTCCCAGGAGGCGGAACAGGATGGCATCCGGGGCCCCCTTTCAGTATTTTTTTTTTTTCTGTTTCTATGGTGCTTTCTCCTTGTCCCCCAAAGCGAAAACTGCACTTCAATTCTATACCAAATGGAAAACTTCCCTGAGATTGGCCATTGCTTCATCCTCCATTATTTTCAGTGTGCTTGAACAGTGTGAATTACTACAGTGGTGATCTTGATTCCCATATACTGTCACAAAGACACTGAACACAAAAGGAAAAATATCTTGTGAATTAGGTTTTGTGGGTTTTTTGTTTGTCTGCAATACCTTTTATTATATATTTGTTTATTGTGTACCTTTTTGTTGCTTCTACTGTGTTATGCATATGAATATAGTAAAAAAAAAAAAAAAAGTTACCCAATTTCTTAATCATAAAATTATTATAATCCATCATAAGGCACTTTGTGTTACACTTGTGTCCCCTCATTATGCACAGGATATCCCAGGCTCAGGATGGAGCCTCGTAGGAAGCTAGACAACCTGTTTAGGTAGTTCTTTCTTTTTTCCTTTAAGTTAGAAATATGGGCCCACTCATGGGCATGGTGCTGAACTTGAGCCTGGCACTAATGCCCACTAGTTGAGGGGCAGCCCTTTTCAAACTTGTCTATTCCATGTACAGCTGTTTTGAGGCTACACCTGGGGCATTTCTTTTATTGTTCTGAGGGCTGCGTTCACCTAATTTTTGATCTTCAGAGGGGACAGTTACCTGAAATGTTCCTTTAAAATTTTACACCATCATCTAGCTAGTGACTGCCTTCAGTTTCAGATATTCATACTGACTTGTGACAGAAACATGAGGATTTGACTGGCATTTATACTTGGTACTGTGTACACAGGTTTAAGCATAAGAGGCATAACATGTTTTTAAGGGTAGAATACAGGTCTGGGATTCAAAAGAATATGATTTGGGGCATAATTATACTTCTTTGTAAAATGTTTTTAAATATATTGATGAAAAGTGGTATGTAATAAGTGATGTCAAACTTTTTTGTTCAGGTGAGAAGCCATTCACTTGTGAAATTTGTGGTAAATCGTTCACAGCTAAAAGTTCTCTTCAGACTCACATTAGAATTCACAGGTAGAGTATGTAACTTCTATTCCAGTGTATATGTGTGATGGCCTTTCAATTGTAGGACAGTTAAGGCTTGCTAGTGTTAAAGATGGATTGACTGACATCTTTGTCTAATCTATTTTTGTTTAGTGTATGGGAACTGGTTAAAAAAAAAAGAGTTTAATAAGCATGACTTATGTGTTTATGGTACTCATATATATTCTTCTGAAATTAACTTTGTTAGTAAAGTATTGTCATATTAAGTATCAGTGTGTCAAGACACTATAAGATTCTTCTGGTTTTGTGTGTTAGGTCTCTTTAGTAATGGCAATACACTTACTGCTGTATTATTTAAGAGAAAATTTTGCCATGAGTTTTTATTTGACCGAAAAGAATAGCCATGGTGTAAAAAGGTTACTGAAGAGTTTTCCTGTAGTCTGTTGTCTCTAGCTTATTCATTAGGTTTTACCACGTTAACCTGATGTGTTGTATAAAGTCACATCAGATTTGAAATCACTGAATTACTCTTGTAAGTTTTACATGAAAGAAAATGTTTCCAGGAAAATATCCTATTTTACAGAGACAGGCATCAAGTTAAGATATAGAGATGTATGTGAGGTTTTTGGTGTTTTTTTGTTTTTTTTTTTTTGTGTGTGTGTGTGTTCATTTTGTTTTAAAAATCTTTGATTTAAAAAACCTAACATTCTTAAAAAGTCAATGCTTGTAGTTGTGTAAAATAAATTTTTGTGTTACCATCTTTTTCACTGTTTTTTACCATTTTCTCTTGTCAAGATCTACTAGCATAAAATTTTTATCTTCAGTATCATGACAGGGAGACAGTCCTGTTGTATTTGCAGCTCCTGATTACGTACTAATAAAAATGTTGTTGGGCAATGGTTGAACATCAAATAGAAATAATTAGGAAGTCAAATAGAAAGCATTTTAATGTGTCCATTTTTAAGTGTTTATGATAGAGAAGGAAAAAAAGTCTTCCATTGTATAACAATTGCAGAAGGCAACACTTTCAAAGTAGATATTTTAATGAGATCAAATATTTTTTTTTGCAGAGGAGAAAAGCCATATTCTTGTGGTATATGCGGAAAATCCTTCTCTGATTCCAGTGCTAAACGAAGACACTGTATCTTACATACAGGCAAAAAGCCTTTCTCCTGCCCAGAATGTAGTTTGCAGTTTGCCCGTCTGGACAATCTGAAGTCTCATTTGAAGATTCACAGCAAGGAAAAGCAGTTCCAGGAGGCCAGCAGCGCGCCAAGCGGCAACACTCATGCAGAAGAGGTGAGAAACATTCTTCAGCTGCAGCAGTATCAGCTCGCCACCCCCGGAGGGCAGGAGATCCAGCTGCTGGTTACGGATGCAGTACATAACATAAATTTCATGCCTAGTCATAATCAAGGTATTAGCATTGTTACTGCAGAAAGCGCCACAAATTTGACAACGGAGCAGGCTGCTAATCTCACCCTGCTTGCTCAGCCACCCCAGCAGTTGCAGAACTTGTTGCTTTCAGCTCCGCAGGATCAAGTAGAACAAATCCAAAGTATCAATATGGTGGCAAACCAAATTGAGCCTGCCCAGCCTGAACAAATGCATGTTATCACTCTTTCCAAGGAAGCACTAGAGCATCTCCATGTTCATCAAGGACAAAATCAAGAAATCCACCTAGCAGGATCTTCGCATCCAGTTCAGCACATGCCGCTCACTCAGGAATCAAGCCAACAGTCCCACTCTAGCCAAGTTGTAGTCCCTTCTCATCAACTCAGTGATGGACAGAACCCAAATGTACACGTTCCTGAATCTCATCAGCAATCTCTGTCAGTAAACGAGGCATCTCATGAGCATCCAATTCGAGACCAGGCTTTCTAAACTGTTTATGTGTCATCAAAAGGCTGGGCTGCAGCACACTTCCCATCCATGCAGCACTTACACGTATCGCACTTCCTTTTGTGTGGCATGATCTATCTGAGGATGCATTGCTTGGTGGCCTTTTTTCTTTTTTTTTGATGGATGCCATTCAGTTTTCTTAATTTTATTTATTTTAGACTTTATTATTCCTGACTGGAATTTCTCCACCATTTAGTCTATACCTCACAAGTGATTAATGCCTTTTTTGTGCCTCATACAGATTTATGTCTACTGAACAGTTATTTGGCCCCTTACTGCATTTCAGTGTGTATTTCCAGGGTGGTGGACCTTGGAACTTGAAAACAGTGTTTAAGGTATCTGCTGATGAGGAAGTGATAATTACTTGCACTACAGTCAGGCCTCATATAATCAGTATTTTTGCAAAGAGAAGACGGATTTGTCTTACTTTTAATGAGCGTTAACCTCTCTCCAGGTTAACCTGTAATTTTCAGTGTTACCATTACCTTAAGTGCATTTTGATTTCTTGAATACCAAATTTCTTTACGCTTTTCTTTGGAATCATTGCAGCCTTTGGCTCTGGTTTGCCCTTATATTTACTGTATGCTATGAGAGGTTTTGCTCCTCAAGAGAAATGTTTAAATCATTGCACTTAGTATAGAGGTAGAGAGAGGGACAAGTTAAAAACCCAAATTCTGTTAATTCTACCACTCACTCACTGGGTGACTGTGGACAAGTCAGCGGACCTCTGTGCCTTAGTTTCCTCAGCAAGGAAGTGGGGATAATGTTCATGCATTCTGCCAAGCACTTTGAAGAGCTTTGGATGTGGAAGTGCAAACAAGGCTCAGGCCGAGCTTAGGAGCTAGTTTATAATTAAAGCATTATTTTTTTGTACTTTTGAGAGCAGAATGCAGCGTTACTCTTATTATATGTAAAAGCTTGTAATTGTTATTGTGGAGACTTAATGAATCTTCAAAGCGGTAGTAGTGAGCTGTATCAATGGGACATATCACACTGAAGTTGTGCCAATCTTTTGGTAGACTTGATATGTACCGATTATGTTTGCAGTGGCTGCTTGCAAAAAAAGAGCTGATACTGTGCAGCTTCAAGTCCAGCTGCTGATCACATCTCACTCTAATATATTAGTTTGTTAAAATCTAGATAAAATGGCATTGCTACTTGAAGCAATGTGCACAATTCTCACTTAAGTTTTGAAATGACTTATGGTTTACATTGATATTGGGGTATATTTTTGTTGATATTAGGGGCTTTAACAAATGAAAATTATAAAAATTAAAGAAATAGGTGAATTAAAAACAAAAGACAAAAAAAAAAAACCAAACTTTGTATGTTACTGCCTTATGACTGACCAGCAGGTGCCACTGGAATAAAGATTCCAGGATGATTTAGGGTGGAAGAGACTTCCAGAGGACACCTGGTCCATCACTTTGCTCAGAGCACATCTACTTAGGTCGGGTAGTTGGGCAGTTGTGTCTTAAGGATCAGCCTGTCAGTGCACCTGCAGTAGTGTGTAGCTCTGCGTTCCCTGCAGCCTCTAATCCAAGGCAACAGTAAGATGTTCCCAGAGTGTCCTCCGAGGGCAGACCCAGCTTGTGTGTAATGTGGTCCAGATCTCTCATCATCTCAGTGGCCTTCTGCTCCACTCACTGCGGGACCTCAGTGTCTGTCCCCAGTGTCTGGGGGACCCAAACTGTGGGTGCTCTTCAACGTCAAAATGCAAAATATTCAGCTGGAGCCTGAAGCTAGGCTCTGGAGTTTGGAGGTGTCAGTTGGTTTTTCAAAGTGCCAGATCATTTTCTACGTAAATCGATGCTGAGGGGTAGACAGTGGGAATAAGCCGATGTTTGGCTTTGCAGCTTCTTTCCCTCTCAGAAAGGAGAAATACTGTTTGTGTTGTACTCTGTGCCACCCCAGACCCTGCGTGCTCTGCTGATGCATTTCAGAAGCTTGAAGCCTTGATGCTGCAAGAACAAAGAGAAAATAAGTGAAACTTATTGTAACGTCCACAAAAATCTTGCTGATTAACTATATAAATATGCTGTTACATCCTAATAACTTTGATTTCATCTAAAATACTGTAATGTGGAGCCATAAACTCTGTCTTAGAAATTTACAGGAACCTACAGTGAGTTCCTTCTCTGCCATGATCTTTATGTGAATCTTGAAGTGCTTAAAAAGCTGATTCCATCTCAAGTAAAATTCTAAGACTAGTTCTAAGTAAAACAGCTGTTAAATACTTTTGGGTTTTTTAAACTTTTTTTTGTGTGTGAAAGGTTTTTTTTGTTAAGTCTAATGCTACAGTTTGGTTTGAGCTACAATCATGTAGTGCTTGCTGGCTGCTTTCCCATAACCCACAAAGCTGTTTTGTTTTTCAAATTTTCGTATGCTTTTATTCTATCAGATCACCCACGAGGCAGTGAAGAGGGTAACTCTGTGACTAGCACAGCAGGGCCTCCACTCTGCATCGCTTAAGCTGCCGGCGCCTGTTTTAGCTTGCACTTGAGAAGTGAGAAACGTGTTTCTCATACTGCAAATGTTGCTTTTCCTGACACCATTGCTTTCTTTGTAGTGAATAAATTTCTATTAAAGATGAAAATAAATCCCTGTTCCTTGTGTGTGTTTTTTTAGGGCTGCAGCCAAAGCCTTTGATTGCTCTGGATTTGAAAGGAGCACCTTTCATCCATGCTTTTTATTCCAGCTGCTGCTCCGAACTTTCTAACAATGAATAGCGGGCTGTGCATGCCTTCAAGCTGTGCTCCACAGCAGCCTTCTAAAGGCCTTTACACCTAGGTGAGCAAGCTCCTTACGGCTTCTCATGCCCTCACACAGAACAGTCTCAGCAAATCTCGTGGCGTACTGTGTGAAAATGAGGTGGGGATTTTGGATCCAAGCATAGGAAAATACATAGGCTGTTTCTGTGAGTGATTAACACTATTAGAATGCTTTCCATGTGTAAGTTACTCACTATGCTTGAATTGTTTAAAAAAAAGAAAATATCTATCTATTTATCTATATATATATATATCTTTTAGCTAATTCTGCAGATAAAGCTTAAGTAAATTTCATGGGGAGGGCAGCCACATTGCAGTGAGTATTCCACTTTCAGATCAGACTTTTTGCCGTCTTTGCAATAGTGTTCAGCTACTGCTCAGGTACTTATTCCATTTGTTATTATAGTCAAAGTTAGTCTCTAAATAATGTTTCTTGACCTCGAAAACGTGAAGTTCAAGAGAGGACCATGCTCGTCGTGCTCTCGTGCAGCAGTTGAGCAGTGTCACACTACAGTAGAGCTGTGGGCCTTGTGGTTTAGCATCCCCTTTGCCAAAGGGGTATCAATGTATTTTGTTGGAGCTGGGGAAGCAAAGCTCCCTGTATCCAGGAAAATCTTCATTGCAGCATCTGGTTTTTTGCAAGTGTTGATGTATTTTGGGCTTGATTATAGTTTCTCCAAGCAGCATGAGGTGTTTTGCAGCAATTACCGTAGTGCCTAGGAGCAGGAAGATGACTATCTCGTGGTGCACTTTCTCAAACTGGATGCACGGTGACAGGCTGAAGTCAGCGATGCAGACCCTGGCATCCGTCTTGCCAACTGTTTTGGAAAGACACTGGCTTGCATCTCTTCAGCTGCAAAACACTTTCATTACTGTTCCTGTCCCGCTTCTTAGTCGTCGTGATCACCAGTTCGTGAGGGACGTTTGCTGTGCGCCGGCTGATGGTGCAGGGGCTGCATTTGGCTTTTATTCATCTCGCCTCATTCAGACGCAAGGGAAGGTTCTGGGTTATGGGAAGGTTCCCACCCCTTCGTGGTGACTGTGCGAGGGCTGGCGCCTGCGTGCTCGGTGAGCTCCGCGCTGCTGCTCGCAGGGCCCGGGCGCCCCCGCCGCGGCACCGCTGGGTGGCACGGCAGCTTCCCTGCCCGAGCAGCTTCACGCAGGGCCGCCCGCTCAACCCTCTCGCTTAAAATGGGTCCAGGCCGCCTTTCTGTTCTCATTCTCGGTTTCTTTGAGATGCTATTTTGGACTGGAAGGAACTGAAATGGCAACAGATGCAGCAGGTGGGGAGTTTGGCAAGAGCAAAACCTCTCTGAGAGAACTTTCTTTTCTCATGTGTCAGCGCCCTAAAAAAGCACCGTGTCCATGAAAGCCGGTTACCTTCCCTGGGCAGGGGGATTACCTTCTGCTGTCCTCACCGTGCATCCGCTCGGCCCCCCCTCCACCGTGATCTCTGCTCTTTCAGAGCCAACGCGGCCCGCGTCCGCCGCAGCCCGACGGCCAAGCGCTGCAAGCAAACGTGCGGGGTGACCCTGCCCCCCCTCGTCCCTTTGTGCGTATCAAAGTGCTGCGAATAGGCGTGCAGACCTCGTCACGGTGTCTCAAACAGGTAACAGAAAGGGCATGGCCCCATCTGTCATCCCACTTAATAAGTGGACGTCTAACACCTTTGATAACTGTCAACCTGTTGAAGTAGATTTTAATATATCTAAATTTAAAAGGCCTCTTGAACTTCAGTTGTGGTCATATGTTTCTAGCTAAATATATGTGAGCGTAGATAAGAATACGTACCCAAAAGGGTATTTTCTGCAGCCTTCCTTATCTTCGTGTTGCACTCTGGGTCTGTCGCTTCTCCCTTTGAATTCACCTACGGCTGCAGCAGCAACCTGGCGCTGTAGCAGAGGCCACGCAGTCTTGCTGCTCTAACTCAGTGCTGCCTGTCGCAGCCTGCGAGGCCGGGGCCCCCGGCACTCACCACAGGGGAGCAAGAAACCAGCCTTCCCATCCATGTTCAACCAGGACACGGAGAAAGCAGCCCCCGGTTAACGCGGTGGCCTCGCTGGTTAGCTCACGTCAGGACGAGGCTTGTTCTCAGCCACCCGAGATGTGTCCCTGGATTAACACTGCCTGCTCGGTAGGAAGATTTGACTGTGTTAAAAGGAGTTTTACTTTGTACTAAAGACATGGCTTGTTTCCCATTGCTGTATCTCTGTATGGAATTACATCATGCAATGAAAAGAGAGACTGCAGCCAAAAATGACTTCAGGATGCTCTGCCCAAGCGTCAGCTCAGGGCTTTACGCTAGGGTCATACTTGTCCTATCTAAACGAAAGCCGAAAAAGAGAGAGGGGGAAGTGAAAGGGAAAGCGGCGGCCAGTAACTTCATCTGGGACACGGGGCCACCCTCGGTAGACTCGAGAGGAGCCTCCGCAGCGCCCGCCCGGCAGGAGCTGTCTGAGGCCCCCGCTGCTAGGCGGCCGTCTCGTCCTCAGGTGCAGGTTTCTATGGGCACAGGCAGTTCAGACACACCTGGCTGAGGTGCCACGGGCTGTTTCCTAACTGCAGTTAGGAACAAATTCAGCGTTTTATAGATTCTGGAAAAAAAAAATAGTGCCTGTGGTTATCAAAGCAAGACCTGGTTCAACATCAGTTTATTCCGCACACGAGCATGAAAATTTCAGCTGTTTTTTACCTGCGGCACAATTTCAGCAGGTTAAAGATGGATATTTTTTTTTACCTGGCTACATCCGGATTTGCTGCCCGGTGTCCCAGGAGCGTTGCAGACGCCCGTGCCGTTGGGGCGATGCTCCCTTAGCGGGCTTTGAAGCTGCTCATCTCCGTGTGCTTCGGCACCAGCTAAACTTCAGCCACAACCCTGCCTCAGGGCGAGCCTGGCTGTGGGGACGCAGCCGGGGCTGCGCTATGGGGCGGCTGTTTCCATGCAGGAGGAGACGCCGCTGCGCCCGGTCCGGCTGCGGATCTCCCTGCCACAGCCCTCCGTGCCTGCCCGGCTTCTCCACCTGCCCCAAAAGCAAACTCCCGCCCAGGGAAGAGACCGACCAGGGGGACTGAACCACGGGGGTACCAGCGGGTCACCGGGGCGGGGAGAGCAATGGGGACGCGCCTGCTCCCGTCGCCTTGGTTTGCCGTAGCAAAGCAGGATTCCTCCTTAGGCTGCTTGTTCCTGCTGGGTGATCCCGTCCTGAGGCCGGCAGGGGTGAGATCCCCAGGGAGCAGTGTTCAGTCCTCTGCAAAAGCTGTATCAGCGGTTTGTTCTCGGGGCTGCTTCGTTTTGTTCTGTTTTCTGGGAGGGAAATGGAGGAAAGGGGATTTCGCTACTTTCCGTGCGCCAACACTGGCGTTTTGCCTGGGGGAGGGCTGGGATAGAGCAAGCCCAAACAAACCGTGACCCGCCGCGTCGCACGGGCGGTCCCAGCGCGTTCTGCGTTGCCAGGGAGCCGGAGCCGCCGCCGGAGCCGCCACGCGGGCGGCCTCGGGATGGGCCCCCCGGCGCCGCCGGAGCGCCTGGAGGTGGTGGGGCTGCTGCGGGAACCGGCCTTCCACGTGGCCAAGGGCACCGCGGAGGTGACGCGGGGCGAGGGGGCTCCTCCGTGGGCGGGTTCGCGCCGCGGCCGCCCGCGCCACAGGACGAACGAGCCAACACCGCCCGGGCAGCGCGGGGCGCGGGGGCAGCTCCGCGTGCGAGCAGCCGCCTCGTCGTTACCCTCCTCGCCTGCCAACGCAGGCCCTGAAGCTGAAGTTCCCGAGGGAGTTTGCGGACCCCGTGGTACGCCCCATGTTTGAATTCGCCTGGCACGAGTATCTACAGGAGAAAAAGAAGGTAACGCTCTCGTTCACCCCCACGGCTCCTCACGAGGCCCCGCTCCCGGCTGCCCCCAGCAGCAACCCGCGGCCTCGCGCAGGAGCTGCGCGGCGAGGCCTGGGCCTACGCGGCGCCCGTCATGTGCTTCGCCGGCGGGCGCCTGCTGGGCGACGAGCGGCGGCTGCTGCGCTGGGCCCGCCGCGCCTGGCGCCACCAGCACGCGGCGCCGCCCGCCCTGCGGCGCGCCCTCGCCGAGGACTTCTGCCGGCGGCACATGAGGGAGAGCCAGGCAGGTGCCGCCGCCGCCGCCTCACCCCTTGTCCCCGCCTTGTCCCCCCGTTCTTGTCTTTCCAGAAACCAAGGGGAAAATGGAACGGGGCAGCGGAGGGAGGAGAAGAGCGAGCGAGTCCCTTCGGCGGCCTGGGTCACTCGTGTCCTTTCCCCAAAGGAGGGATCCTGTGGGACGGGCTGGGATGGGAGCTGACGTTAGACGGGATGAACTACCAGAACTATTGTTCTGTGTTGACGGGGCCCCACGCTTTGTGGCTGTGGCAGCAGCATGGGCGTGCTGCTGACCGCGGGGCTGCAAGCGGGCCTTTGTCCCACGGGATTTGCTTTTCTGCTTTGGACAGCACGTGTTTGTGTACCTGGACGTGACCATTGAGGAGCAGCCCGTGGGGAGGCTGTTGTTTGAGGTGTGTCACACGGGAGGAAAGCCGAGAGCAAACAGCAAGTGCTTCACCTGGCGCAGCCATCGTGTTCCGAAGAGGCGGAACAGAAACCCGGCCGTTAGTGGTCCACATATCCTTCCTCTCCCTGGTTTTGCAGCTCTTTTCTGATACGTGTCCCAAAACGTGTGAGAATTTCCGCGCTCTGTGCACGGGGGGCATCACGTCGCCTTCCAGCGGGCTCCATCTCACCTACAAAAACTCAGTTTTCCATCGAGTAGTGAAAAACGGATGGATCCAAGGAGGAGGTGCGTGTCGCGACGTCCCGAGGGTACGCGAATTGCAGCAGAAGTGGGGCGGGATGATCCACATGAGTGACGGTCACCCCAGGGAACAGAACTGAGCGCGGGGACGTAGCCCTACATTTATATATATATACACACACACACATATATATAAATGAAAAAAAAATTCTCTTCACCCAAGACTTTTTTCAAAAGCTCTTTGGTATTTTGGATTTTAGTATTTAAGCAACTAACTGAACACAAGAAACCACTGAAAGCGTTCATGAAGTTCTTGGGTAGGTAACTAAGACATTAATGGAGAACGTCTAGGAGCCCACACAGGACAGCCCACTGCGTGCTCCATGGAGAGCCCGGCTCACGGAGGCGCTCCGCCAAGCACCACAGACGCTCCGCGTGTTTGGGGACGTTATCTGAGCGCAGGCGCTACGCCCTGAGCTGGGCGCCACCTGCCCAGGAGAAGGACACAAGACGTGACTCATGGCGTAGCTTGACCCGCCTCCCTGGGAAGCCCAGTGAGGAGTGCCGGGAAAGGGAAAGGTTCCCTTCCCTCCAGGCTCCCGTGTGTCTCGCCCGCCCGTGCAACTTACCCTCCTTTTCTCCCTGCTCCAGAAGCGAGTGCTTAGGCCCCAGTGCAGCTTCCCATTCAGTTCCGTGCTCCCTGCTTGCCATAAGCAACCGTGCAGATATTCATGCTCCCCATAAAAGCAAGTGGAGATTATAACTTGCTGCTGCGAGGGTTTACCCGGAGCCCAACCAGGGTACCCCACGGTTAAAGCAACAAAACCGAGTTTCCTTAAACCCTCTGTATAAAAAAAAAAAAAAAAAACAAAAAACAAAAAAACCAGACGCTTCAGTTCTCTGTGGTGTCTCTCCCATCAAGCGCTGCTTCCACAGGGATTTCTCCTTCTCCAAGTCTTCTTCCTCGCATCAGCTGCTAGCCTTAAAGCACCAGAATACCACAGCCTTATTTCCATCCTTCCTTGCCCTGAGACCTTGCCCCTGACAGACCGTCCCTGCCCTGGCACGTGCTGTCTAAGCCCACAAGAAACCTCCTTTCTGATGGCTGCTTTTATCCCTCTGCAGATATAGTAGCCGGAAGAGGAGACGGCGGGGAATCGATCTACGGTCCCACCTTTGAAGGTAGGTTTGCCGAGTTACCTCCCGTGCAAGTCTCAAACCGCAGCAGAATTCCGCTATTCATTCCACCTTACTGTCAGGATAACCTGGCACTTTTCTTTCATTTCCTTCACGGAAGCGCTTGCATTTTCACTCAGCTGTATTCATCGTTTGCATTAGCACTAACAGGCTGCTATAAGGGGAAACCCTGGGATTTGTAATCTTTGCCTCTGACGCACAGCGCCCAACCTGCCCCTTCCCAAATCCGCGTGCATTTGCCCTATCACGGTGTGGGTGACGGCGGACGGCCAGGCGCCTGTTTGCCTCAGATGTAAAACCCTGGCTGCTGATAGCTGCGGAAGGGCTTGGGAACGGCCAAGGGCTGTGAATAACTATTGATCTCCAGGCTTCTGACAGCACTTGTTTAAATATGTGTAAGGTAATGGAAATAACTCGTTTTAGCTCTACATTTGCTGGCACCCAGGCAGCTGTAGGGCTTGGGCCCGTCTCAGGGGCCACCAACATCTCTTATGTGACTCTGCTGATACAAGTGGAGCTACTAAATTGAGTATATACCAAATTTCACTAAATTGAGAAGACCTTTAAAACTCTGGAAATCAAGAAAGGACAAACATGAGGTAAGTTTAACATTAAGTGTTCCCCCCCATACTGATATAAGGCAATAAAATATAAAGCCAAAAGAATGTTATACCATGCAATATTTAAGAGAAACATCTTCTCTAACCGACACAGACATTTGGGGTATTCTGTGTGGATAAAGTGCTGCCCATAAGGATGCTTTATGACAGGTGAAGCACTTTGGAAGCTGATTTATATCCTCTTACGTAAAAGCTTTCCTCCTGCCAGTGTCACAAGCGCCGCTCCATTTGAGCAGGCTGGGCAGCAGCCAGCAGGGCCATCAGAAACACCAAGCGGAGCTGAAAACTTTATAGTCAAAGATGTTTAAGAGCCAGCACAAGTGAGGCCCCAGGAAGGAGGCAAAGCAAACGCCACGCGGGTCACTAAGGCTCTTAGGACAGGACATTGCCCCCATCCTGCCCCTGCTGAAGCTCTGGACGAAGCTGGAGCTTCTCATCTGCCACCGAGGAGAGATGCTGGAAGCACTGGCATTTCTGCTGCTGCAGGAGCTGACGCGTGGGCAGGCCATGTTTCCAAAGCACCTACGTAATGTGATTTAGGAGAGGTTTGTGTTGGGATCCCTTAACCCTGAAAGTGTCCTTGGAAGGATTTTGCTGCCCATACTGTACCCGGTACAAATGCGGAGGTGTCGAAACAGAAGGCTGCCAGTCTTTCCCTTTTTAATCAAAAAACTGCGTGTTGCTTTTAAGCCTTTAGAAAGGGGGTTCACTTAGCTACGCATTTCTAACTCAAGATGTAGATTGCTCCCCTAGTGCTTCCCACCACATTACTAACACAGAGGGCAGAGGACAAACACCTTCGCTGCCTGAAAGCAGTGACAGATGCCCCTGTGAGATGGCAGCTTTCCGCGACGCTCTCCATCTGGCGCGCGTCCCGTGGCCACGACACTTGCTGAAATTAATGGGACGCAACAGCACTTTACTGTAATGAGCCCCGAGCCCCAAGGGGATCACGGAGAGCCGTTTGGCCTGCAGCGTCGTGTCACCACACAGAGCACCTGACTCCAACGGGAGGCAATTGTAGCCATTGTGCAGTGCACAGGTCCGCCTCGGAGGAGCTGTCTGCTAAAATTTAACTACAGTTACTCTCAAGTGCCCTCAACTAGGGCAAAAATAACCCCCTCAGAATCAGAGGATAATAAAATTGAAAAGTATTCGTAGTTTCCTTTGAACTTGGAGGGCTCAGCGTGGTGAGTACCACTTTGGGGGCAAGCAGTGCAGGGAAGTGTCCCTGGCCCTCTAATATTTGGGTCCCCTGCTTGCCCTGTTGTAGCTGGGAGTCCAGCTGTGCAAGTGCATGCAAGGGATCAGCTCCTGGCCCTCATCCCCCAGAGACAAACATGGAGGGGGGATCATCCGTAAAACAAGAATAATCCCAAGTAGCCTCAAGAGAACGGTCCTGCTGGACCGGTTGAGCTCCCCATGGGAGAGACCTTGCAGGAGGACACGGGGCTGCAGGAGCAGTGCTGCTCTTCCAGGATTCGGAAATACCTGGAGCATTTTTGCACAAGTAGTTTTCAGCCATTTGTTTCTTGGCATGAGAGCTACGCAGTAGCGGGAAGCACTTTCTGGACATTGATTCCAACCCAAGAGTGACTTCACTCCTGTGGGATGGGTTGATGGGAGAATGATGGAGGAAGAGGAGATGGGAAGCAAGACAGGGCAGGAAGGAAAAGAGAGAAAAAGAAGCTGTAATAGTGACAACAAGCCAAGGACGCAAGCGCTTCCTGGCAAAGTAAGTCCTTTTATTTTGATTACCAAGCTCTTTTCCTAGATGAAAACTTCGCCATCCGTCACAGCAAGAGAGGGATCCTGGGCATGGCCAACAAGGGCCGCCACAGCAACGGCTCGCAGTTCTACATCACCCTCCAGGCTGCCCCCTACCTGGACAAAAAGCATGTGGCGTTTGGGTACGTAGGCACCAGCTTGCCCTTGCTCGGGACCTAGTGCTTAGAGCACCTAGCGCTGCTTGTCCCTCCCATCCTCTGCCTTGGCATGAGCTGCTCGCGCTGGAGGCCCTCGAGCGGAGCTGGGGCAGCTCCCAGGGCAGGGCGGCGCGTTGCTGCCTGACAAACAAATCTGCAACCCAGTGCACGGGGCCGTGTCAAGCAGATGCCTCCAGCCTCCCATTTGCCTCATGGAGCTGAAAAACAGCTATTCTGGCCAGATCTGGCCAACAGTTTGTTCACAGTAGGTTGATCTATAGGGCGGGCTCTGTTCAAGATTTTAGGCTTTTAAGAATGTGCTAGGGAAGATTTTGGGTCCAAGCAGTTTGTTTGATATAAAAGCATAAAAATATGTGTGCATTGCCACATAGAAAGAAATGTGGAGCAGAGTTTCCACGTAACCACATTACAGAGAAAGACAGTGTTTTTCAAGGAAGTGAAAAGCATAATTATCTGACCTCCAGAGAACAACCCCAAAGTGAACCCTGGCTGGATAGAGTCACAGCAAGCGGCATTTACCACAAGTGAGGGCGCAGGGAAGCTGAGCACGAACTTGCAACAGGCTTAGCTTACACAGAGCTTGGCCTTAGGCAGTTCAGTCCAGGTCATGGCCATTGGTGACTATCTAATGATGGGACAACATCCCTCTGCAACTCCCTTAAGAGGGACATTATCTTTGGAGAGCAGAACGGATATAGCCTGTTAGTAAGAAAACCACCATGGGGGTTTTGTTGCAGCCCAGCATCAAGTTGCAGGTGCCAGCAGTGGCTCACAGGCAGGCAGATGGTGACACCAGCATCCATCGCTGAGCAGTTATCAAAGCCAGAGCAGGACTCCAAACTTGGTGCAAAGCTGTGAGGGTCATGCTGGCATTCCCTACACATGATGATAGCCTTCTCACCATGCCTGTCCCCCGCTGCAGGCAAGTGATCGAGGGCACGGAGACTCTTCAGAAACTGGAGGCTGTGTCCACATATAACGAGAGGCCTGTGGAAGAATGTAAGATCATTGACTGTGGGGTCTTTGAGCCATGATCACAAGTCTGTTTGCCTTCATGTGGAAGGGTAGATTACTCTTTTCCTGTCTCTTTGTTTCTTTGTTTGGCAGAGTTTGAAGGCTTTTACTTAGCAAGTCAAAAATAAAAACATTTCTTGCGCCTTGTGAAGTTTTTGGAATTGTTCCTTTGACTTTAAGTCACATATTGGTCACAGTTTGTTAAAAACCCTTTCACCTGAGTACCCCAAGGGACCTGTTGGGTAAGTCCCAGAGCCAGTGTGCAGTTTATAGAAGATTATAATAATATGATTACTGAGTGACAGTCTGTTATGAGAAGCAGATAGGACAAAATGCATGTACCACAAAGTAGAGATTCACACATCCAAAGATAAATTAAAGAATTCTTGGCAAAATCCTGATCTCCACGACACAGCACGTCCTTCAGTGTGGTGCAATGGTCCTGCTGGACCCAGCACAGCTCAGAGGAAAGGAGAAGAGTGTTTGCAGGACTCACACTTCTCAATGCCATGCATTTAGCCTTGCACTGCCCACAAGAAACTAAAAGTGACACTTTTGAAGTCAGTTTGGGCTGCATCAGGCTAAAACCAGGGACCATTAGAGCAGGACTAACCTTTGAGTATTTAACACATGGTATCAGATGACAAGGTTTAAAGTGATTAGTGCCACTGAAACAGAGAAAAATTTTGTTTATAAAATTACTCCAACAGAGGAACCATTAGGGTTGAACGTGGATGCAGGTGCATAACATTGCATCTAGTGCCAGGCAGGTGATTTCAGCGTGCAGAGCTCGGGCATCAATCGCTCCATCAGCGGACGGCAGAGAAGCATTGAGAGGCTCAAAGACTTGTGGAAAATGAACCTGCAGTCTGGAAGGAGAAGGCAGAGCCAAGCACGTCGGCAGTTCAAAGGAATGAGCATTCGCCAGGACGCTCGGATGCAGCATAACGCTAAATCATGCTGTGTCAGGGCTGTGCAGGCACGAGCGGCTTCCAGGTGCCTCCTTTCCTGCCAGAGTGATCCCGAGCAACATCTGCTCCTGCACCCAGCCACTGTGCGAGCCCCCAGCATCCACAGGGCAGGGCACAGGGAACATGGAAAAGACTGAAATAGCAGAGCACTGAAATCAGTTTTTGTCTAGGAAAGCCCAAGGAATTCATTAAACCTAAGTAACATGCTTAAGTATATTTGTGAGATGGGAATGAATTTAACAAATCACTTAACAAATATTCAACTTGCTTAATCATCTTAAATTTTAACAAGGGGAATTAGGGTCTTCCTTACTTACGATAGAAAAGAGATTCTTCAATGTATCTTTTATGTATCTGTAACTAAATAGTTAAAGAGCCTTTTAACACATTTTTATTTTATTTTATTTGTTTATTTTATTTCTGGAGTATTTTATTTTTTAACATGTATGCTGCTGTATAGTAACTAACTCTTCCGTAGGAGCATTTCAACACAACTGCCTATAGAAAAGCCTATAATGAACCATACTTCCTGGCAAGTTATTTTTCATAAACACCTAAATGCTAGAGACACATACTTGCTGTGAAATTATATGGCTTAGGAAACCAGCACTGGGATGCAAGTTAGGGACTCTTTATTATTTATTTATTAATTGATTTAATTTAGGGGTTTTAAATTCTAGTCAGATGTTTAAAGAGAAAAGTAGATTTCAATTCTGCAGATCAAAGGAGACAATGCTAAGGAACTGGTTATTCATTTCTTGTTAAAAACTCAAAGTAATTTGTTGCGTTGTGCCTGTTGGTCTTCTGCGACACCATCTTCCTGGAGCGAGCGGATGTGTTTCCCTCACCAAAATACACACACATTTCCAGCAGCGTGTTCCCTGAGGGAGCAAGCAAGGGAGGAAGAGACACTGCTCTGTCCCCACGCACTGCTCGAGCGTGGCATGGGGTGGCCACGTGGGGACACCCTCTGGAGCTGCCTCACGACCAGAAGAGGAAAGCCAAGAAATGGGGAGAATTTCAGATATAATGGAGCTCCAGGCGAGGCACAGTGACTGCACTTGTGTCGGCTGGGACTCTGCCAGCAAGACTGAGGTCAAAGCTTATGGCTGAGGTTGGAAGGGACCCCTAGAGATCATCTAGTCCAACCCCCTGCTCCAGCAGGGACCCTTAGAGCACAGGGCACAGGGTGGCATCCAGGCGGGTTTGGAAGATCTCCAGAGAAGGAGACTCCACAGCCCCCCTGGGCAGCCTGTGCCAGGGCTCCATCACCCTCACAGGAAAGAAGTTCTTCCTCACACGGAAATGGAACTGCCTGGGTTTCAACTTGTACCTGTTACCCCTTGTCCTGTCACTGGCTACCATCAAGAAGAGTTTGGCCCCATCTTCCCTACATTCTCCCCTCAGGGACTTGGACATATTGATCAGGTCCCCTCTCAGCCTTCTCTTCTCCAGGTTAAACAGGCCCAGCTCGTTTAATCTTTCCTCATTCGACAGATGCTGCAGTTCCTTAATCATCTTGGTCGCGCGTCGATGAACCCTCTCTAGCAGCTCCACATCCCTCCTGTCCTGTGGAGCCCAGAACTGCCACCAATACTCCAGGTGTGGCCTCACCAGGGCTGAGGAGAGGGGCAGGATCCCCTCCCTCGACCTGCCGGCAACGCTCCTCCCAATGTGGCCAGGATCCCATTGGCCTTCCTGGCCACAAGGGCACATTGCCGCCTCGTGGGTAACTTGTCAGCCAGGACTCACAAATCCCTCTCTACAGATCTGCTTTCCAGCAGGTCAGCCCCTAGTCTGTACTGGTGCCTGGGGTTATCAAATGAAAGCTGGAGCATGAAACCATATGCTACAACAGGTTTCCAGCCTGCGATGGTTTCTGAATGTGATCCAGACGGGCTACCAAGGCCGATGGGAATGACTATCACAGTCCCTGTGCTGTGCAGGTGCTCAGTGCTCACGCGGTGGCCTCCACAGCACATCCGTTTATTTCAGCTGCAGCACGTGGGCAATATCTTTCCTGCAGCACTCCCGGGCCGGCCAAGGCTGCTCGGCCCTTTCCTATCAGCCGCTGGCCTTGAGCGAAACTCCAAGCGCGGGGCAGCACGCCGCGGCCCTGGCTCTGTTTCATGGGGACGCCGAGAGGGAGCCGCACGCTGCAGATACGCCGAAGAGGCTGATCTTCGGGTGTCATGCTGCTTCGGGAAGACTCAGTCCACACATCAGCCCTATTCTTCTTCTATTACCTAAATCAGCCTGACTTTCTTCTGCGGCTGGTTCTTGCTGTGCAGGCGAGGAGTTTATTCCTTCTGCCACTTCTTGCCTATCCGTACCACGTTTCGTTTTTGTCCCTTGACATCTCTTCTCACCTTGCCTTAGGCCATACACCTCTCATGGGGGCAGAGGATGCCCACCGGGGCCACCCGCAAGGCTACTGGAACTGCTGCAGAGGTGCCGAGTGTCCATGGGGATGGTGCCTCCGCTCCCATTACAACATGGATTCACCCACCCCTAACAGGAAGACACCACGGAAGCTCCATGTAGGCCACTTCTCCCTAATTTCCTACCCCTGGTATCTTCCTGCTGTATTATTTTCAACAAAATGTATTTAATAATCTGATCTCTAATATTTGTTGCCTATCACTCTCTTTTCCAAAAGCAGGGCCTAGGTGTGCAGCTAGGCCCACCAAGCCGCTTGCCCACCAAGAGACCACATGTTAGTTTGTTGAAGCACATTTGATCTCAAACCCTATATTATTGACCTCAAACCCCATATATTATAGGGCCATCTGGGCTGGAGACTTCCCTCCCGCTGCAGGAATGAGGCACTTTCACTGAAGATTATCCACTGTGTATAAAACACACACCCTGTTTTAGAGATTCATTGATTGTCGCAGTGCGGTGCCTGTGTAGCCACGAGGTGAAATGGTAATTTTGAAAAGAAACACAAATGTTTATAAATGGAACCAAAGCAATAAGTTCCTTTGAGATCATCTATGAAAAATCTTGTTCAAAGCCATCCTCTCTGACTTTGCAGTATATAACTTCAAATCTCTTCAGCAGCCCAGTTATTCCATTGTTCCTAGTACAAAATCATTGAGATTCCTGGGTATTTGCATTTAAAAATTGCTTCCCTAAAATGGACATCTACAGACTTTTATTTTTTATCCATATTTGTCAAGTACTTTACATAAATTTCCAGTAATGCAGTGCTTGGAATTTCTTATAAGAAATGTTCTGACATTCAAAACAGAGTTGAATGCCTCACTGACCACTAAGTATATAACAGTGCAACGAAAAGAAAAAAAAAATGCAGTGATGAATCTGATGTCTTAAGTCCAACAACAACACCCGGAGCTGCTGTGATCCTGCTGACTGTATTCCTCAACAAAGTCCTGAGATGCTGACTTTAAGAAAAAAATCAGACAGACCGCATTTATCATAGCCCTGGATTCCCACCAGCCCCTCGGATTACATGTTTTCGTGGTAGACGTGTTTTCACTCGCTTGCGGAAGCAAGTTGTGGCTGTGATTTTTGCCCTGCTGGTAATCTCAGTTCTGTTTGTATTCTATTGTCTACTTCTCCCTATTTTTTCCCTGTGTCTATTTTGTCCCTGTTTTTCTATATATATGTATGCTATTCAGTGTCTTGTCTTTTATCATTTTCATTTACCATACGCCTTGTTTGTTTTCATTTTAGAAAGGCCAGTGCTTTAAGGTTGCAGCAGTTACCTAGACTGCAGCAACTGTGATTCTTCATGCTAACCTGCATCCAGCACATCTCATAAAACAAAACATTGTATTAGTTGCTGAGAACGCTCATAATACAGTTATTAAGATAACCCCCAAGAAATCCAAAAAGGAAGAGCCGAGTTTAAATAATGCCTAACGTCAAGTGACATCACAGGAGATCCTTTGAATGAAGCTCTTGTCCCAGTAAGGGATCCTTGTCCCAGCAGGACAAAAACCTCCCTGCTGGCACAAGCCCAGGAAGGTAAGTGGAAGCACACACTTCAATTTTGGTTAAGTTGTAGGATCTACTTATACTGCTCCTCTCTTTATTTTACATGCTGCTCTTTCAAACAAGGGGCCCAATCCTGTGAGTGTTGCTTCCTTATGACAAGAGCACACACCAGGGAGGATTGCTTGGCATTGTTTTCCCTACATTTGCTCATGCTGTCACTGGATGGAGGATATTGAAGCAGCTTTACGTGCACAAATGATGGCCCATCATCCTTGCAGATTGTGTATGTTGACTCAAGTTACTTTAAGGCAGGAAAATAAAGAGGGAAAGAGAGGGACGAAAGAAAAACAGCAGGAAATAGAAGTGGGATTTCCAGACAAATCCTTCTCCGGGCACTATTTCCAGCATAGCTGGAAACAGCAATAACATATACACATATATATATAACATAGAGCCATATTTCCAACAAGCTTTCCCCCAGGGTCCTACTCAAGCTCCCTAAAGGCTGCTCCCCTTCCAGGGCACAAGCGGACACGGTACAAGCGCAGCACGCAGACCCGGCAGCACCACCTGGGGGTGCTGATACCCGCTACGCTAGCCCCTAGGCTCTTCAAACACAGACTAAACGCTGCGCAAAACAGGCCGCACATAGACACGGCACACACACAGCCACACCGCGCCCCGCGGGCCGTTGATTTTAAATAAGAACCCGCCTCTCCCCACCCCTCCGCGCGCCGCTGCGTCACCGCGCGCCCCCCTCCCCGAGCCAATGAGCGGCGGAGCTGGTGGAGGGGGCGGAGCCTAAACGACCACGTGACACAGAGGACCACCCTCCCCGGGAGGGGTCACGTGGGGAGGCTGTGCGCGCCGGTGCCCCGCCCGGGCTGTGGACGGAGGGGGCGCTCACGTCACGGCGCCGCGGGCGGAGGGCGGGGGCAGCGGCAGCGCGGGGCGGGGCCGCCGGGGCGGGGCTGCTCGGTGACGCGGCGGCGGCGCGAGCGGAGCGGGGAGGGGAAGCGAAACGAAACGGCGGGAGCGGCCGGGACGGGACGAACCGAGCAGAGCGGAGCCGAGCCGAGTGACTGAGCGCCGCCGCCATGGGCCGCATCCCCGCGCTGCCCGTGACCGCCCTCTGCCTGGCCGCGCTCTGCGGCTCCGCCGCGGCCACCACAGCGACGACGTGGCTCGCGACGAGCGCCCCCCGCTCCGCGACCGTTGGTGAGCGCCTCGTGCTGCCCCCTCCCCCATCCCCGGGCCCGGTGTGTGTGTGGGGAGGTGCGGAGGGGAGCGGCCCCTCTCGGCCGCCCGGCGCGGCCGGTGCCGCTTCGCGCCCGCCGCTCCTCGCCTTCCCCCGCCTGTTTCTTTAGCGTGTCCCCCCGGAGCGCGCGCCGCCAGGGCGGGACGCGAAGCGGCGGGCTCGGCGTGGGGCCGCTTATGTAACGGGCGGCGGGTGCGCGCTGCCCCGTGCGGGCCCGGCCTCGGCCTCCCCGCGCGCCCCGCTCGCCTAAGGGAGGAGGTTGTCCGGAAATCGTCCCCGAAGTACTTTTGTTTATTTATTTATTTATTTTATGGCTGCATTTCGTGACGGTGCCGGGCATAGGTTAACCGCTGGAGGCAGCGGCGGAGCGGGGTTGCGCAGCCTGCAGTGGGGCAGAGAGGGCACTGTGGGTTCAGCAGGACCTCAAACGGAGCCTGTGCCTGCCCCCTTTTTAAGGAAGGGGCGAGCCTGAAAGGAGAGCGTCTGAATCCACCCTGTAACACACTCGTCTGGGGAGCAGAAAAGGAGCATGCCTGCTTAGGGAGCTGCCTTCGTGGTACCCCCAGCGTGGAGAACAGGCATCTCTGCTGCTGTAGCCCCTGTAAAGATTTTCAGATAGCCTTTTCCAGCAGCAATAGCGCTGGGAGAGCACATGACGTGCTGCAGCTGATTACGAAGCTGGATTTGCCGACAGCTCACTGTTGAAATATTCTACACGATAGAGATACGTTCTGGTGCTTTACTCCAGCAAATCTAGCTCCCTCCTGCTAGCCTGGGAAAACTGTTCTAGAAGAGAACTGAAGATCTTAACGCAACTGCTGTTAGCTGTGACTGGCATTAGACTGTCCTGTCTCCACGGATGTGCCACGATGAATTGTCTGTGTAGCAGGAAGAAGTTTTCATCTCTGAAACACGAGCATTCAGTTTTTAAATATTGTGCAGACTGTTACCTCTGGCCCAGATATATATATGCACACACACACACAGAGAATAATAAATAACTGTCCCTGAGATTTGTTCTCTAGAAACTGCAGTATCACTGTTGAAATGGCTTAAATACCCCTTTTCTGAAAGGAGCAGAGTGAGACCTCACTGATTTGATAAATAGTGGTTTACACAGAACTGATAAAGATCCTGTTAAATCTTTCTGTTTGTCTTAGAAATGAAGAAAGAGGCACTAATATTTCTAGGTTATATACAGATTATATACCTCCCTATATGCTTGAACCAACTGTATCCATCAGAGAGGCCGTCAAGTTCATGTTTAATTTGGATTGCCAGAATACTATAGTTACAGAGTTAACTCATTTATCCTGAGATTTGAGTTGCCATGTTGATTGCCAAGAATTCGTAAATAGGCATGTTCCCTTCACTATGGAGCAGGGTGAAGAAAAATGAAGGGTCATCCGTGGGTGCCTTGGAGTAGGTGGATACTATGTGAAATGTGCTGACAAATCTCTGTAGCAGTGGGTGGTTTTGTGCGAGGTGGAGTTTTTCTGTTTGTTTTTAGTGCGATGACTGTATGAATAAGTCTTATCCGAAAGTAATACAATAAAATTGTAGACTGGGAAAATTTATTTGATATTGGATTTGTTGACATTGTGGTTTTCAGGCAACATTTGACTGAGATTAACATTGAAAAGCAATATCATATTGGGCTGGTTAAGTTGCTGGCGCGTACTGTGATTAAAATATGAATAGGTTGACTTCCTCTCTTTTTTCCTTAGTGTGCATTTGTACATGAAGTTTTCTAGATCCTTCCAAGTTTTTTAAAGTCAAACAGTTGCTTGCAACTGTCTTGATTTGTTGTCTTCTGTTAATATAACTTGTACAGCTTATATAAGCCTGTGCAAGTATGTAGATAAGCCCTTTCCTTCCAATGTAAAGCTGTAGTGTGAGATAATAAAGTACCCACTTTATTATGCATTCAGTAACCACCTACTGTTGCTGTTTTGGGAAGCCTGACATATTTTAATGTTGTGTATCTGTTTGTCTCCCTTTGTTTCTTAGAGTCATGGGTGACAATTCCTAGTTAGCTGCAGTGTATCTTGTAGAGAAGAGTACCTTAAAGGTGATTAGGAACTTGTCAGTACCCTAAAGATAGGGAACTTCATACTCCACAAAAGAAGTTTCACATGTTAAGTCCACTGCTTCATTTGAGATGTATTAAATGGAAAAATTTATGAACCTTCCAGTTTTGTTAACTGGCGCAGCTGTTTATGCAGACCTGAAATGCAGGGCCTGGGTTATCAAGCAACATAAGTAAAACCTTCATGCTAGGTATGTTTTCAGTTGCATTTCTACTTTAATCTTTTCATAAACTTGTTCTCATTGTGCAAATCAGATTTGCTAAATAGTTGAGATTAGATTTAAATTTGACTTATGCAAAAATCCCACAAAATTTTACTTTTTCTGATGGTTTCTGAAAGCTGCCTAGAAATGAGTGGTCTTAAAATGGTACTGCCTGTTTTTAAGATACAGAGTACTGAATGAAGAGTGGTGTTGCTCTTAGTTCAACAGTGCTGTTCAAAGGGCATGACTGACAACAGCAGTGATGGAACTGCACTCTATGAGCTATCTTATGGTAGCAAGTCAGAAATAATTCTGCTTCGTTGGACCTCTGTGTTGTTTCTAGAATTGTAACCACCACCTTTTAATCTAGAGTGAGACAAATTTTAGTGTGAAATTACTTTTTTTTTTTTTTTTTTTTTTTTTTAGCTTTTTTTTTTTATGTCTTATTCTGCATCTAAGATTAGCACTTCTCCAGTCAGTTCCTGCTAAACTTGCAGTGAGACTGTCAGGATGTTGTGTTGTTTAGCTTCTGCATATTCGTGGAAGCTTAATTGGCACCTTAATAGAGGATTTTGTTTGGTGTCAGAGGAGTCTGTATGTCTTAACAGCTCCCTGATCCCTGAGGTGTTTGGAAACTGGAGTACCCAAAATAGCATGTGTGACCTTTGTGATGTAGCCCATGTCATGGTGTGTAACATCTGGTGGTACTACAGGCATCTGGGGACTTCGTTGCCCAGTTTCTTGTACTCAGACTTGTCTCTGGGGGCCTTGGGTCACAAAGTCCAGTGAAGGTTGAGGGGCAGAAGGCTGATGTACCTGAGCCACTCCTTTTCTGTGAGTGGAGTCAGCACAGAGCTCTGAAGTCTTTTGAACATAATGGTGTCTCAGCAGGAAGCTTGCAGAGTTGTCAGTAGTCATAGTGTGGTTAAGCCGTAGTTTAGATGAGCTCTCTTTGTATGGTTAACTCAGACAGCACAATCCCTTTGAAAGGATATAGCAGTTTCCTTATAGTGCTTGCTGAAGCCTAAAGCTTCTGAGGGCACCTAGACCAGCAACAGCTCTTGGACTTTTAACTAGTCTTTGAAAGATTGGTTATCTTGGTTTTCCGCATGCTACCTCAGCTGTGGAGCCACTCCAGTTTCTAGGTCAGGATCACTTCTAGTTGCAGTTAGGTACTGAATAACTAGTTCTCTATTAGGTAGCAGTTGAGCAGTCTACACTCACGCAGCAGCACTGTTCTCCCTCTGGTTTCCCTCGAGGAAATGGGCTTTGCATTAGTAAGCCAGTGTGTTGGTTCTATTCAAATTTGTACTACAAAGATGCGCACTGCCTTGATTGTCCTGTCCGTGCCATTTTTATATGTACTTACATATATGTATATATACAAACATATATATTCACTAATGCAACTTCTACTCTTCCTGTGACAAGTTGAATGTACAGTATGCTAGAATCCAGTGCCATATGTAAGGGTCCCTAAAATTCATCCTGCTGCTGTTTCTTGGAGTTAAATACTGTCATTAGTATTTTTTAAACACCATCTTTTATTCTTTTATAGCTCCAATGAATGATTTCTATGCCAATGCTACTACGGCCTCTGCCAATGCTACTACAGCCTCTGCCAATGTTACTACGTCCTCTACCAATGTTACTACAGCCTCTACCAATGCTACTACATCCTCTGCCAATGTTACTACGGCTCATACTACTATAGGTAATGTGAAGAGACCCAGACGACTGGGTTGCTTTGTAAACAGCTCTCTGAACTTGGAAGTATAATGTGAGTTGTAATGCAATATATATTGCTAGGATTGCTTTCTATACTGAATGGAGGACAGTGAATGGCGATGAACCAAGAACTGGTGAATAAATAAAGGACAAGGGCCTTTTCACAGTCCATTCTACTGAAGTGACTACTAACACGTGAGGTGTGGAATAAACAAATAGCTTTAAGGTTTGGAAGAAGTGGTTTGTGTATTTTTTGTTTTCCTTCAGATACGAATAACTATGTAGTAACTCAGTGAAAGCGGTTTGATTAGGGTAACAATTAATGGCTAGTGGAAATAGCTAATGAATTTGACTTTGTATGTTGCCCAGTCCTAAAATTTTTGCTTTTGCATGTGCTGTTACCATAACAGTGGTGTCTTTAAATCCTAAAAACCTCTTATTTAAAAGCATTCCCAGCTGAAGGGACCTGGTTGGTAGCAAAATGCAGAACTTGACTGGCCCCCAGAAGGCTACAGTAGGCTTTGAGTGCACTTACAAACATTGGTGCTTATCAGAACTACATAGTGGGACACTTTTTTAGTAAGACTTATATTCTGAAAACAATAAGGCAGAGGAGAGGGGGTGGGTTAGAGATCCAGAGTTCAGTATTGGTAACTGAAGGACTTTTAGGACATCTTCTAGTTGCACTGTTCTCCTATTCTAATACTATCCCTAACAGTTAGTGATTTTCAGAAAATCTTGGTATTCAGTAAATATTCATCTCTTGTTTAGAGATACTGGGATTAAGTACTTGCTCAGTACATTTATAAACTGATTCTAAAAATTGTTTCATAAAAGTGCTCTGCGTTGATGCAGACTCCTGGTTGTCTTCTACGGAAGCTGCTGTCTTGATTCTTATTTCCGTATCAGCATTCATATTGAAGTTTGAAAGAAAAGTACTTTTTGTCCTAGCAAAGAATCACTGTCTGATCTATAGAGGGCCCTGAAATACTTGGATGGCAATGGTATGATCAGGTTGCAAATTAAAAAAGAAATCCTTATTGCAGAAATTTGGCTTAATGCCATGCATCTGAACGTCTAAATGGTATAGGGTCAGCCTGAAGTCAAAGCTTATCCTTTTTGGAACACAAAAAGACAAACCGCTTGCATAAGAACCTAAATGCTTGTGAACTTTGCTCTTATAAGCTTGTCCTGTGTACATACCCTCTGAATTTCAATTTTCTCTCCAACAGCTAATGTCACTAACGCAACTACACACGCGCCTCCAGTTACAACTGCCACTTCAGGCCCCAAAACAACCAGTATACCAGGTAACTTTCGAGAATCGGAGGTAGTTTGTGGAGTGGTAAATGTCAGAAACTTGTTGGTCAGGCTAAATCGGTTGACTGCTTTTAATAGAGTGGCTACAACTGATTTATTGACTTGGATGTAGGGTCTCTTACTTTTTGAGAGGGGTTGTTTTGTCTTTATGTTTGACTTGCAACATAATATGTGGATGTCTTATAAGAGATATTGGGCCTACAGTGGGAGTGAATCAATGCATTTTATTTTGGATTCAGTCCTAAGTATTCCATGAAGTGGAGCTTTTTAAAATTAGCCATCAGCAGATATCTGTAACTTCTAGATTCCTGCCTGTTGTGGCTTTAGTGAATTTCTTTAAACATAACTCTTGGAGGGGGAAAATAAAATAGATGAGAAGAAAATTATTTAATGTGAATTTAAGAAAAAAAAGTGTAAAATAATTTTAAGTGTTTTCCACTCATATACTGTAATGTGATGTTTAACAGGTACAAATGCTACTGTGACTCCTGCCCCTTCTCCGCGCAAATCTACATTTGATGCTGCCAGTTTCATAGGTGGAATTGTCCTTGTGCTGGGTCTGCAGGCTGTAATTTTCTTTCTGTACAAATTCTGCAAGTCAAAAGACCGAAACTACCATACGCTTTAGGACCTGCCACTTTAAAATGGACTAGTAGCTCAACACCTGTAGTTCACTGAACCAAAATATCTTTTGTTGCTCATGGAAGACAGCAGTCCATAATATCATTTAAATCTCTAAAAGAAGACTCTAAAAGAATATTTTTGCAACATTGTATTTGGCGAGAGGTGTTATCAACAGGATTATTTGCAATATGCTGCATGGGTTCTAATGGCTGTCTAATTTTTCTTTTGTGGCTGCTGCTGTGGAACTCTCTTCAATATGCCAAATGTAGACATTCACAGATTCTTATATTGGGTGGCAACACTGTCTTAAGTAGACAATCTCGTGGTTACTTATTGTGAAGGCTAATTTAATCAACCTGTGATGCAGTATCCCTTTAGTTTTATCAAGATGTGAATTATTGGTGACTGACTTCAGGGAGTGAAATATCATTTTTACTAGCTTGTGGCCCTTACAGCACACTGCTGGAAAGGCGAACGAACTTTGTAGAAGTAGATAATACAAGAATAAAGATTGCTTGATGCAATACTGCATTCCAAACTAAAATCCTGTGCCCTTTCCAATAAATGCTGAGGGTGGAGAGGGGATGTATGGATAATCTTCATGAAAGGGAAATGAAGATTAGTGCCTTAAAAGATAAAAAGTTAATAGGCTGCAGAAGAGTCCCTCTTATCTCAAAGATGAACAAAATCTATTAGGTACTAGCTTTTTATACAGGAGAACGGAATATGAGTGACTTTAAACATTCCAGTTTCAAAACTTCCCACATTGAACAAGGGCTCCCCATTGATCTGATTTCTGAGGATGAGGGAGCATGGTACAGGAACCTTCAGCTTTACAGAAGATACAAGTTGTTGACCTTCTGTTCTGGTCTGCAAAGAACAAGTGTGACACAAGTGACAAGAATCAGTATAGTTCACTCCCTGCATAAACAGGCAGGTACATACATACATACTTGAAATATTGGTGTTAGGGAAATCATGAGATTTTCATTCTTTAAATGCTTTTAAAGTTTGTGTGTTACAATTAATTTCTGTACTGTCACTCTCCTACCCCTCTACATGCCTGCTTGCTGAAGGAGCAGAAGTGTAGCTCAGAGGAGCTGCCCATGGCTTATTTGATCCTAGTCAGGATGATTACAGTCCTGGCACTGCTCGGCGCTTTGCGAGGGTGGGTGGGAAGGCCTTGTGGGTTGTGTAGGGTTTTTGGCTTATTTTGGTTTGTTTGGTTTTTGCCCCTTTCCTTATCACGTTTGTATGACCCTGAAGTGAACTGGTTCAAGCAACCTATGCAGCCAGGTGGAGATATTTTCTTTTTCCTTTTTTTCTTCTTGGTTGGACCAGGTGTGCTGCCTGTCAGCAAAGGTCCATCCTCTCCAGTGTAGATTGACTTGGGAACCTGTGAAAATTAACACATAGGAAAAATGGAAATAAAGCTCAAGTGGTGGGTTTAGCACTTGATACTTACCTTGTGGTGTGGATTGACCGATATCCTTTGATCTTCAGTTTTGGGAGAATCTGTAGCACTGTCTTTCTAGCTCTGACTTGACTAGAACTTGGTACCCAATACAACACAGAGACCGCATTGATGCAAATAATAGTCTGAGCAGCATAGCTTCAATATAAAGCAAATTAAGTGCACTTTAGTTGCAGTGATGCTTTCTTGTGTTCTTCTAGCTTGAATGGCGTTGTTTCTATTGTGCTGCATAGAAAACTGAAGTTGCTACAAAATGCAAAGGTTAATCACCAGTACTGTATCTTTGAATTTATTAGCTTGTTTTCTAAACAAAACTAAGACAATCAGCTCAGGTTTAATGAACAGCAGAGTGAGCAGCCAGTTCCCAGCAACAGTATATGGATTAGATGGTATATCCTTGGCCTTATTATCAAATCACTTAATCTGTCCTTTCCCTGTCTCTGAATTACTTTATTACATTTATTCATTAAAAAAAAAAAAAAAAAAGATAATCCATGAGCTTGTGTTCTGTGCTTTAAAGTGAGCAAAACATTCTTCAAAAGTGTGGCAGAGTTCTCCTTCAGCTTAGTGAAGCAAACTGTATTTCTAGTGTATAACTGGGGGGGGTTTAAAGGGCTATCTTCTGAGAAAGTTGCAGAGAAGTTTTAGAGGATGCTTTACAGCATAAAAGACATTACCACATAAAGTTGTTACTCTGTAAAATGTTGCAAAGATGCTTACTCATGAGCTGTGCTGATCCCTGTTTAGTTCACAATGTATGCTGATGAAGCAAACTAAAATAATTTTTGAAGTGCCTTAAAATCACTTAATCTATTGCCTCAAATTTGTTTAAAAGGTATAAGGGGTATCTTGCCTTAGTTACTAAATGCTCCTTGGTGCCAGCAAATTGCTACTTTCCAAGACTTTAGGAAACCCAGGACCTCTGCTGTGTACAGAAGCCAGTCGGAAGAAACTCGAGCTGATTCAGTCTGGTTCTGGAGGGCCTGTGCTGCAGATAGCTTGCTGAGCAGCCTCGCCTAGTAGCAAGATGTAATCCACAGTTTACAGAGTCATGGCTAGGATCGCTTCCCATGGATTTGCTGGGCTGGGTGGGCTGGGTTCCACATCTTCACTGTGTGCTTGGCTGCCTCGCTAAAGCAGGTGATAACTCCTCTGCAAAACTGCAGTGGTGGCTAACCTGTGCCGTGTACTGGCAAATAACCTGAAAGTAAGAACTTGCAGTTTTCTGTGGCCTCATTCTGAAGTGGAAGGTAGCTCGTAGATCTGTAATTGTATTTGCCCCTAAATCAGTTTTAGGCACTGAACTGTAGTTACCTGGCTTTTTCTTGAAGCCAACTTGTGCAAGTATCAAGCTGTTATCCTACGAATGTTCTTTGCAAGTGTTGCTGTTAAAGTTTGTATTTTGTCTTCAGTGGAAGAAAATCGAAACAGTTGTAATTGCAAAACCAAATTGATAAATAAAATCTGTCAAATGGATTTTTACTTGTAAGCTTTCTCTTATGTGATCTGAGCAATTCCAGAGGGACCTTCTGCCAAATTCCTGGATGTTGTGTATGATATTCAAAAAACACCAGAAAAAAGGGAGAATAAAAGGTTTGAAGAATTTAATTGTTTTACATATAGTATTAACCTTGAATTCGGGATATAGAACAAGACACCAATTCAGATGTAGAATCATCTCCAAATGCTTTTTCATGTAGGTTGTGTTTTCCATGTTAATTTAGCCCTGTTTTCCCCTTTAAGCCAAAATGTAACAAGATATTACCTGTTCCTCTTGCAACAACCTGTAAGTTTTATTGGTCAGTGCTCCTTTTTCAAATAGCAACATTTGGACTTCAGTCTGTAGAGCAGAAGAGATGTGACAGTCTGTAATGTGGCTTCAGCTGGACAGTTACAGCCCTGATGCTCTGGTGTAGGTTTATGTTAAGATTATTAACCCTTAGAGGAAAAAAGTATTGCTCTGACCTTCCTTTCATTCATGATTATACAAGAGAGACAACAAGGATTTGGGCTCTGCTAATTGTGAAAGTGTCCTGGAAGAGGAGAGTGGAGGGGGTGCAGTGTTGTATTTGTGCAGTGACTAAAGCAAAAACCAGCACCGAGTGAAGTAACCTTAGTGACTCCTCTGTGATTACTGAGTGAGGCGTGAGTGTGTCACCCAGGGCATTGAGGTAACTGGGCCACACTATGAGGAAGCTGCAAGAACTTCAGTATTGTAACACTAAAACACACTTTATTTCAATTGCTATTTTAGCAAAATAGCAAAAATACTAGCGCAGTCTTCTGCCTTTTTTTGTCACTTAGCTTCTATGGATATCAGTCTTTGTGTAGCTGTCCTGAGCTTCAGCAAAATTGTTGATACCACAGAAATAACTTTTTTTTATCCAACTTCTTCTTCCCGCTTAGCACACATCAGCTAACTTGAATGTGAAGATTTAATCTGCTGAGCAAGGTGTAACCGTTTTTGTCATTGTGTTTCTACTTGCTCTTTGGACATTGTCCTGTGCTTTGCAAAATACTTAATTTGAAAGTCAGCATAGCTGCCTATAAAAGCTGTATGGAAACGGGAAATTTAGAGCCTCTTAATGTGCTGGGAATTCTGCCTTCCAGAAAAACAGCCCTTACTTTATGCAGTCAATGACTGAATTAGCAGTTCTTGTTGCAGAGCAGCACTGAAAGCCTGTATAGATGATGCCAGTAGTACAAGCCCTGTGTTACTGTTTCTCTGGAGTGTATTCCTGTGAGGATGAGTGTGTAGTACTCATCCTTATTCTTGAATTTGTTGCCTTAAAGTGAGCTCCAAAGAAGTATTTTATCAAAGAACTGCAATTAATCTTTTCAGATTTAGTCTTTTCAGCCCTGGTTTTCTTCCCCACCAAAATGGCACCTAAGTGCTTCTTCCTGAGGATACTCTTTTACTTGCAAATTGGCATGAGGTTCCAGGAATACGTTAGACCTGCACTTGATGGCAGCATTAGTGACAGCTGACCTCAGGTAGTTAGTATTCACTTTTCCCATCTTCTTAAATGGGAAATTCCCATCTTTCTTTAAAAATAACTCCTGTTATTTGCTAATTGATTTTTATAGCATCCTAATTGCATCAAAGCAAATTTTTAATATAACACCAGAGCAGTAAGCTTAAATGGAGTACCCTTTGTTATCGAAGGAACATTTAGCGGCCTTCTTTTAGGAGCTGGCTATGTAAAGATACAGGAGGTTGTCAAGGACCACTTGAATTTACAGCTGGATCTCAAGATGGATTGGGAGGCGCTGTTTGTTTGTTTTGTTTGTTTGTTTTAAAGGAGGAGTGACCTATGGTATCTGTGTCCACCAGTGTCGATAGGACCAGATGATGCTACAAGGCACATAGGTTACTACTGCAACTCATCAAAACCTGCAGGAAAACTTGATGTACTCTGAGATAAAATTTTGGGGTTTTTTTATTGTCAGTTATCAGTGCAGCCTTTTTTTTTTTTTTTTTCTCCCCCATGTGAGAGAAATGGGAACAGAGCCATGAATTTATGCACTTGTTTTTCGGTTTCATCCTCAGAGTTATCAAGAGTTGCTCAGAGCTGCCCTTTCCCTCGCAGGGGGAAGGGAGAGGCGGGAGCTGATGTGTCACCTTGAAGCAGGCAGGAAAGGTTCAGAGGCTGCGAGCACTGCTTTGGGCAGGATGTGGTGGCCTAGGCTTGTAATAAGGGCACAGCTGCAAACACAAACCCAGCACTTTGGCTCTGAAAACTCAATTATACTTCGTGTTGGCATATGACCACAGCGAGCGGAAGCTTTTTGGTTCTGAACAATGGCCTTGTTGCTGCGCTTTCTTTCTGCACTGTGCTGCGTTGCCTTTGAAGAAGGGACATCCTCTTGCTCAGAAGGAAGATCTGTGTCACCCAATAAAGCAGATATCCTTGCAGGTTAAGCGACTATAACTGGCATTGAGCACCCTATCCAAATACATTGAGATATATGTATGTAATACATATGCTCAGCCCTGCAGGACTACTTCATCCCTTTTATTTTTGTATAAATTGCTCTTTTCCTCCTCCAAAACCCCCAGTTTAGTGGCAAGGCTCAGAACGCTTTCCAGGTTGAATAGAAGTGCTATTAGGCTTCCTTTTGGACCAGACCTTATTCCTGTAGCTGCACGAAGATGGTAGGAAGAGGTTTTTCATCCAGATGTGGCAACAACCTAGCTGCCATTCTCTCCCTCCCTCTGCTGGGCACCTAGAGCGTAAGTAGCATAAAAAGAGTCACCAAGCACAGAATGGCACTCTGATCTGGAGGAAAAAAAAGTCCTCCCTGTATTATTGCTAGCTAAATACCAGCAAAAAAGAGTCCATATATGTAAAGCCAATGATAGCTATGAGCACTCAGGGTAGCACTAACAGAACAGTTCGTCTAATCTGGTAAATACAGTGTGTGATCCTGACACAGAGGAGAACAAAAACTACTTGAGTATTTTTGTTTGTGAGCTACCCACAAGTCCTTTGCTTTCATAGTAATGACTATATTTATATTTATTTCTCCAGCAGGAGACAGCTCAAAGAAACAAAAAATTCTTGCTGCCTCAGGGCTACCTGCTACGTGTAGCTATTTTCCCCACTAGCTTCTAGTCCTGCTGAAGGCTGTGACAAAAGAGGGCTTTTTGGTTTACTTTTTTATATATATGATTATATATATACATTATTACATATATATTTTATGTCTATTTTTATATATTATGTATATATATAAAATCTGTTTCCAGTGATGCTAAATTCCCTAGCTAATTCCAGTCTTCATTTTTTAGCCTTCTAGCAAACTGATGTGCAGCCACCTAACTCTCACCCTAAAGCCATTGAAAAAAGCCCCTTTGAATGAAATACTGTGTTTGCCACCAGTCATAATATGCTCAAACCCTGAGTTGTTTCCCTGTTTCAATTTGCTTTTGCTGCACCACTTAACTACGTGCAAACCTTGCCAACGGTCTTGGGTAAAAAAAAAAAAAGAGTATTTTTTTGCTACGTGGATGTAATCCTGAACTCGTTGACTGCAGTGGTCATCCTCCTCCTCAGATGCCCTCTGGGGTGTTTCAGCCGTATTGGGGAGCTCTTCCTCATGCAGCTTGGGTATGCACGGCCACAGGGATTTGGCCTGTGCCACGTGCCCTAGGGGTCCCTGCTGGAGCAGGGGGGTTGGACTAGGTGATCTCAAGAGGTCCCTTCCAACCTCAGCCAGTCTGGGATTCTGCTGACTGAGACTGTGTGGCCTGGGTGGGCTGTGATCAGTGCCTGTGCCAAAGTCCCTAGAAGTTTGAGAGGAATCCTGGTACAAGCATCACGTGAACATGGAAAGAAGTGCTGCAGCTCTTTCATGCTACCGAGACAGGGCAAAGCTCAGTGCAGCAAGAAGGAGGAGGAAAATGCGAATGAAGATAGAGCAAGAGGTGAGGAGAAACTGCTAGAAGACAAGGGTCTCAAGGCAAATCTGCAGATTCTGCTTACAAAGTACCTGAAAAGTCTTGCATGATGCAGACAGTTCAGGGAGTTGCCAGAAAAACTTCCTCTTCTTCACATTTAAAACAAGGCCATAGCAATTGAACAGTTGTCCCCTCTGTGCAAACAGGAGTGACCAAGTGCTACAGGTCTCGAGCCATGACAGTGACACCCTGTCCAGATTTATAGGAAAGACAAATCTTGACATGCTGTAAGTCCACCTTACCTCTGTGAGGAACACTAGTATGAATGCATCATAAATGACAGTTATTTGATACTGATTTATTACCTGGAAATGGACTTTTTATACTGGTTTACTCTGGGACAGCAGTTCTGCAGTATTCTTTATGCCTTTTGACAAGGAACAAAAATCATAAATCCATCTGCTCTTATAGACCTAGGACAATAATTTCCAAAAAGGAGCTAGAATCTATTGCAGAAGTGCAACGTGCTTCAGAAGAGGTGCCTGTATTCTGATGGAGCTCCTGTTGAGCACAGAGTGCTCCAAGATGCCTGGGCAATCCTTCCAGCTGGCATCATACTGAGCACTGCAAGCCTTCGTCTCTCTCAGTGACAGCAGTGTGATTTGGAGGTTTTACATCTACATTTCCCCTGAACTTGGCTCTTTTAAAGTCAGAGAAATCAGGTTTATTAACGAGGGTGTATTCATTAAAGACCCTCTAGTGTTTCATTGTGCCATAACTGGTTCATGTGTTGGCTTCAGCAGTTTACTAATGAGCATTTCTGGGTTTCCAGTGGCAGGAATAATTAATATCTCCTTGCAAAAAAACCCTGCAGTTAGATTTTTAGTACTTCTTCATGGCATGGAAATGCATCTTGGAGGATATTTTCGTTGTTGTTTTTGTTTGTTTCTTCTTCTCCTTGTTTAGTTTACTAGGAAATTTGCCCCGCTCATTTTCTGGGTGCATTTGTCTGACTAAATAGCAGGAAGGATTTTGATGCCACAGAGAAAGCAGCAACTTGGGGCAGATAGGAATATATATTGCTAATCAAGCCATTGAATTAAGTAAGCATTATAAAATTTCCTAGCAGCTGAAGAGCTTTTGTTACAGCTTTAAAGTTGCTGATTAATTCTGTTAAGGGAAAGAAAGTTCTGACTGCTGTTTTAAGTTTCTTTAAGGATACCTGCAATTATAGGCACATAGTTAGTCAAATTACCCACATGCTTTATAAATAAACTAGTTCAAGAACAAGGGCATTAATGAAGCCTAGTTTCCATCTTCTTGGAATCCTTATTGCCCCCTCCTCAAAATGCAGCTCTCCTCATGATTCCCGTGCTCTCAAAGCACAGCAAAAGACAGCACAAGTTGTGGTGCAGAGTTATTGACTTAAGAGTAAGCGTTTCTTGGGCTGCTTGGCCATCTGCTGCCTCAGGCAGCCCGCAGTCCTTCAATACTGACTGTCTTCTTGAGCCTCTTTCAGGTCTTTCTCCTCTACCTGGATTCTTTCACTACAGAGGAAGCTTTCTGCCCCTCTTCCACATTTGCCTGACATTGCTTCTTGGTGCAAAGGTAAAAGTGGGATTTGGACAAACAGAACATGAAATCCCAAGATTTGTGGCTCTGTAACAGCAGGTTTCAACTCCTCTTCGCGTTGCCTGCACTGGCATTCCCCTGGAAAACTGCAGCTTCCAGGGCATAAACTTGCCACTGCAGTTCATCATCCTGCTGGAAAGCCTCCAGTTTTAAACTGTGCTCTTGGGCTAGCTGGCTGCTTATCTGAAAGGGAGTAAAAGGATTAATGGCAGCAACAAAATATCGTCATGGCAGTTCTGGCTCAAAGCGGGGTGGCAGATTTGAAGGGCACTGGTGTTGATGCCCTTCACACTCTTGAGAGGAGAGGCCAGTCACTTCTGGTGGGCTGAGATGGTTTCTAGGCCGAGCTTTGCAGGAAAGGTGCCTCTGAGTGCACCGTGTGGCACAAATGCTCCTGTTCGTGTTCAGTGGAAACGGGCGTATGCAGCAGGAAAATGTGCACAGCATGAAGCCTTGTTCTCACTGTCCTCGGTGTGCAACCCTAACTGCACAAGACCCTAGCTCTGATTTTGGGGTGCAGGTATGTGAAAAAAAGAGCAATTTTACTCTTATCTCTCTCAGACTGTAATTTGCATTTATTGTGTCGTTGGCCTCAAGACAGAAAGCTGTGAAGACCAACTTCTGAATCGTTTTCCTCAAAAGACAGTGCTTGCATGAGCTAAACCCGTGTTTCCAGTTTGCTGGTGTTAGTGCCGTGTAGGTGCTGACTGCAGCTGGGACTGCTGCGTGGCAATAAAACCTCCCCGCCGCAGTGCCAGCTCTCTGTTTTCCTGCCCTTCGAGGCAGATAACAGCTCTGCTCTGCCCAAGGCTCCTCGGTTAAAGCAGCCGGGCAGCACAGCAGCATTTATCGCAGGCAGAAAGCAGCGCGATCAGGGGCCTCCGTGCCCGCAGTAACCGCCTTGGCTGCGGACAAGCTCCTCACGGTCACGCGGTTTCGCTCAGAGAATGCACCAGCAGCCAGGAAAGCGTTCCCTGCAGGATGGCGTCGGCCATCCCGATGCTCTCCGGAAAGCAAACAGCCAGCACCTTCACCTCCGCGCGCTTGGGCACCGAGGACCGAAACGACACTGCTCGGTGTACAGGACAGGCAGCCAGACACGTTCATATTTCTTTTTTTTCATGAAAGCAAAGGCACAAGAGATATTGTTGGCAGTTAGTGCATGGACTCATCTAGTTAAAGTCTTATCGAGTGTGGGGTTTTTTTAATTTTCCAAACAATATTTTGTTCCACTGGCTGCTCCACAGAAGAAACACTGCACAGATTTCATAGCAACAGCCCACTCTACCAGCTCTGCTCTACAGAGAAATTACATTTACTTGACTAAATCAATTTTTAAATTGAAGCAGTTAAAATCTCTGCAGTGCTTTTTACAGGGAGACAATCTCAAAAGTGCATCTTGTTACTCAATTGCACTAAATCAATGACTAGCAATGCAGTAAACAATTTAAACTCAATGGATCCATTCAGCGCCACGGCATCAGTTAAAACTAGTGCTGCTTTTGTGGCCCGGCTGCATTAAAGCTTTTCCTTTCGCAGTGTTTTCATTTGGTCACCCAGCATTTGGGAAGCGCTGGTGTCTCGGGTGTGAACCAAAGCTGTGAGTGCAGAAGGATTTTATCGAACGTGGGGGAGATGAGAGGAGGGCAGCAGTTTCTGAGCTACCAGGGGAGGAGGGACCTGGCACAGCACTGTAAATGCCAGACACCTGATGGGAACACTTGGACAGCAATAACCCCAAGTCATGTCCCTTCAGAAACTACCTTGTCCTTCTGTCGTGCAGAGTGAGGTTACCTGCTTTATTTGGCTCTTTTTTCTGCTGGTGCTGACTTCTTTCATAATTTTTTTCAGCTTCCTTGATGAGGCATTTCAGTCTCTGTTCTTTTTCTTCCATCTCCTCAAGCACTTTCTCCATGTTTTCAGCTTTCACTGCACTGAGTATTTGCCTGCTCCTGGCTTCCTGTGCCTCCTATGCTCCGCTTCCAGCAGCATTTGTTTCCACAGCACAAGGCTACGGATGTTTCGGGCTCACAACGCTTCCCTCAGGGTCCGTACTCACCCTAACTCACATTGACTTTCAGACCCTGGTGAGCAGCTCACTGAAGTGAGTGGTGTCCTCCCCGCCCGAGCTGAGTGAGAAGAGAGCCCCTCCCACATGGCTTGGTATTTACAAAGCTCCCGTAACAGCAAACGAAACAGGTTTAAAAAAAAAAAATCAGGGTCTGCGTTGTGTTTTTGTACCCTCGGCAGCACCAACCCTGCGGCAGGTCAAGGGCCCCCTCTGCAGCCAAGGGCTGCGGGGCAGACTCTGCCCTTTGGAAATGCCACCTGCCAGTCCCTCACGGAGGGAGAAGGTAGGAAGGAGGGGAGGATCAAGGACATGTCACAAACTGGGAGGGAGAAAAGAGTTCTTGAAGGATGGCAGAAGCAGCGAGGCTTTGGGAAGCAACTGGCAGCTTGTCGGTTAAGAAAACCACCTTATCAAAGGCAACTCCATCCCAGTACACACAGTTCCACCTGAGCACAAAGTCGCACTCAAAAGCAGTCAGAGGCCAAACGTACATCTTTGGGAACTAGCTGAGCCTTACTAAGACTGCAGTGTCAGGGTCTAATAAGGGTGGAAGGGAGCAAGTGAGTGTCACATCTGACTTTTTAATGTTGCACGCCACATTAATCTCAATTACTGCAATGAGAAGGCTGATTTGGCTAAAGTGTCTCTGGCCTTGACCTGGAGATACTCACAGTCACCTACACTGTCATTTCCTTGTTAATCACAGCTTGAAAAAAAAGTCTGTAATTGAGCATTTTCTCTCGGTCTGGCCTCAGCTTCTGAACACTGTCTCTTGTGGTGCCCTTTGCCTAAGAATCCTTTAGTGCCTATCTACCTCTCCAGAAAATATCTGTAGACTGTAATCAAGCCACTTTTATGTAGGTTAAGTAGACTGAGCCTTTGAAGTGGCCCTTGCTAGAAAGTATTTTCTGCAGCCCTCAAACAAACCATGTTTTGCAGTTCTCTTCTGCACCTTCTCAAGTTTCACTTCATCCCTTTAAAGCAGTGCACCCTGGAGCCAACTGCAGCGTTCCAGCGTGCGGCACGAAAAGGCACAAGCTCACTCTTACCGTATCTGTACTTTAATAAACTCAAAGGCTGCAACATCTGCCCCTTCCACTGGTCAGTCATTCATCTGCTTTGATTTATTCCCCTCCTTTAGAGCTCCACCATTTCCCAGGGACACAGCCCTCCTCGTCTTGTTTTTACTCTGGCAGGGCTCTGTACGTCTGCTCTGCCCGCACCATCATTTACTAAATGTTACTCAACAAATTCACTGATGTTCCTCCCCAAATCTCTCATGGACAAAATATCATAATCTAGAATTTTGTATTTCCGAATTGCTGTCAAAAATAGCGAATATTGATAGGTCTCCTATGACCCCCTGTAGAATCACATCAGAAACATCTTCATTTCATGAAAGTAATGTATTTTTATATGGCAAAAAAACTAGCTCTTAATCCATTTAGCCTTTTTTTTTTTGCTATTGCATAACTAAATTTAAAAACAGAAGGGTTGAACGGCGCTAACCCAAGCTTTACAAGGTCATTCCAACTGCGTCCTACTCCCACAGCACTATATTTATCAGCCCGACTTGCAGCCTTATCAGCAGAATAAAACGAGGCTGGCTTGACAAGGCTTCTTCTCCGCGCAGCCGCGCTGAGTGGCGTTAATGGCCTCGCAAGCGACGGGTGCGCTGCTCAGCGCGGCCCCGAGCCGCGGGCCGTGCCAGGCTGGGCAGCCGCGCCCTGACGTGGAAGGCAGCGATATATCCACCACGGCGGGAAAAAGCACCCAACGGATTTGGTCTGGATTTAAAGGCAACGTCCCTGGAGGTTTCCTTGAAATTTAATGATGGGGTAGAATGTTAGTGACTTCCCGTTTTCTAAGTTAAAGATGTTGTGTGTGTGCAATAAAATACTGTCTTTCTTCCTGGTACTAAAACCTGGATCCAGCACTGGTGATTGCGTGTATAAATGCAGGGCCTGTAGCTGTTGTTGTAGCATGCGACTTTCCCCGGGACTCTCCCTTGGTTCTTTCTACCTGCAGTGGTGAAAGGGCTCGAACAAACACCTTGTTCCAAGGCCATAAAAATGCATATCCCATTTCAGTAACCGCAATGTTCGACTGGTTCGGGAAGCATTTCCCTTCTAGAGTTACAGTGGGCCCAATCCCCCGGGGAGCGGGCGGGAGGGAGAGGAGGACGCTGCGTGGAGGAAGGAGGAGCAAGCCCACACAAATACCTGCTTCTCGAGCTGCCGCCGCTGCCTGCCGGCCACCCTGCCAGCTGAGCCCCAAACAAAGGCGCCTCCTGTTCCGCCATCGCCTTCCCGAAGGGCTTCCTGACCGTTAGGAAGGCAGAGACTTTCTCCCTTTCATATAGTGCTGCATTCCCTGAAAAGTGATCTCTCGGGGATCCTTAGTAAATCGGGGCTGAAATGCTCTGATTTTTTTTTTTTCCTAATAAAGGCCTGACAGATTTTTGGAAGGCAAAGCAGAGAAGAGGATGGGCAAGAGGGGTTCATTAGAGAGGGAAATGTTTAGGATTTTTTAATTCATTTTTTCTTAGGCCAGATTTACAGCTGGAGGTGTCAATATTCCCTTTTAACTAAAAACAACATAATCTTTTCCATGGGTGCGATTGAACCTCTTTGATTTCACTCATTTCAGCAGTTCAAGTGCTTGTGTGTAAGCCAGCCCGGAGCCAGGCAAAACTTGATCGTTTTTATTCATTAGAAAGATTAGCAGATGCTAATCAGCTTCTGCTTTCAGCGCCGCTCAAGGCGAAACGCGTGTGCTGGAGCTTGTTTTCGTTCTGGGCAGGGTCTCGCTGTTGGGTTTAGGCACAAACATCGATGTGTGTGTGTATATTACACACGTTACCGTGCCTCGCGCAGCAGCTCGCTCCCCCTTCTCACCAGCTGAACTGGAAAAAGCAGGAGCTGGTTCCCCCTGCCCTTGGCACGGAGGGCAGTGAAATAATACAAATCCATAGACCTCCAGGCTCCTTTCAAAGTCAGCCACGGGGCAGGTATGTCTCAGTTAGAGGAGCTACTTGATCATTTTTAAAAGATTAAATTTCCCCAGTTGTTTTCTCTATTTCAGGCTTTTCTTTTGAATCCGATAAAGATAGCTGTATTTGTTATTGGAATCTGCAAATTTGCAGTAACTCAATCCATCTTTGCCTGATTTAAGCTTAATATGAATTAATAAAGCATTTGAGTGATTTAGCATCTCCCTGATACAACTTAACTGACTGTATGCACATCCAGTTTTATTTGGCTTTAAAATTAATAAACCCCCAAAACCCATGCTGCTTTTACTCATTTTAGATTAACAAATAGGATCCATTTGGCCTCCCCTGGCTCGACATGTGCAGCTGATTAACCCATCTAGCAATCAATAACCTGTTTGTTCCATTCTAATCAGCCTCATTTAAAGCAGGAGGGCATTTTTCTTTCCATCCATCTTTCTTTTAGTCTAATTTACTCATCCTTGTGCTTCATATTGCATTGCCATAATTAAATTTATAAACCTGGTGTTGTGTTCTGCTTTCCTTAAGCAGATACTGATTCCACAAAGTCTCTGTCTCCTCCCAGGCTAGCAGTCCATTTCATTTTCCCCTCATGGGGCTTTCTTTTTCATATGTTTTGGTTAGTCATGAAATAGATGATTTTGATAAATGGTTGTCATTAGCCTTCTGAGTTAACAGCTGAATTAGGAAGACTATAGGCTGCTATACTCCCCAGACTCTTATTTCAGGCAGGCACCGGTGATTTGTCTCACTCCCTCTACCCATGAAGACCTTTCTTACCCATAATTTAGGGGGAAAGAAAGCACAGATTTCATACCTCACGGCTGCAGTTTCGCCGAGAGCCTGTAGACTTAGTGACTAACAGTGAGTCCACCCAACGGGCTGTTAGTTCTTCTGTGGATAGGACACTAGTTACAAACCAAAGGGTGGGGGAACAGCCCCTGCTGTGCATGGCCCAGCCGTGCAGAGAGCTGAGCCACTCGGGCCATTCGTCTCCACAGCCCGGCGTTCCCGGGGGAAAAACAAAAAAAGAAGGAAATCAAGACACCACGCAGGTAAACACACCAGAAACCAAGCAGTGCTGGTGGTGATATATGCTCTGATGCGGCTAAATGGGGGTTCTGGTTCTCGTCAGACTCGGGAGCAAGTTTCACCCTAGTTCCACTGTCCTTCATGGGAACAAAACTAGAGCATTTGTGACAAGTGCCGGTGGTGGGAGGGACTTTCTGCTCTGTTCAAAGAGCCAGGACTGGCTCCTGAAAACCATCCTTACGGAAGAGGACGGCAGCTCCGCTACGCAAAATCACAGAAATGATGGATCCCCCGTGCAGAAAGCAGGCCAGGATATTAGCTGTGTGCTCACTTACAAGCAGACACATATTTTCTTTCTTTAGACAAATGTTCTTCCCAGTCTTCACTATTTTCAGTGGAACCGAACTCTTTCTTTGGATCAAACTCCTTCTCTTCTCACTTCTCTGGCGATTTCAGACACCTGTTAGTCAATGCTAAGGCAACAGTCCAGCTTTCCCTGCAGCTCCAAGCAGACCCCACAGATGACGACGAGTGCATATACTGGAGAGCAACACTCAGGAGATTTTGGAAGTCTCTCAGCTACACCCACGTGATGTTGCTGGATACTTTTTTCTCTGGAATCTAAGTCTCCAGAAAACACATAAATATTCTTTCTAATGCATCTAAATACCACAAGAAGTGAAAATTCAATTGTTCCATTTGTATACAACCTGTTGGTAATTTTGGGCTGTGTGTATTTAATGGAAGGGGTGGCATCACTATGAAGGAATGGGCTGTCTAGTGAAAAGCAGTCTCACCCTAAGGACTGCTCACGTCACTCTTATCCTGACCACAGTCCTTGGCCTTGCGGACCAGGAATCGAAACCCTGGGGATCTGATCCAGGCAGCTGCTCTGTATCGCACATGGTAACAACCAGGTCAGTTTTTACTATCTATTATCATATCTATTATCTATTATCATATCACCTGGAATATGTATCCTCCTGTTGAGCCTGCGCACCATTTCTCTGCTAGGTGTGTTCTACAGGGTGCTTCTAAAGCGCGCGGCAGGAGATGCACGAACCACCCACGCACCCGCTTGGCACACGCAGTAATTTCCGCCCTCGCGTGTTACACAGCAGCACAGAGGAGACTTCTCAGTACCCCCTTTCGTACCTACTTTTACCTGGGTACAAGTTACGAGCAGGCTGTGCACTGATGATTCGTATTCACCCCGTACTTCCCGTCTCATCTCCTCTTTGAGAGCAAGGTTTTCTTCTTCTGAGTCGGCGAGCAGGGCTCGGAGTGCAGGGATTTCCACCAGCATCCTGTAACTCAGCCCGGCAATCTGTCACCGCAGGGAAAGCGAATGGGCAAAGCTGGAGGCGAAGGGAAGTTCCAGTGACCCCCCCTTTACGGCAGCAAACATGCTGCCTGTGACAAGCCTGTACACCCGCACCATCTCGTACAGGATAGAAACAGGTACGTGCTCCACCAGCTGATACCCAACAACAGAGCACGAGCACACGCCGAGAGAGCATTCGGAACAGCACAGATAGAAAGGTACAGGAAAGAACTTAAATGATAGAATTTAAATTTCACACAGGTAGTTCACTGCTAGGCATCAATGTTTGGCCATTTTCATGCCACTGAACAGCATTTACCAACGGAGGAGCCCAGTGGGCGAGAGCAAAAAATCATTTTGAACAAATCCCACGATTAACATAACGGAGAGGCACAAGGGCACTTTATGGCCAAGGCCGAGTGCACTGCCTGCTTTATAGGTTACCTGACACCTCCTCACCCCGGCTCTAAGACACAAGTGCTTGTAACTTCACTGGGGCTGGTTTGTTGAGTTGAAATTTTTCATGTCATTTTTGTCCTAGAACAAACATTCCTGAAACACTTCTGAAAATGAAGCTTGGGGGAAAATACCTGTGTTTTAGCGCTGCTGAAAAAGCCTGGTGATCTTTATTCAGAGCAGCAGTAGTATTCAGTTTTGGATGTCTTTTGGATGTGAAACCAGCAAAAAAATGGCAAAATACCATTTTTTTGGGGGGAAGGTCTCCCAAAAGACTTGGGAGGAGTAGGGGGTGCAGAGTTTGCATATGTTCTCTAGAGATATTTTTAGGTTTTAATTTGTCTGCGGGTCTGCTATGAACAGCGTGCCGGAGCCCCTCTCTCAGTGAGCAGCACCTCAGCAAGCGACCGCGCGTGGGCTCTTCAGGCCCGCAGTGGCCTCTGCTGATTGCTTTGGGCTGGTGAGAGGGTGCAGCCAAGAGGGGGAAGCCTCTTCTGGGGCAAAAGCAGAGCCCAGAGCCAGCAGGGGCAAACTATCTTGCACCTGAGGGAAGTGGCAAATGAGACAAGGATTTGTGGCAATTGGCTAGCAAAGAGGAGGGAAGGAAAGATGCCACTGGCCAGAATCCTGGGGAGACTCAATGACTTATTTCTCATTTGCTGTCCCACGCCAGCCTCCCCAAATGTGCAGGCAAGACAGTGACACCAGGGAAGAAGACAGACAAGTTGCTGACAAAATGCTGAACATAAGAGCAGATGGGAGCAAATAATCTGAAAAGAGCATGAGAAAGTGGGGCACTAGGAAGCCCAGGGAAGAAGAACCCACACGCTGGAGTGAGCAACTGACAGATTAGAAGAGACAGCCAGGACTGAAATCCCAAACCCAACACTGCTGTCCAAATACTGCTGGAACCGAGCAGGTGCAGGTTTCCGTGCGAGATGACAAGCCCACGTGGATACTGGATCCTGGAGCCAATAGCTCTGCTAATTTTCCTCTTCCTTCTCCTCCGAGACTGGCCCCCCCGTGCAGGGGGACTCTGCCCCAAAGGAGACCCCAAGCACCCCCCACCGACAGCGCATCCTTTCGCGCGGGCAACCGCCTCCCACGCAGAGAAAGCGCCCGGCCCTCGCCGCAGCGCAGCAGCTCGCGGCTCTCACAGGACCCGCTCGTCCCCGCACGGGGACCACGCTCCTGCCGGGGGATGTTCTCGTAACACGCGGAGAGGGTCTCGGAGCGGCTGCGCTCTCTGGCCGAGGTGTCCCTGCCAAGCGCTGTGAGGCACCGCTGGAGGCGGCTTTTCTGAAGGTCACCTAGGGAAACAAAATAAGACAACTCACAGGCAGCCTGAGTCCTAGGAGTCACTATGCACAGCCTATGTCAAAATGATAAAGTCCAGACAAAACCTAATCACCTTACTGTAAATTCAGCATTTCCGCAGAACCAAAATGAAGCAAGAAGTTACATTTTTCTATGCTTTTTTTTTTCCCCCAATCTAAAATTTCACTGGAATAAATGTGTTGGCGTAATTCTTATTTCCCTTGAATAAGCAAATGGAAAACAGTTTCTTCATTTTTTGACTGCTTTTAACTGCAAATACACAATATATTTTTTCCATCTGAAGCTAGGAGAGAATTCTCAGTAGACAATTCAAATCATCAGCTCAGAAAGTGTCCAGGATGTTGGAGACAACATCCCCTTTCAAGAACCGCACGTCAGGACTTCTAACCGAAACCCGTCAGAACATTTGCTTTAAATTTCACTGAGAAAACAAGAACTGATGTGCTGGCCCCCTGAGTTGCTGCTGACTCAGGAGGAAGAGTTCCTGCTCCTCAGTCCCTGCAGAAAGTCCTGTGATCCTGTGTTGCCTGTAACGCCCGGCCCTCCCTGCAAGCCCGAGGCCTGAAACGAGCTTTCCAAGGCAGCAGGACAGGGCATAAACTCATCGCCTGCACTGCTGTTATAAAAGACATAGCAACAAAATTTGAGTATGAGCTCATAAACTTAAGAAATGTTTTACCCCTTCAGGTCACTGATTGACAAGAGCTTCAATAAACAAAGCTGTGAACATGATTTAACTGTTGCTTGGGTAGAAATACAGGCAGTGCAGCTTTGCATTGGATTCTTGGTAGGTTTCCTTTAGCTTCTGAAAAAATGTTTCAACTCTCTGGGGTCGAAGAGTTGAGAAACCTTCTTGCATCACCCCGTGTTTCCAAAGCTCTGCAGGAACAGAGGAAGGGGAAAAAACTAAACCACATATGAGTGGGCATCAGATACCACATATATCAGTCCCTCAGTAATACCCGTGATTTGATACTTTGTAAGATTTATGGTTCAGGGTTTCTCAGCTTTTCTTAAATATTGACAACAAAAAGTAAATGTCACTGCAAAGAGATTACAAAAACTGTGCTGAGAAGCAATATCAAATTTGTTCTGGTATCAAACCAAACACAATTTCATTATGGACCAGCTCCATCAATAAGGACCTGGGCCACGACTGCAGATAAGAGTTGTGTGTAAATACAGAGAAAAGAACGTGGCTTTTGTGCAAAATTGAACATTTATGGACAATAATTATGGCTACATGCAACCTAAACCCCCGGCGCTTGGGCATGTCTTCCTTCCTTTTTTTCCCCACACTTTTTCTTGGTTTTACTCTTGAACCTGTGTATGCTCCACTGCTCAAATTCAAATTTGTGCAGTAACTGTACAAAGGAAACAACACACTAAAAAATACTTTTAACTGTCTATTTATTACAGGCTGTCTGGAAAGCCCAGAACAACTAGTGCTCAGCCACCTTTGCAAAGCTGTCCTTTATGGTGAACACACACTATGCAGAAAGAAAGGGAAATGTTAAACCCAGGGCATCAACCCGTTGAATGGACGGGATGGACACGTCTCCACAGACGGGTGCATAATCTATGCACACAGTGTGTGTATCAGTACACAGTTCTTCACTGCCCGCTGCCAAGCGCATGGCTGGATTGTCACACCGCAGCCTTTAAGAGAGTTTCCCACTGGCCAGCCCCATGTCACCAGGGATACTTTCCATGTGGTCAAGTTGGGTCCCTTGCTCCAGGTGTGGAAGCTGAGAGGAAACTTGCTGTCCTGCTCCAGGGCTGTTTTCCCATGCCCAGACTGGGCTTCCCACGTCCTGCAGTGAGGGCTGAGGTGGCGGGGGCTGTAGAAAGGCTCTTGGTGTTTCACTTCTGCTTCCCAGGGGGAGGCTGCTCCCTTGCCCAGCTCCCTCAGCTGTCACTAGAGCCATCTCCATGTTCACTTCCTGCTGCACATTGCAGACCATGTGGATTTCCAGGCTTTCTGGAAGCCTTCATAGCTAGAATTATGTTCGGGATTTAGTTCATACTAAACCACTCAAAGCAACTTGCCAACTATAAGAAACGACTAGATGAAGTCAAAGCGATCCTGCTCCTCCTGTTCTTTTCTAAGACCCAGCAGAGTCAGGCAGAGCATCAGGCTGCGAATCCCCACATCACTGAACCCTGCGGGAGGTCAGATCTCCTGGGGCTTTGGGCTGCCCGGGACACACGTCTTGCCCCATAACGCAGTGGGGCCTGCGAGGGCAGGCCAGGGGCTGGGCCGGCGGCGGCTCCTCTGCGCCCGGCCGGCCCCGGCCCTCACGGCAGGGCAGAGCATGTTGACGCTGCATTCACACAGGAGCCGACGCAGCGAGGCCACGCAGTGCTGTTCCGTTTGCATTTACCCACCTTCACTTTCCTTTTCCTTCCTGTGCACCTGGTACCAACCCATGAAGAAAGTACATCCAAGGCTCAAGCCTATGCACTCAATGCACAGGCAGGGCAGGGTAGCCTCTTTGACTGATCCGGTGCTACTACATAGCTCAGCAATCTCTCTCCAGAGCTTATGACAGCATAAAAATAAAACGGAGGGGACGGGATCAGATAAAGCAGGGAAATGCAGCCACCAGGAGGAACTTGTCTATCACCAGCAATGCAGCAGAGACGAAACTCTGTGCACCGCCTCCCCTTGCTGTCCTGCACCATCCCACCCTCTGCTCTTCTGTGCCCCTTTCCCAGGGAAGGGGCTTCCCTGAAAACCATGCTTCATTTTCTCTGCTTCCAGAAGGGCCTCTCCGATTGCCAGCTTCCAATTCTCTGTCCTCGACTGCTCCGAGGTAAGAGAAGCAGGAGAGTCGGGAAGACTTCTGCTGCAATTACATTTCATGTAACAGGCTTCCAAAATTGCCATTTACTAAATTACTGTATTTATCATTGTTTGGGAAGCCTGAAACACTGAGACAGGTCTCGTGACTGAATGGAATGCGCCTTGCAGGTCTTTTTTGCTTGCATTTTTGTTATTTCTACATCTCTATAGTTTTGCTTATAAATTTCCTGGTACTTTTGCTTTCTCAAAGGTGAGAGCGCTACTTTTTTTTCTTCATTTCAATATTGTTTTTTAACATCTTTTTAACATCTATTCAAATTATTCACTAATGATGTTTACCAAGTAAAAGAGAGTGACAGGAAGAAATAACATGGGATTAGGTAGAGATTGTTCTCATTTTCCATCCTTCCAGGCACTCTGGAATACTCTTGTGTCCAAAGGAAACTCACCTATGTTGCTCACGAAACTCTTTGTAGAGAGAACCTGTACTGATATCCTCAGTCCTCAGTTTGAGTCGACCTCATTCTGCCTTTAATATTTCCAGTTGCCTCCAGAGTATGAGGAAAGATCCCGGCGGGTTCCGTGGTGTGGCTGGATCACGACGTGTCAGCAAAACCTGGCTCTGAGGCCAGCTAGAACTTGAGCCCATCATTTCTGCCAAATTCTCCTGAAATTTAAAGGAAAATGCTTCTGCTTCAAAAAGCTGTAGCAAACTTCTCATGTGCTGTTCTTTTTAGGGAAGGTTGTTTATGTTTTGTTTTATTATGTTTCTGCTTAAGAGCCTCTCATGCAATACAAACCAGGGAAGAGGCTTTTACACAATAAGAACTTGCAGTTGGCCATTTTACATCAGTGTCCTTCAGTGCATGGGGGAAAAAAAAAAGGGAAGAAAAACCATGACACTTTCAGATTGCAATGAGTACTCACGCAGAGAACATGGGAACAAAATTACACAGTTAAACTCCTCATTATATTGCTGCTTTCCTCAAGTGAATAGCTTCAACAGCAACACTCTCTGCTTGGTGTCTGACTTGAAGTTCCCTTATAAGAATCAAATCTTCAGCTCAGATCTTAAAGAAAATAAACTTTAAAATAACTAAACAACCTTCCAACCACTCCACCTTGCAGATTGATCACCAGGTCTGCTCTCCATCCCCGGCTGTTTGAATCTCTACCTGCTCCTTGAGCCTGATCTTTGGGTGGACCGTCCCACAGCCCCATGTCCGTGGGAGAGCCCGGGGGCAGCGCAGGGGTTTCCGTGTGCATCACAAGCACAGAGGCACTCCAGTCAAAGCACCGTGGCCTAAAGAGCATCTGCCCATGCAAAAGAAGGATTTGGTTCTCCAGGCTGCTGCTCACTGTACCTGCACGTTGTAGTTTATACTTGTTACACTGTTGATAGTGCCTGGAAACAATCCACCATCCATCAGGGATCCATGGAAAATGCATGAGTGTCTGAAAGGAGACAACTGCTCCTAAATAAAAGCAGCATTCGGACAGTTATGAGAGACCCACCTAATCTGATCAGGAAAAGGTAACTTGGAGGCCGAGTTGCTCCTTGACTGCATTTGGTGCTCACTTTGAGAGCAGCTCACGGATCGGAAGAGAGAGAATCCTCTACTGCTGCTGCTTGGGAAGATGCACTCGGCTGCACTCCAGGGTGCATTTCCTACCTGGAGCTGCTCGTGCTCCGCAGAACAGCTCCCAGCTCCCTGGCTGGCTGCTGTCGACATACTGCCGGTCGTATCCCAGAGGGAGCGGGACAAGGTTCCCAAAATAACCTACGGAGTGTTCGCCAGACTGCACAGCAGAGCACAAAGCCTACTTTGCAGGCGTGCTAACGGGGAGCTCTGCATCACTGCCACCCAGATCAAGGCAGGGACAGCAAAAAATTGTATTCCGATAACTCACTGCTTGGCAAAGCTATTATTAAAGGCAATCCGATAGTGGCTAATTAGCAGGATGGGATGAAAATGAGGTTAGAATGAAAATGCAATTAGAATCAAGAAGTGTCTATTACCTTAAAACATGCTAATACCTCTACGAAGGCTCATCTTCGCTTCCCTTCACATTTGACCAGCTTTTTTTAGGCCAGTGTCATCAGAGTGCCTCTTTTTCACATAGCACAAGCTCATCTGGCATTGTGTAGCTCTCCTTGACTCTACAGCTCAGGAAAGAGCACCAAAGTACCTTACATAGATCCACATGGGGGGCAATCAAAACTGCTGCCAGGTGATGAGGGACCTCAGGCAGATAATTACCCCAGGCTGAAAATCAGCAGAAACACCAACACCTGCAGTCAGGATAGGCAAAATATTCCAACACAGACTGCTGAGAATAACTGCATTTTGGAGACATCTGTGTGATTACACCCTGTCTCAAAATTTTGTGATTCACTGATGTGGAGGAGTTTTTGCTAGGACCCCAAATGATGACTCAGGTTAATTAGATGTGATCAAAGGAATTCTTCCAGGGCGCCGTTGGGCTCTTTGCACGGTGGAAGGGAAGGAGCGAGCGCTCGGTGCACTGCTCCTCCGGGCAGCGCGGCGCACGCGGCGGCAGCGGCGCCCGGCACTCGCCCCGCTTCGCCCGCCCGGCACCTCGGAGCATCCAGGGGCTGCGGGAGCCTCCGCTGAGAAGCAAACGCCCTCTGCGTCACGGAGCCGCTCAGCGGAGGCAGCGCCTGGCAGGCCCTGCCTGTCACACTCCCGTGCGCCGAAACATTCCCGGAGGGCACCACTGTCTCCCTGAAAAACATGAAGAACCAAATTACTGTATCAAGAAGCAAGATTGCTCTGCGATTTTCCAGATATTCCATTACAATTTTCTCCCCATCACAAACTAAACACGACCAAGCCAATCCGCACAGACTGTGCAGGCTGTCGTAGCTAAGGTGCGATGAGTAAACCGAGTACCAGCTCCGCATAGCAGCAGAGAGAGCAATTAAAAACAGACAGACACAAACGATGATGATGCAGATGCTTTTGAGAAAGTACACCTTGCCGGGGACATTTAAAGCAAAACATGTGCTTGTGCTAGTGGGGAGGGATCCTCGAGCAGAGAGCAGGCTGGAAATAAATCAGATCTACTGTCTGTTCTATGATAATTTCCTACACAAAGTGGGAAAAACTTAAGTATTCAGGAGACAGTGGTTATGAAGCTGACACCTCAACTTGGGGATATTTAAAGTGGGAGTCCAAGCAATTACACTCCCTAGTGATTTTCATGAGACTGGGGTCACATCTGCAGCAGAACCAGGGCCACGCAGATAGATGCTCCATGGCCTCGAAGAGCAGCAGGAGTCAGGAAACCAGGTAGAGAGCTCTTCTAACACATATATATTGCCTCTGAGACTGAGCTTCTCGCAGTGCTCGTGCTGTAATGTGCTGTGCAATCGCACACATAAAGCTACTTTTTATTACACTCTGTGTGCAACATATCTTTGATCCTTTTGGGAACCTTCCTGAGTCCTGCTCTGCCCTTCTGAGATGGGGGATCAGAACTGCACAGGCTCATCAACACAGATTTATTCAGCGACATAGTGATACTCTTGTTTCTGCTGTCTATACCTTTCCTAGAGGGAATTTATTCACTTTTTTTTTTTTTTTTTTTTGATTGCTACCAAGCTGAAATTTTGACAGACCCATCTGTCACAAATCTGAGATTTCATTACTGTATGGTAATGGTCAGTCAGGGCCCATCATTTTTTTACAGCAGATCGTTTTTCCTCAGACACCTCATTTCACATCCACCAACACTGAACTCCGTCTGCTGTGGAGTTACCGTGCAGGCGTTCAGGCTTGCAAGGTCCTTCTCCAGGCAGTCTTCGCCCCAGGTACCCGCAGTATCTTGCTATCAGGTACCCACTGCTGCAACCCTTTTGAAGAAATGCTACCATATTAGCTACCCCCAGGTAGCTCCAGGTACCTGCAGGTATCAGAGCAGTTGTAATCAAGAATTTGCACAACACACTTAGTACTTTGGATTTAGTTTTTCAAACTCTCTGTTCTTTCAGAATTCTTGGGAGATTATCACCTTGTCGTGCTAATTTGTTAATTTTCATTTCAGCACATTTGGCTCATGATTTCTCCTAGCAGCATTATTTAAGGCACAGCCTCTGCTTTGCCCTCATAAGTAAAGGTGCTAGTATGGGAACATCTGCAAGCTCTCCACCAGGAATATAGAAACAAAAAAATCCCTTGTAAAAACGTGTCCTTTTGTCTTCAGTGGCCATTCCTGATCGCCTCCTGACCCCACCGACTCTCTGGTGGATTTCCTGCTCCTGGCAGAACTGAAACAAGATGTATTATTAGCCTTGATGCCTTTAGCAAAATTGTTCCTGAAAAACGTTGCTGGGCTCTTTCAAGTCATGTAACTTTCAGCCTGTCACAGTCTTTCCTATTTTCTTTATTTGAACGAAACTTCAGTTCTTTAGGGGTGCCTTCCTTCTTTAATAATCTGTTTATTCCTGCTGTTTAGCCATGCCAGCATCCTCTTCCTCTTCTTTTTTAAGTCGTTCTTCACATGTGCTATGCATTATTTTGTGCCTCCAGTATGTCTCCATGCCATCTGCAAGGATTTAACTAGCTAAGACTTCTAGTTGTCTTCCAGCGGGCCTTCTCATGCTTATGCAGTTCTGGTTTTTGAAGCTGAGCTCAGCTATGGTGAAACTTGCTTTGCTTTCCCTGCCCCTTGAGGGTTGTTTTCTGCAAGCCCATCATGGCTGCTCCCACAGAAGAGCCCTTCAACTGCAGTGGTTTGAACGACGTCCCATACGTTACTCAGCACCAAGTCAAGGAGTCCTTTCTCTCCTGGTGGGCTCTCCAATCTGGCTGTTTCCCTAAGCAGGCCTATGCCTAAAATCACACCCAAAAATGCAATCCACGTGTGGCGTGTGGAAAGGAGGAGAGCTGAAATTCCCTTCGCTTTTGCACACCCTGCCCTTGTTTCAGTTCTGCTGAGGATAATCCCTACGTGATTCAAATGACTCAGAGAGCATTATCAGCAGAGAATACATGAGGGGAGGGAGGCTTCCTCTCTATAATGGTGTAAATGACATTTTCCAGAGAGGCAAACCTAGGTATGAGTATCCTAGCAGTCATGTACCTGCTTGTTAAGCATTCCATGAGAGAGGAAACATAAACCGCACCGTAGCTCCGGCAGCAAACCAGAGCGACGCGCTCGGAAAGGTGCCCCCACGGCGGCCACCGCTCCCCCGAGCGCGCACGCCGTGCGTCACGCTCATCGCTGCCGCCCCGGCAGCCTTCGCTCAGCTCCCGCTCGCCCCGTCGCCCCAGCAGCCGCAGCTGCGGCCGCAGCCCATGGGCCGCTCCGCCGGGATCAGCGGCTTCCCAACGCAGCCCATCCGTTTCTGTAGCTCCTGAAGTTCGGGGCCCAGAGGTGCAAGAACAGCAAGCTTAGCAGATATGCGTGAGGAAGTGCACAAAATCTTCTCCCCTCTATAACCTCTTCCCTTCTATAACCTCTTTCCTCCCCATGTTGAACATCATGACCTTTTTCATGTTTCCCTTTTCCCCGGGGAGGCACCAGAACACATTTACATCTTGGTGAGCACGCTGCAAAGCATGCATTGAGAAAACAGATCACAGCAGCAGGACAAGTATGAGGATGGGTAAGGACAGGCAGAAAGAAGCACAGAAATAACACATTGCATGGATCTCAGAAGAATGGCCCTATTGTTATTCTCATCCATTAAAAAGTCAATTATTGTAAAAAGAAAATAAAAGACAAGGAAGTGCTAGACTCCATCGTACAGCTTATTATACCAGGTTCAAGTTTGTTGAAAGGGTGCAGAATCAGATCCTGAGGTTATTATTACCTGCTAGGTAGTAACTGGGCTAGGTAATGTCCAGGATAGGGACAATTGTCCAACTGTTTTCAACAAAATACCCTCAGGGTCCCATCCTGCAAGTGAGCCAATGCTCTTCTGCAGAGGGTGTGAAGTTTGTTTGTCTGTTTTGTTCCTGGCATAAAACTCCCCAAAGCAACGGGCGTCTACAGATCAATATCGGTAAAAGAGCACCCGCTCCTGGCATTTGTAGGAAATTTGTGTTCGGAGCTTGACTGCCTCCCACGACACATCCAGCACAGAGGTGATTTAACGCCAGTGCTCCTCTTACAGGAAACCAATGTTCCTTCTGTCAGCCTTCAGAGGCTGCCATCATTTAAGGAAGTTAAATGTTCTGAGCTGTGGGAGAGCGGAATTAACTCTGCACAATGGCTACAAGAAAAAAAATCTCTCTGAGAGGAACGGAGTTAAACTGTCTGTACAGAAAGGTTATAGAGACAGCAGACTACTGAGGACTTCATCACACGTATTTTCTGTTTTAAAAGGGTGACAGCTAGGCATACACTCCAGGTAGGTTTGAAATTAAAACAGGTTGCACGTAATATACCTCCCCCATTCGGCTGGGTGGTTTCTCTCCAATCACCGAGCTCAGGCACCCCGTTCGTTTCCAAGCTCCCTAAACACAGTAACGTGCTGAGCTTCCCCACCATCCACACGGGGCAGAGCAGCGAGGGCTCCTTGCTGGGGAAAACAAGAGCCCTTGGAAAGGAGGCGTTCACCGGCATGGTGTCCAAGCAAACAGCGCCCACAGGGGTGTATTTGCGAGTCACCCGGGCCTTTCTTCCCTTCTAAAGAGAAATTTCAAGAAGATCATACACTCAGAACAGATAATTGAAATCTCACTCCCACAAAAATAATAAAAAATAAAGTGAAGGATCACAAGACAAATTTGGACACATCAAGAGCTAAAGACAGACTGACAGATTACACAATTTTCCCAATTTCTCAATTTTTTATTTTTACCCAATCTTTGTGAACACTTTAAACTATACCAGGACAGAAGTGGAGCTGTGCAGGTAGAGCTTGCACTCCTGACCATGTTTAGGCAGTGCTGAATACAGATTAATGTGTGCATTTGTAGGTGGCATGAAAACAGTCCGAGCAGGCAACGCACAGGAGGTGCAGGATGAACATAACGTTCCCTGTTTCATAACTCTGCCTCCTTTTACTGCAGGAGCAATCCAATGGCTGAAAACGTTTTGACACTTGGGACAGGATTATCTCATCTTTAGTAACTTTCATGGCTAAATATGAGGCCCAGAGTTTAAACTGGCTCCTGCAGTACTACACAGAGGAATGCAGATGTCTCCTAAGAGGAATATCCGTCCTGCTCATTTTCAGCACATTTTAGCTTGGGGTGAGCAACTGCTCTGCAGGTGTCTTTGTAACTGGGTCTGGAGAAGACGTCCAGAGACACGAGAGGTACCTGGTTAGCAGTTAGATATCTCACTACTGGCCTCTAAAGCAAAGCTGGGTAAATCCCACGCCGGCTGTGCAATTTACCACGAACAGCAGGCCAAATCTATTATGTAAACTGATACTATTTCTGCATGAACACATGGTCATGTAGGACACAGCATAGACTTCATCTGCTTTATCCTTTGGAAAGAGAATCAAATGACAGATTTGCTAAAGGAAACAAAGCTCGCCTTTTTTAATCTTCTGGTAAAGATAAAATCGTCACGATCTAAACAGATGGTTTGACAGAAACTCTCGGGAGAGGAAGAGTGATTTGGGGGCTGTGATTTCTGTTCCGTTCTGGAGCAGGGCCCCTGAACCCTGTAGGTACGTTGCCCTTCTCTGATGCAGTGACAGGTCTGTGACGCTGTGTGCACAGTCCTGAACAGTGATGGCTGATGGTTGTCCACCAGGAAAACGGAGCAGAGAGGAAAAGCAAGACTGGAATTTTTTCAGGACTTTATACTTCACTTAACACCTACCTCATCTTTGAGCTCTTTTCATCCCTGCCTCAACACCAGCCTTTCCTGCTCGTTTGGTCCGGCAGGAAGCTACCTTAACCGTGCAGCATTTGTTGCTCACCAATCCTTCCAGGGCCTCCCCAGTCCGGGGTCAGAGGCTCCGGGTTTAAGGCATGAAAACGGCTTGGAGACGCTGCGAACTGCGGGAGCCCCAGGAGACGGCAAGCGCGCCGCGGCGAGCGCGAGGCGCAGCCGCAGAGCTCCGACGGCCGCCTGCACCCCGGAGAAACGCACGGGGAAACGCCGCATGCGGCGACGGGCCCTAAGCGAACGCCCCGACGCAGCAAACCTTTCTCGAATAAATGTTGTCACCGCAGTGCTCTTTGGAGGCTGCCAGCAGCATCGCTGAGGCTGCGCCTCGACGCTGAGCATGTCCCTCGTGACAGACAACCCCCTAGGACATAACGGTACCTTCACTGAGGAATTATGCTCTATCATCCAACCTGCTTTCACAAGGAGGGAGGAAGGCAGCACGAAGACACGTTGCCACCTGCTCGCTACCTCCTTCACCACACTGGCACCGGAGGGGTCCAGAGCAGTGATCCTGCCACATGTCCTGCCCCAGCTTCTGCGTTAGAAGCTGCCCTCCCAACACAGACACCTTTATTTTGCTGTTTGGATGTAGTGAGATAGCTATTGCTGGCCAGTCTGTTTCCTTTTACTCCACAGGAGGCACAGAAGGAAAACTCAAGCAGTTGGGTTTCCCTGAGCTTGAGAGAAGCTTAAGGAAAATTCTTGCAGCGTCCTCCCCTTCTCCCCTTGTACAAATCCAGCTCCTTCACTGCCACAGCCACCCCAAGCACCTTCTTTTTCCTGTCCTGTCTCCTCCATCCGGAAGGAGAAGGTGCAAAAACATCAGAGGACACAAAGGTCTACAACCTGTCACTTTAGTGTACACAGGGACAGGAAGAATACCAATAAATTGCCAGGACAGGTAAGGACTGGGGAATACTTTCATATATAGGAAAAGGCAATGCAGCTTGGCTAGGTTTTCTATTAACCACTTTACTTTTGATCTTTACAAGATCCTTCCTTTTCTTTCGCTCCTGTTTCTGCCTCTCAACTGTGAGAACAGATGCTCTCTCCTCGTCAGGCACCTTTCAGCAACTTACCTCATCAGTGGCCCATTCCAGCTCCATCCAGATTAAAACCACAGATGTTTATTCCCTCTATCTCCAAGGACAAGGGAAAATGTAATATGCATGAAAATATGCCCATGTCTGGGCACCCAGACAAAACCTGTTTGTGTTAGAAATACCAACCTGCTCTGGAAGCATCTTGAACATAATCAGCACTTCGGAAGGGTGAGGGATGAACCACACGTCAAGGAAGGTGAGTCCATCTGGAGATGGCGAACACCATGGTCGAGTGGAATGACCTGGGTTATCACAGGCACTGAGAGATCTTTATCACCGGGGGATTTATTTCTCCCTCTCACTTTCCAGAAATATATTTTAAAAGCATTTGATAAAACTCTTACTTGGAAATAGGATTTGCCTTTAAGATTTGAAGCAAGTGTATTTTAGATACAAAATTATATAGGTGCTCTTTTAGGTGTAAAATTGTGACTTCTAACACTTAAACTTGCAGAATTTGACAGATGTTTTCTTTCTAATGGATTTTTAACAAAGTCTTAGGACACGTCAGCCAAGGTGTTTTACAACAGCACTTTTGAATCAAGCTCAGTCTGGACCTTAAATGGCCCTAGTGTCATCAAAACAGCACCGATTATTCAAACCCAGCACGCCAAGGGGCAGCAGCAGGCAGAGATGTTCAGCAACGCGCTCCGGAAGGACCGTCAGCCGAGAGGAGGGCTCAATGGCCACCTGCAAAGCTGCGAGTGCCGCATCCAAGCCCCTGGGAAGGCCCAATCCTCACGAACTCCAGGAGCTCCGAGGTCCTTCAGCACCTCTGAGAAGCAGTCAGACAAACGTCTGAAGAACTGTCCCCTTGTTCTCTAATGTGGGAGGCAAAGAAGGGGGGAAGGTGGGAACATTTCCTGACTTTAGTCATCCTCAAAAATAGCCTTGATTGACAAGCACCATTTCCAAGTCATGTTAGAGAAAACACTAGTCCCAAAATGGCAACCAAAGCACCCAATTTAAAAATCAGGGTTGGGTGAGATGTTGCCCTTAGGGCACAGAGACTCCTTCGCTCTTGGGCACACGCTCTTGCCATGCAGACCATGAGAACCGTGACGTTCGTGCTCCGGAGAGGCAGGCAGAGCAAGCAGCAGCGAGGCACTAAATATCCATATAATCACTTTAAAATATTCAGTGCAATTACTAACAGGCAGGCCACTTTTCTTGCCAGAAAATATTAAAATACAACATTTGCTACATGAATAATGTATTTTCCTGTTTTTATATGCGACGCGTCATTTCTCGTTTCCAGCTAGATGAAGATGAAGGACAATATGCGACTGGTACATATATGGATATAAATTCAGCGTGGAGATTAAATTCAACATACTCCAAAGCTAGTTTTGCAGAGTTATGGTTTTTCTTTCTTTCTTTCTTTCTTTTTTTTCCCCTGAAGCAAATTTCAATGCAAAAAACGGAGCTTTTGTTTGGGTGGGATGAAGTAACGAAAGGTTAGACGCTCCGTGTGGCAGGCGTGGAAATTGTGCTTAGGCAGGGTCTGTTTAACCAGCCGTTCCCGCCTAACTTTTGCACACGAATGATCAGCACGAGCCGTGCCCAGGGAAGCGGCACAGGGGCCCTTCTCCAGGCTGAGCGCGCTGCCCCCACCGCCTTGCTCCCGTTTCCTGTATCCCGCCTCGGCCGAGGGAGAAGCCGCAGGGCGGCTGCAGCCGTCCCAGGGGCAGGAGCACTCGTGCATCCGGACAGGCCGTAGGAGAGTTTCAGGCAGCCCGTGACAAGGGGCCTGTTTGGGCCACTAAACAGCTAAACCACCCTTTAATCCCGGATAAAGCAGATTTTCTACGTCACACGAAAAAAAAGCACCAGAAAAGGACTGCCCCCGCCCGCCACCTTCCCACTATGCACTGTTTGCTTGCACAGTGACTAGTACCTTTGAAATGGGTATGGACAAGAGCTATGGCCTAGTTTTCCATGCAAAATCCAGGGCCAAATTAGAAAAGCTGGGGCCTGGGAGGGACACGAGGACACTAATGCATAAAAACACAGCCCTGCCTTCTCCTCCTCTCTCCTGCTTCCAGTATTTACCCTGGGAGGGAGGCTTTTACTATCCTACGTGAGTTAACACGTCTGCTGCACCTGAGCGTGCCTGCCTTTTCCAAGGAATACTGATAGTGCCCAGGTAAGCCCACAACCCCACGTGCATAGGGCGCTTATCCACAGGCTCTCCCTCTTCCCACGGCAGATGGAGCAAAATCAGGAAAAACTGGGTGTGTGTGTGTGTGTGTGTGTGACTGTACCACTGAATGCAGGTGTTTAGAATATGGGCAACTCTCCCAAGACTTCCCAAGTCACTGGGGAAAGAAAGAGGCACTTCAAGGGCACAATTTGTCCCATCCAAAAACAAGAAGCTGAAGCAGGTCAGGCAACTTGGCCGGATCATCAGGGGAGCCCAGTCAGGAACAGACATCTCGAACCATGTGGGAAAATCCAACTCTGAAACACCTTGTGTTGATATTTATGACCTTCTTCCTATGCATTTCTTTCAGATTTTTAAGAAAATAACATATATTTTTATATATACACACACATTTTAAACACTTTTCATCATAGCTATTCCCATTCTCACTACTTCCACTCCTCCCTCCTACCTCTTTTCTTTTCCTCCCATTTTTCATGGCATGCTTTCTTCCCTCTCCATCCTTCCCACCCTCCGGGCTCAGCCCTCACGTCAGACCCGTTTCTCCCACAGATCCTTCTCGGAGGGAGGTGCCGGCATCGTGCTCGCCCTCCAGGTGCCTGGCAGCCCCAAACGCAGGCACCACGATGAGCTGAGAAGATAGCAAAGCCATTGCACTAACGTCTCGCTATAACCCTCTCAAGGCAGGCCAGGCAGAAGCCTAATTTTTGCTTTAATCATGGCTAATTGACAGTTGCTGTTTACAAGGTGCTTCCAAGCGCCAGTTAAACAACAGATAATGAGACACTAACTGGTACTAACTGATAAATTATTGCAGGCTGCAGAAAGGCAGGGGCTGATAGCTGGGGATCTCAAAGTGACTGTTGGCAGGGCCACAAACTGGTGGTGAAAAGCATTTGGGTGTCTCAGCACAGGAGGAGGATAAAAGAAAGGGCAGGGATACCTTAAAAATGGAAGGACATGCATGTATGCTTATTTTCTATCTTTTCCTAGCTCACATGTTTCATTTTAGAGTGTAACATGAAAATGCATAACTGCTTATTTTTTGCAAAAATATTTTGGAAGAAGTGCAATACAAGCCTACAAAGTAAGGCTGTTATTCAGGTACTGAAATATTTTCTCACTGGTGAAAAGTTACAGGGCACAAGGCAGTGTCTGATGCGAGTGAAAAATGCTATGGCTCACCCATATGTATATTTAATATCCCACCAGCGTTTGCGCTCTGTCACAAGGTGACTGTTTGGAAACGCACCGTGGCTTGGTTCTTTGCTGGCGACCCCAGGAAGCTGAGAGCAGCTCGTCATGCACCGCGTGAGCTGCACGAGCATGCGGGTGCTGCACCTGCACTAACCTCCTCAGAGCAAACAAACCGCGTTCGATGTAATCTTGCCAATAAACTAGGTCAGCAGCCACGACGGCTCCTGTGACGACTAACCACTCCTGGTCCTAACTCCAAAGAGAGCTCAGCAAAGGCCACGGAAACTCTCTGACCCCCAAACCTCCAAGCTGCCGGGAGCAGGACTGGAGCAAGGCTCCACCTTGGAAAGGAAGTCTAGAAAAATGCTGCGGTCCTAAACCTGCTATTGCCTTCTGTTAATGTGCCCAGAGAAGGCTCCCTGTAAAGCTAACAACAAAGGGCCTACGTACCATTTTTATAGGCTGTCATGTGCTGAGTATCATAGAGCAAGTTTTAAAGCTTTTGAGGGCATCAGAGACCAGAGTCCAAAATACAACGCCTTACACAACACTTAAAAAAAGTAGGTAAATAGAAGGAAGAAAAAAGGCCTGGATCCTGATGACTGCCTGGAAACCGGAGCCCAAAGGCCTGGCTCGAGGTTGGTCTCTGCCCTCAAACCATAGTCGACCTGCAGTTAGACAAGGAGAGGGTAATAAACTTCTTGTCGAGCATCCTGTTGAACTCTGCTTTATGACTTGTTTGTTTTTTAACCACACTCCCAGCCTCTGTAACAAGAACTAAAGATTTTCAGCTTTACTTTGACCTGAATAATTTTTCCTTCTCTTTTTTCTTTTTCTTTTTTTTTTTTTTCCTCCTGAGCCTTTCTGCTGCTCAAAGTAGCAAACTAGCACATTGAGCAAGGGCCCAAGCAGTGCCGTGGGTGACTATTTCCACATCTAAAGCCATGTGCCTGCTGGTGCTGTGCTTGGGGAGCCCAGAGACTTGCACCACGTCTGCTGTAAATATGCCAAGCGTCAGCACCGGGGTCTGCCCTGCTGGCTGCAAGTTTTGAGGAAGGAGATCCTTGTGATACAGCCAAGCACATGCGCCCTCTGAAAGGGACACATGAGACAAGGTCATTCCCTCCTGTGACGCGAGTCCTCCGCCTCCGCCTCTGTCTTCTGGCAGGTCATATGCCTGCTTCTAACTTACTGGCGGGTTTTAGTTAGCTCTAAGATAAAATGTAACACTACCCTAACAATTAGAGAGGCTTCATCGTTAAATTGGAGGATTTACATCCTGCCAGTGAGAGTTTCCATTTGTTTCCTCCTTTTACACAGTCTTGGGATGACAGGAAAGCACATCTCTAAAAAACGTCCCTTTCAAGCCATTTTTTGTAGGCGACTGTGCACACCCATGAAACTTGCCCAAACACAGGCACAACACGCTGCTCAGGGCACCTCCTGGGTATCGCCCTCGCAAGCAGGCACTCACCTTTACTTGCTACCATCTGCTGGCTGAGGACTCTGGCACCCAGCACCACATTTTCAAAGACGTAACAAACCCAGGATCAGCTGCAAGGCATTTCTTTAGGTCTTGCTCCTCTTTTTTCCTAGAGGTCGTCCAATTATAAAGTGCCTGTCTCTGATAACAGGGAAATCCAGCCGACTCCTTAGGCTGCTGTAGCAAGCAATGAGCTGACCCCTCAGGGCATGCTGGCACACACGTTCAGCCTGGAAAGGTGTAATTATAACACAGAGTGTTCACAGCATGTTGTCTGTCTGGATAAGCTCTCCTCTTGTTGAGCCTAATCTCTCTCCATAAGGATATCCTTGCCATCTTCCACAGTGAAATCGGCAAGCTATACACATGACAACTTTGCTGCACTCTGACAACAAAAGGATAAAAAACATGAAAGTTGCATTTTAGAGACAAAGGAAATCTTATATTTAACACTTCTGATCAGACTAATGTCTTCACAGTGCATTGGAAATATCTGTAAATTAATCCAGCAACCACTTTGTGGTAGCCACTGACATGTAACAAGAGGGAAGCTGAAGGAGCTAAGTGACACGATGAGTGAGCTGCAGAACTGGGAATAAAAACCTCACCATGTGACTGACCCCTTAGTCAGATTTCATGCTCACTTGGCCACGCTGAAGCCCCACTCCAGCGAAACCCCACAGCAAGTCATCTGCAGCCCCAGCAGCCTGCCCCTACGCACGCACTGGGGACGCAGCAAGGGGACTGCACCATATAACCCTCATGTGGCTACAGACGGTCTGCACTCCCGCAGAAAGGTCGGGTAGAAACTAGTCTAGCCTTTCACACCTGCAGCATGCCAGGTTAACATGTTGTTCCTCTGGAAAAATAAACCAGAAACTGCCCCCTTGCCTTTTTCCCCTCATTTATTGGACTTGCACACATGCTCTAGGAGTTGATCTCATGCTATTGTGTTCAAGACAAAACTAGAAATGCAGACTTAGCTGGGAATAAAGACCATAAAATACTGAATATTGACACATCAAGCAGGATTTAAAGAACAGAATCTAGTCCAGCTTTACTGAACTCCATTTATTCCCAAGCTCCCTCACCAGCTAGACGGAATTCACAGGACATTACATCAGCACTATTTTTCTTCTGTGACCTATTGTAGATTATTTCCTTTGCGACTTATCTCTGGTGTTGAGGATGTTTATCTGGCATTTCCACGCTCTACTTCCCATGCCGTCAGCAACCCGTTCTCCCCACGGCCAGGCTAGGCAAGTGGTGGCATGTTTCCTGCTCTTCCAGCAGGACGGCTTGTACTGCTTCTAACGCTTTCCCACTAACCTTCCAAGATGTTCCTTTCTTAACGGGTTGCAAATAAGAGGCTCCTAAGTTGTATTCATGTAAAACCGATGCCCTCAGAACAAGAGTTTTAGCCATTGTCTAAAATGTCTGTATATGTTATAATAAATGTCATAATATAAATGTTTATACAAGATATAAATTAAATATATATTAGCTACATATTAAACATATATATCAGATACACTTATTTACAAAATGTTCAACAATAATGTCTCTCTTGAGCTTCAGAAGTTCATTCTATAATGAGAAAATATTTTCTTCTTAGTACCAGTACTATTCCAAAGCCCTTGATAAATTAAAAAAAAAAAAAAAAAAAAAAAAAAAAAAAAAAGATGTCTCCTGAAACTCATGGAGTTTTGCACTTTGCTGCCCAGAGCTTCCTTCTTTTGAATGAATGTGTCCAGTATCACGTCTCGGGGCCCCAGTTTCTCCAGTTGGATGGAAATGAAAGCTTCTGGAGGCCTAAAAGGTGGGCAAAAGTATGATAGCGGGGATGAATCTGCTCTCCAAAGGCAGCCTGGTAACTCCACCTGAGCGACTCAGCTTTTCTAGGCTCAGTTTCTCCAACATGCAACTGATTCCTTACAGATACACAACGGGTATCTAGAAGGAATATCTATATTCCTAATATCTATAAGGAATCCCAAATACATGGGAGTTTGTGGCTCGGCTGCAAGAGAAAAGCTAAACTCTGGAGGCAGTCTCCCATTTTATATAACTTTACTATCAATGTAAGTGAAATAAATGGTAAAAGAAAGAGCAGCAAGAAAGAGGGGTAAAACCCTCCTCATCATGATGATAATAGAAACAAGTAGAGTTTTCTTTGGCCAAGCTGGAGACGTTGAATACCATTTTGTATCTCAAAACCACATGTTATTCAATTAACACCATATTTTCAGTGCTTAACTCCTAACTAGTCAGCACTGAATAATAATAAATATGTTCTCACTGGGTTTTGCCAATATCTTGAAAGTGCATAATATCTGATATAAAATCCAGGGACTAGTATGTTGGCAAATGAACTTTGAGACCCAGCTCTCTTCTACAGCAGGCACACATCATCTGAAAAGGATGAGTCCGGGAGCATTTAGTGTTTTCCATAATTTTGCAATGTTTTCAAGTGTAAAAGTCACTGATATTCAGAACCCCCTGAGATGTCTGCATTTCTCCCTTAATTCCACAGGATTTAATTTCAAGTCAAGGTCCCATCAACAGGATATGTCTGAGTAACTGGAGCACTGAACCTACCAACCCAAGCCAAGAAATAGGGCACTTAGGAACATGCTCTTAAGAACTCGAGCAAATCTTTATGTTTTGCCACTATGAGGGCCCTGGGGAAGGTAAAGCAGACACTGCTCAGGATTTCCAGGCTTCAGGAAGAGGACTTGTCCAGTCCCTAACCCGTACAGATTGCACTAGTTGTACCTGTTAATGGTATGGCATAAATGCGAAGAATGCCCAGGAGAGCACGGGCTGGCTGGTGGGGTTGCTTGTGGCCACTGATTCTCTAGATCCTTCCCGACCACGGAATTTCTCCCATTTCCTGAACTCCTCCGACTTGGTAGACTTGCATTTCCTTCCTGTAACATACCAAGTATCAATTCCACACTTGTTCTCGTAACGAATGGCAGCTGTCCCCATTAAATCAACTCAGATTTGCAATTCTGTAGGCTTTCATTTACCCTAACTTTATGATGCAATAATTCACTGAGATCACTGAAAGTCACAAGAAAAAAGCATTTCTCATTGAGCACAAGAGTAATGAAACCGTAGAAGCAGCAGAGGTCAGAGCCAGTACCCGCTTTATAAATCAGACAAAGTTTCTCACATTCAGCCAGCACAAATAAAATATGGATATTCCCAAATATTTTTAAAGATATATGTAAATAATTTTATATCCAAATTGCCTGGCTTGAAAATCAGTTGACCTCCTCACAAATGTAAAAAAATACAGATGTGTCCTGACATACCTGCTATGTAAGCCACAATGAATAGCAGCATAAAGAAAACTCAGAAGTTTCTATGCATTTATTTTTTAAAAATCCTATTTTTTGAACAGGAACAAGCAACTGTTTTCTGAGTTCCTAGAGTCTTAATTTAAAAGTGGCACAGGCACTTTGCAGCCCAGATTTCTTTGGTTTTCAGCATTAGTTGTGGGAGCCCTAGAGAGCCCTCTAGTTCCCCTGCAGGCCAAGGAGAACTGCTGCCTTCTTGCGTGACAGACGGACAGAGGAAGATCACGCTGGATGAAGCAGCCGTGTTTTGGGCATTTATGAGCTCCTCTCTAAGGACTAGGCTGGCCTGGGTTACTGCCAGCTTGCAAATGGGTCGCACCAAGAACACATTTACTGTGTTGCAACAGAAAATGAACTTACTTCCCAGAGGGACCATTCCACCTACCAAACAAGCACAGGGAGGATACCAGATTTATGACAAAAATAGAGGTCAATAACTGCTTAGGAAATAGGCAGGCAGACATGCAGCAGTGTGATTGCCAACCAGAAGAGACCACTCTTGAAAACTTCTATAATTCAGTCCATAAACTAGAGAAATATCAATGACAGTATAGGAAGGTCTTTCCCCTTGGACACCGAGGTTCTACATCCATAGGAATTTGCTCTTCTGAAGGTCCTAGACTGTTAAACCAGGGTCAAAGAGGCTGGACTGCATGAGGACTTATTGAGCTGTGAGACTTAGTGGTTGAGCCTGTGCCCATCATGGCTCAGCCATCAAGGTCTTGGCTGTTGACCATTGAAACGAGGGGCTGTGCTGGGCTGCCCACAGCTCCTTTGGCACCATGCACCTGGATGTCCATCCCAAGAAACAGGGAGCAACGCAGGGTCTCTCATCACAAGCACCCTGCTTACATATCCAAACCCCTCTATTTCCTCTGCAAGGAGGCTTATACTTTTTTTTTCTCCTGTTCGCATGCTGATTTGGAATAACAGACGCATGATCAAAGCCTCAAGACAGAAAGGCTCCAGTTGCTCAGAGGAAGGGATCGGGATCCAGCCTCTGGGACGAACTAAACCATGGCTTCTGCTCTAGGTGAGACACGATGACCTGGCGAAGGCTGCGGCGCTGGCTCCCTGTCATGCCGAGGCCCTGGACTCCAGGCCTCAGTGGGACAGTTTTGACCTAACACCACCAAGACGGTGTTTTCCTGACCAGCCATGAGGGTACCAGCTTCTCTGTGCCAATCTGTCTCACACGGTGCGGAATCACGGTCCTGCTAAGCAAAGAGAGCATGCAAGCTGCAGAGTGGTGAAACCACTTTGTTCTGATAAACTCACAGTCTTGAAGGTGAAGCTTTGCCCTAAGAGATCCATCACTGTGCCAGACAGTGCTCTTGGAATGGAAATCCATGCTCGGGGCTTGCAAACCACAGCAGCATAAGACATGTTTCCCTCCCCTCCGCACATGGCAGCTCTGAATCACCCACAACGAGACCACTGAGAGTCACAATCCTGCATTTTTCAATTTTCAGTTTAGAAAGAAACTAGTGCCACGCGGGAAATGTTTCAGCCCCGTTCTCCTAGCCTGTCCAACTTGCCTCTATTACCTTTTGAACCCAATGACTGATTTTAAACATATCTGACGAAAGAACAGAGATCCCAAGGGTATAAAAGTCCCTTCCAGTTTTGCAAGATCAGCATCCAGCGAGTGAGGAGATTCCGAGGGAAAAGGCCAGGGCAGTGTGGTCCTTAGCCATGTGGTACGGCTTGCCCAGCTCCCTGGAGGCAGGGGACCGCCGGGCTCCCCGACTGACAGCCAGGCAGTGGGTGCATGTGCAGCCACAGTCGCTGGACAAACCAGTTTGTGCCCAGCTAGAAAAAACATACACAGGCACTTCCAAAATACAGGAAAGAGACGAGGATGACAGAGGGGAATGTCAGGGATGCAAAAGCAGGCTGAGAATATGGAAGGGGGATGGATGGTGTATCTTAAGGAGAACAGAAAATTGTCAACACAAGACCAGGGAAGCCAAGATAAGCCCTGAAGAATTGCTATCAGCCTTGTAAATTCAAAATTGCATATGGGGCCACTTAGCTCATGACAATAATGCAGCTGCCTCTGGATGACATATAACACCTGTGCAAGAAAATATAGCACCACGACTTGCAATGTTTTGGATATATGAAGCAAAGAAAGCTCCTGAGCACCATATAACAAATACAAGATGAAAAAAACCCTGCTAAACATAAGATGATCGGAATAATGGCTTGGAAACCCTGGCAGGGGCCTTTGAACTGACATTACAGTGTGAGGCCAGGCTGCCCAGTGCCCGTCTGAAACAGCATTGCCCATTCTTTTGTTCTCTGGCAAGAGGGCAAATGAACGGGAGAGGAGCTGACAGCACTGCCATCCCAGAAGAGCACACGTTTCAAGATCAAGTTGTGATTGCTAGCCTTCCAGCATACTATAGGAAGGCTATACTACGCTATAAGATATATACACTAAGATTTTTTGAACCCATATCATCTCCAAATTCTTCCAGCCCTATGCTGGGGTATAACTTTAGCTTTGCTCCATCACTTATCCCAATTAATACATTTCTATAAATCACTGGTGTGGCACCATTTATTTTTATGCTGTGTGCTAATAAACAATCAGTGCAGCTCCTGCAGTCACCACCAAGACCATTCCAAGTGTTTTGCAGGATTACCATCCAACTGATTTTAAGCAGAATTACGATACTGCCTCCAGGGCTCAGCCTCATGCAATCCATCACCAGCGCAATCTGGGGAAGCAGATGCTGCTAACCTCTGCAGCCAGGGAATGGGCAGGCTGGGCCAAGGAACAAAAGGAGCCTGCTGAACAGCTGCCAGAAGCGCAGTTTTCTGAAGGACCTGGCAGGCAAGGGTGAGTCGCATGTTCTTTATTCGAGAGGGGGACAAGAGCTAAGGGGAGCGAAAACACCTAGGTCTGAGGCATTTCCTCAGTAACTTGAAAGGCAGCTTATTTTGCAGACATCATTCTTTGTCCTGTACCACTTCAGCAGTTTATATTAATGAAAGTGGAGGGATGGGAGAGCATTCTATTACACTTGCATACATTATTATTTAAACAATGACTATATGCAGACTGACGTCAGAGGTCAAGAGACCATTTCATTCAGTCGTATTAACTGAGAGCTGCATTCTCAGCTCTACTCTGTAGAGCATGACATTATCAAACTGATGCAGGCAAAAGCAAACACATCGGGAACGGAGTTCCTAACACACAAAACAAGTGGTAGCTTCGGTTTTACTTGTTTTATTCCTCAGCAATTTTTAATTACACACCACCCTGCTGCAGAGCACAGGCCACGAGCTGATGGCAAAAACCAAACTGTGAAGAGAGCTTTAGGAAAGAAATCTCCATGGCCTGGATATTGGATATGGATATTGCTTCCTCAAAAAGGAAAGACCAAGTACACAAAATGGCATCCAAAACCAAGCTCATTTTCTTTCATTGCAATATTTGCTACACCAAATGTTGATACCATATGGGCACATAGACGCCAGCCTTAACCCTGCTTCATTGGACCAAGTTCCTCAGACAGAACTCTGCTGTCTTAGAGCTCTGTCCCAGTAAGGGCTCCTGCACTAGTACATATCAACAATCTGTTTGGAGTATAATTTCACAGTTAGTTATAAAATAGCAGATTAAATTGTATTATCACTCAATGAAGGCAAACTACAGTAAAGTGTGTAGTGTCTAGCACATGCCTGCCCGAGGCCTTTACAGTAAATAAATAACAACATTTTTTTGCTATTCTGGAAATGAAGTGTTCACCTGTATGTGTTCATACATACAAGCTTCTCTTGTATAGAAGCTAAGCTTTCTGATACGACTGTCGGTTTCTTGGATGCTTAGTTGTAAGCTAGATGGAATAACCTGCAATAAAAGCAAAACAAGGAGCACGACAGAGAAAAAAGCTGAGTTGAGGACAAAAGGAAAACAGTGAATAATTCAGATATAAATTTTGTTTCTTTCCCCTTTAAATCAAGTCACACAATGAAATCAGTCTCTCTACTTCCTCAATTCAGTGAGTTTAAGATGCTGCTTTCGTCTTCAGAAATAGCTCTGTTAAAAAAGAAAACACACCATGGTGTCTTGTGGTCAAACTTAGAGTGACTCATGAGCTCCTCCTAGATGAGGTTGGATGGAACCAGTAAAAACTCTACTTGTCCCGTTCAATCATGTCTTGTTTCAAGTACCAATTCCTAACCTTTCTGCACTGCTGTACTGTTTCCTATGCTCTGATGTCAGTCACTGCCCAAAATTCAATTAGCAGCTGAAGTTTCATTCCAGGTTGCTTGCAGTCGCTAAATACGTCTGGAACACTCCAGGTTTTGCAGTGGGTTGGAGTATATGCAATTGAAGGGGATGCAAGCAACAGCATCCACATGCAGGTGATATGTGTGCATGTGGGAAGAGACCCCTATTGCCTGCATTAACACTTAGGAATGACAGACAGAACGCCCTTCATCAGGCTAGTAAGAAAATTCACAGGTTGTTTTCTTTCTTCCTCCTAAACCCACGTCTAAAATACACACATATGCACATATATGTATATACACATCCATTTAGCAAATCTTTAAAAAGTAAATCAGAGCAAATGTAACAATCTCCTTGTTCCAGGCACCTTCCCCAAGGGAGGAAAAAAAGAAAAAAAAAAGGAAGAGAGTAAATAGCTCTTTCCTCACACACAGATTTGGTCTATTTGGAGTCATCACGTTGAAATAAAAAAGACAGATTTTACGCATTGAATTTTTTGTGGCCTGTAGTTGCGCTCAGGTAGACAGGAGACTTGCTCATGTCCAATCTAAAGAGATTATGTCCTGTGAAGTACAAAAAAAAAAAGAAAGCTTTTTCTACCTGCTGTCAACACAGTTGTCATCTTGTCATCTTCCAGGAGATGTAGTGAACCTTGGTGGGATGCGTTCTGCTTTCTCCTTGTAAACTGCATATTTGAAGTGCACAGACCTCAGATACAAGTGGAACTCACTGAAACCTATTTCCCTTGCAAAAGATTTAAATAACCTAGAAACTGAAACACAGAGATGTATTTAAAACAATAACTTTCTTTCTGGAGAGCTTTTATGCTGTAAGCAATACGTAGAAATCTACGGTGTAGAAATCTACATCCATCAGATTAATTTTAATAAGACAACTTCATTCAAATCAAAATATTCTGTACATCATCTGAAATAGTATGACAGCTGTGAAGCAAACAAGTACTGTAACCAGGTAGCTTGTGTTTGCTTAGTATTGTCCATCCAATTGACACAGACAGCACTTATAAAGGACAAGAAGCTGAGATTTTACAGTGTCATAAGGAGGAAAAAAAATCAAAGAAAACATGCTAGATATCACTATTTACTGATACTACATTTGGCAGAGAGATGAAGAATATACTTTTAAATTGGAAACTGGGAAGAGGACTGACTGTCAGAGAGGAAGTTTCAACAGTCAAGGCAGAGCTCAGACACTTTACTACTAAACCGTGATTTCATAACCTAAGAAATCTGCATTGCAAAAGTCCCCAGCATGACACAATCTTAGTAAAAAACCCTCAATATAACAAATTACAAGGGTAGTCCTTCAGTAGAGGGTAAACATGAAGGTCCACATGCAACCACCATTCGCTCAGGAATTCCCTGAAGAGCCGTGTGCCAGAAGCAAGACACTGTCTGGCTTCCTATATTCCCTGCCTAAGGATCCATCCCTGTGGTCTCCCAGAGGCAAGACACAAATACTGATCTGGGCCATAATGCCTGTTCTGATGTAGCATTAAAAAAATGGCAAAAAGAAAAGCTTGGGCATTTGCATGCAGAGTGCAAAGGGACAAGATACTTCTTTGCTCCTTCCTAAAATGTAAGAACATCTCTATCAATCAAGAGATCAGGTCACGGATAAGATACTTTGTGAGTTATTTAATGAGAGCTCCTAGTTCTCTAAAATCAGGCAGCATTTCCTGACTGCAAAATAAGGGAGAGAAAAAGGGAGAAAGAAAAAAAAAAGACATCCTGCATATGAACAGGCATGCTGTACATGTCGAGCACAGCCAAAACCAGCTCTGAGGTCCTAAAGCAGAGAGCTCTGCATCATTTTTACAAATGTTTCTCTTTTCGTTGACCAGTATGAATATCTAAATAGCCTACACAGGACTGACATGAGCAAAATAGTTTATTAATGTTGTCCAAAGAGAAAAGAAGTCCAAAAAAAAAATTTTGAAAAGGTGAATATGTCAAAGAAAAGCAGAAGAGAATCCAAATTCAGATGAAAGCTGCACTGTCTATCTCTACTGCTCCATGAAATGATGTTCCTTCTCCTCAGGTGGTAGAAGATAAAGGCAATTTTTGGAGAATACTGAGGAACAAAGAGAAGCAAAAAAGAGCCACATGGAACAGTGCATATACATATATAGTGTACATATACAGTAGGTCTAAACGACTTTCCACTTGGGAATGGACAGACAGGCAAGTAGTGGCAATAATTCCAGCAGGTCCCCCCAAAAGACAAATAGAAGCTGTCGTAAGAGACAGAGGAATCCATAAACGTAGCTGCCCTCATTCCTTTACACTGTGCACACCATGAAAAAGATTATCAACCTTTCTGAAGTCTCAGTCTGAATCTCACTCCCTAGTAGTTTATATTCTAATGAACTGCAAACTTCACAATGACAAAGGAAGATGGAAAATGAGCCCCTCAAAATGTCACCACGAACAAATTACATATGTTTATACTTGTATTCAGGTTGACTTATCATCTATTAACTGAAGAAAACGTTACGCTTAATAGCCTTAGGCAACATATCGTAACGTCTTTCCTTTTGTTTAGATCCTATCTTTTACTGGAACACTGGCAATTTATTGCTACTTTTTATGGACTTCTCTCTAAGTCACCTTAGATGTTTATGTCTCTCTTAGCCTTGCTTCCAAAAGAAATGCAAATATGCGACAACACTGTCTGCTCATCTGCCTCCTTCGGATTACTTTTAAACCAGCTGCTGAATTGTAATGAAACCTGACACAGCGGGAAGGCTTTTTGAGATATTAAGTTCCTACGGGTTTCATGAAAACAGGTGGCTGGATATTAGTTTTCCAACTAAAGGAAAACTTGCAGACTATAGTGTGTGAGCACGTTTGTAAGTGTATGAAAAAAGGAGCACAGAGATGACTCAAACTACTGGAAAAAGTTTAATTGGAAGCTGTATTTTATTAGAGCACAGCATAATCAAACAGGAAACAAAAATTACCAGGAAACCAAACCTTGTTTCATGGAATTACTTGGATTAAATAAACTTGCTTTTTTTTTTTGTTTCCCCCAAGAATGTTCCAGGTATCAAAGCTCTGCTTTGAGAGAGTTGTGATAGAAAAATAGGTTTTCCAACAAACTAAGTTTGAATGATCAGTGCTCATATATATGAAATGTTTAAATCTTTAGCTAGTGAAAATAAATGTTTCTAATTTCTTGATTGGAGTCCATTTTCAAGATGAAAACTAGAGAAAGGGTTGAGAAGCAGAAAACACAACTGCCCCCCCCCCACAGCCCTGCTATTGCAAGCAATCATGCCCCACAAATCCATTTCATAAAGGAATCAAACTTCATTTTAAAACTTGGTTAATTTTCTACCCTCTGCTCTTTTCTTTCCAGAACTGTATTGTCTGATTCTTAGAAATATCCTTTTAATTTCCAGCTTAGATTCATTCACGGTGATTTAGATTCATTTGTTCTGCTGGCAAAATTGCCCTTTAAGTTAAATAGCTCCTCTCCATGCCCAGCGCTTATCTTCCTGATGTATTTACAAGAGACCTCCTCAGCCTGGGCTAAATACGTTAAGTCATTTCATTTGCTTTTGCCAAATGCATTCTTGGTTTCCCCTCATCCTCCTATTAGGTCACTTAGGTCATTTCTGCTTCCATTCCAATCTTTCCTGAACAAAATTTCTAAATTACATACAATTACCCATGTGAAACCTCACCAGAGGCACAGAGAAGGGCATCAGCTCTCCTTCCTCAACTGGAAACCTAACTCTTTGCCTGACGCACACTGACGTATCTTTATTTCCCACCACCACCGCCCCAAACCCGCACACACAGAGGTGTTATATAGGAGCTTACAGTCAGACAGGGGCCAACGATACACCCAGCTCGTTCTCCCTTTCTTCCAACTGATAAGCACAGAGTTTACAGCAGTGTTTCCTTTGCATAACCTTGAGCTTTGTGCTGTCGAAGCTTATCTCATTCCTGTTATCCCTGTGCTTAGAACCGTGAGCGCTTCCTGCAAAATATTGTTTCTTTCCCGTATCAGCTTCATCTTCCTGATTTTATTAACAGCCTCTCATGTTATGAGCTCATTAATAAAAATCGTCAGATAACACCGAACCAAACACGAGGAACTTCACCAGCAAGTTACCTCCCAGCCACTTATTCAGCACTCTCCTTTGCAGGCTCCCCCTTAGCCCTGCCTTCATCTTCTTCAGCTTCCTGTACAAATGATCATCTTTCCAGATGATGGGATTGATAATTTCCCAAGCGATACTGCAGCAACTTCCCTTATCTAGATTATTCCATTATCTTTGTAAACATCAGCAGAGTCAGAACACTTTTCAACTTTCCTATCTCTGTTAGTGAACAAGGCAACAGACTGTATTTCTTGTATGCCTTTTAAAATATTGCAATATTATTTATAAGAAAGCATTTTTAATTGTGTAAAATTCTAGGAAAAAGAAATCTTCATGTCCATTTTATCAGTGAATTCTTCCAGTTCCTCCTCCTCTTGACTAAATGGGGTAGGATCAGAAGACTCCTGTTTTCAGTGGGCAAAGGGCCAGCCCTGATAAGGCCTGCCGAGCATCTTGGTGAGTGATTTGTTTCTCAGCTTTTGAAAATAATGAACACCTGGTAGACTCTATTTCCACGAAACAAGCAAATATATGTCTCCCAACACAAAGGCATGCTCTCTTCCCTGTTCTTTTTTCCAATATATGAGAGGTCACTCGTGTCCTATACACCACACAGGGCACCACAGGGCACCACAGCGGAAACAGCACTAGTAACCACTAACCTGGCTAACTGTGCACTCTCCATCACCACCTCTGTCAACCCATGGCGAAGTGTCACATGCTTCAGGATCATGGAAAAGGAATCCAGGAAAAGGAACTCCTTTTCTCTGCTTTCCTTCCTTCCTTCATCTGCTCCCCACTCTAAAAGCAACAGAGCAACCACTTGCACCAGCACAGGGTCCTCTATCAGTACGTCTGTAAATAACTGCAAGGAAGGGAATAAGACACAACACAGACATCACCTACACACAAAAAGGCAAAGGTCTTTAAATATTTCAAGGGCCCCTACTCCTCTTTTTTTTTTAGGGCAAATCCCAATTGGAGTTCCTTCTGATCTGCAACCCATTCAAGGACAGAAGGGGGCCCACCATAACCTATCCTGATCCCCAGGAATATTCTGGAGTCCTAGCACTTGCTTCAAAGGGGCAGACACTAAAGGGGCAGAGGAAGCAGAAAGTGGAAGCCCTGGGAGAAAATGCCAAAAGCTGCAGCTTGGGAAGGTGGAGGAAGGAAGAGCAAGGCCCATCAGCTGGGGTGCTGTGGCAGCAATGGCAGGAGCAGCTCTGTCACGGCCTGCAGGGTCATGTCACCCTGTGCAGGTCACGCAGGACACACGCAGGGCCCCTGCTAGAGGGGAATGGCTTCACTCCCCATTGTTTATGCTGAATGAATCACAGAACACGAGGATCCCAGATCCCAGCCATGCAGTTATTAGTAATCAAGTCTAGATTTCAGCATATGCCATTTGTTACATCTTCAAAGCATGCCGTAAAAAAAAAAAAAAAAAAAAAAAGGACAACTCCCAAAGTTAAGTGTCAGAAATTGTGCAACTTTATTTTGTACCTCTTTCCCAGTACTTTATAATATACTTCTGTAATTACATGACTCCACGTGGGTGGGACATGGTAACTCATCTTTATGTACCCATCTCTATAGAGCAAGGAGAATAGCATGTCCCTTGTTTCCAAAGAGGATAAGAAGAGTAATAAGTTTAAACTGTAGCAAGGCAGATCTGTATTAGACTTTAAGGAGAACTTGCTAACACTAACGAACCACTAGAACAGACTGTTTAGGAGAGTACTGTGTGAGGTGTTTAAGAACAGAATAGATATCTCATAGGAATAACACACATAGAGCTGATCCTGACTTGGGCTGAGAAAGAAAGACCCCTGAGCCTCTCGAGGATCATTTGGCATTTATAATTCCAGAGTTTGCTTTTGTTTGTATATGATACGCGCTATATTACCGCATAGGCCATGTACGAGGCTGGCAGTGTCTTTACCACATCCCTGCGTCATTTGTTTGTTTGCATCAAAGTATGAGAAAGAAGGCAAATTAAAAAATGCACTCGCAAAAGGTAAATTTCCTAAAATGTAAATGCCTGATTTTAGAAGATAATGACTGCCTGCCATCATCTGCATGCATGTTTCTGTCATATCCTCAGCTTTTGATGGAGGAAACGGAATGAGAAAAACGAAAACACAACAAAACCCTCCCCTTCCCCTCGGGCACCAGCAGTGCTGTGGCTTTCACAACCACACACAGAGTTATGCCATTAACTTCGGGGATTTACAAATAAAAAGCAACAAATGATCTGTCCTCTGCAACGTGCAAGAGTAGATCCGGGCACTTCGCACTGGTTCTCATTGGCATCAGAGATAAGTGACTCTGGGATTTTGCTCTAGGGCAAGGAGGGGTGTGTCTGAGGTGGCTGTGCCCCGTTGCCCTTCGCTTGTGCCTGTGGTCCCTTCCCTGTCACTGGCTTTGAAGTCTCCCCATCTACCTAGGGCAGTCTCTGTGACTCAAACTTCTCATTTTCATCCCACCCTCTCATTTTCATCCCAGTCCAACTTCAGTTAATGTCCTCCACACAGGTATGTCGCAATTGCAGTTTTGATCTTATTTTAGGCTGGCCAAATTTGGAAGAACTGAAAGCATTGCATATGGCTACCTAGGGAGCCTTCCCACGTTTTAAATGTGGGCTTACTCCAAAGGCATACTACAATCTTGTCGAGAAAGGAGGTAAAATCACTTATTGTCCATTTCTTGCTCTCGGAAACAAGAAAAAATTATTAATCTGATAGAGACATCCAGCCTAAATAATTTCATTCACAATAATTAACGTCTATTAAAATGATAGCCAGCCAAATTCACGGGCCTACCCCAGGAAATGGTGGACACTGCAGTAATAAACAATTCCCCCCTTAACAACATGCGCTTTCATGACCAGACTTCTCCTGTAGACAGCACACACAGGCAAGCACGGAGCCTGGAGGCCCTGTTCTCGCTGCAGTTTTAGGGTAGGCATTTCCCTTCTTACTAAGCCGACCATCCATATTTTACTCTGGCATGATACCAGAAGAGTTTTACCTTTCTGTAATCTCTTATAGAAAAAACAATAACAACAACAAAGTCTTATTTTAAAGCTGGGAAGAATGAACCTACATCAATCTTAATCAAATAATGGATGTTAAGAAATATACAGCTACAATTTTAAACAAAAAGCCTAACTGGTTTAGTAAGATCTCAGTCCTAGGGATTGCGCAGTAAAGAGTCATTAGTCACATAAGCAGAAAATAGAACTTACATCTTTTTGAAATAGAGAGCTGTAAAAACATTCTGCTTCGTTCCATACCCAGCCACTCATCCACTGCCAGCTGAAGTACTTGTTTCTGTAGGTTTCTTGCTTCACTAGTTGGTTTTGGTCTAAGGATGTTGCAGAATTCCTGGTAGAGAAGCTCAAGAGCTTTGGAGATGAAGCAGACCTGACCAAGAGAAGGGTGAAACTCCAGCAAATAAATGTTCTTTGAAGTAGAGCTTAACAATAACAAAACCAAACAGAAACAGGCAGATATCAGTTTAATTAACATCACCACCATAGGAAAATTCTCTGACCTTCCGGCCAAACTTTGCGGATATGTTCCCTCTGGACCTCTATTTGAAAGTCAGTAGAAAAGTGACAACTAATTAACAGAATTCAAGCTTACCTAGAAATCAGGCCGAAAACTCCTCAAACACAAGCAACATAAATTATATCTATACACATACACATTAAAAAAAAATCAAGTTAATTATACATGTATCCTCTTTAGCCAAATTATTCCTGACAAAATTCTTTTGAAATGTTGCTTCAGAGCAAAATCCGACCTCCAAAGGCCAACAATGCTTCATTTTTATTGCTAAGAACATGGCAGCCTCAGTGGCAACAGCAGCACGAGAGGAGACTCCTCGACTGCACCAAAGCGTCCATGTGCAGACTACAAGCCCTGCTGCAGAGAGGAGCCAGCTCAGCTTCCCAACCTGTGAAATCAGAGCTCAGAGAAAGGAAATAACTTGTGCAAGGATGCAGATTGTAAACCAGTGGAAAACCCTGCAGATTTCAATGTGATGCTTACATTATTAGCTAGCTGAAACACACGGCTTTTTAAAGTGCACTTCAAAGCACAAACATTGTTTACATTGTCTTTATGGAAAGAGACGCCAATTAGCTCCTTTTTCCGCTGCCTTGCAGGGTAAACTATGTTATATTCTAATTTTATTAAGCTCCCACACCTCTCACGTACTATTTCTTTCTAACAGACTCAAATGATAGCAGATGTGGTTTCAAAGAAGTATATGAAGCTCTGCAATCTTGCCAACATTCACTTAGTGATATTAATGAAATTACAGCCTTCTGCTCTTCATTTTTAGGCCTTCAATTTAGGCAGCAACTATACATTTTACTGTTAAATTAATATTGATTGACCCAACTTTAATACAAACGCTGTAAACCCATGCAGTAATTAAAACTTCCCGCTCTGCATTTCACCCCCACTGTCCCAAGGTGGATATACTGTGAACTCCACCTGCTTGTTGCTTTACCGTGTCCCTCAGCAGCTGAAGGTGAAGCTGTAAGCAGATACGTTCAGGTCTGTAGGTGTTCACAAAATATTCAAGCTCAAAATCCAGCCGTGGACATTTATGCAAGATGTCAACCATTGCCTCGTCTAAAGCAAATCCTCCTTCAGGATCTGAGGCATGTTGGTACGCTTCAAAGTAAACACGTAGAAGGTGAAGAGGTATCCAGAGGCATGTTTATCCAGCCAAATATTCCTTCTTTGTCAAAGAGAGATTTCTGAACAGAGAGGCTGCATCAAACCAATAGGGACCAACAGCCCCAAAAGTAGCAGGGAATATTGTTTCTGGCACATGCTATTTATTACTGCATGTTTCAAGAACAGATTACAACCTGCCCACAAGACAAATTTCTTTCAAATCTTACAGTTAGCATATTTTTCTACTGACATATGAAGATTTTTCCCTTGAAAAATAACATGGCAAGGTCCTTACTAGTTTAAAAACATCTACTTCTTTAGTACTTTAATTTTGTCTGTGTTTATTTCAGCAGACACAGAGGCTTCATGTTTTTGGAAAAAAAGTCCATTCCTCACCAACCTAAAACCTACAGACTAATCCCAGAGTGTTATCTCAATTGGCAATGGCTGGGAGGAGATATACCCTCTGCTATTAAGAGTAATATAATTAAAGATGTGCAGAGGCAGAAGTTCTCTTCAGAGCCCTCTGCCAAGAATAGCTGTAACGGTTTATTTAAATAAAAATTATAATTACAAACACCCGCAGCTTAGCACAGAAAAAGAAACATGACAAACATGACAGCGTGTGAATGGTGCAGGAGATGTTGCAGCTGGTATTCATGGAAATGAAGACAGGTATTCCAGTGCCATTGCTCCTGGACAAGCAGGTCTTGGCAACACGAAATGAGCTGCATCCAGCCAATTTGCAGGGACCCAGGAAGAGAAATGCATCCCCCTCTTCCCTCGCTGAGACCAGAGGATGGTGGAAGTGAAAGATGCAGAACAGCTGAGAGGAAACTCAGTATCCATGAGTTCAGATTACAGTGGAAACCAAAATTGGTTCCTCTGATTCAGACCTGCCTGACCTGAACCCTTCTGGACACAGCTAATCCCGTGCTCGAGCAATAGGGCGTAAGCAAGGGTTGCATTAGGGAGGCTAAGCTGCCTCAGCTGCTAAACAAAGCACGATTGTGTCCTCCTCCAGCAAGAACTCTGTCCCAGATGGAAACTCTGGACATGAAATGGCAAAACTCAGGAGACCAACTTCCATTTAGCCTAAGCTAAAAGCAAAAGAGCTCCAGGGACAGCACATCTGCACACGGAATCCTGCCCAGAGAGCCGGGCACGCAAGCAGCTCCAGAGGAAACGCTTTGGTGTCCTGGGAAGAGGACTGGGGCGTTGTGGCTGTGGGACGTTTACTGTTCTCTGCTGGGATTTTTCTCTTCCAAAATGAAAGCAAGTTTCCTTATACAGAAAGTCTGTATCTAGCCATGATAAAAAAAATAAAAGGTAGCTTTGCAGAGGTAACGTGATCCAGCTGTTATGGAAAGGGAAATCTGCTGGGATGACAGCAGAAATTTAGTGAACGAGGCAACTGGATAGCATTTTATTTAACTCTGCTGCACAAAGCTCCTCTTTGAGAAACAGAGAGGGGCCTTTTGAGACTTTCTAAATGGTATACAACTCTGTTAGTTTAAAAGGTTTTCTATTTAAAGGCTCTTCGGAGGCAGCCTGAAGATTCCCTAACACCCTCTGGCTTTCCTATAGTCAGAACTGCTCTGCGCTGCTCCCGGACCAACAGCAAAACCCTTCAAGCTTGTGAAAATCAGAGTCATTTCTCCCCTCTTGTGAAGTGAGCTCTCTGCTCCTTGATACTTCCTGGCACTCACAGCAATGTACTAGGGAAAGGTGACTTCCATATGTAGAAATAGAGATCCAAGCTCCTCTAGAGCTCTAGTACAGGTCTAATATTTGCCTTTCAGACTGAACTCTTTGAAAAGAAACACTATCATCACCCCCAGGCAAAACACAGACATTTCACTAGGTTCAGAGAGAGGAAGGCAAAGGCCTGCAGCAGAAATCCCAGCAATGACAAAGCTACAAATCTTATAATACATATTTTTAGTGAATGAGCTACTCCATACTAAGTCATGGCATTTTCTGTTGTGGTAGACTTAACTAGCAAAGAAGAATCCATATATTTACATATATATACATTTATATGCATATATATATGTGTGTGTGTGTATATGTGTGTTTGTGTGTGTATTTATATATATATACTCACACACACTTTATATTAATATTTTCTCCGGTCCTCTTTGACAAAGGGAAAAGTGCTTCCAGCCCAACAGCTTTGGAGGCCGTTGCCATCAACAAGGCTGTTTCTGCTCCCTCAGTACAAAAGCCCCTGTGAGGAGTCCCCCAGACCCAGAGCACCCAGCAGCTCCATCCCCGCTGTGCTCAGTCCAGCCCCAAACAGGCATGCAACACGTCTGAAACCCATACAATGTCCCACAGCTGCTGCTCTGGCATTTGTGCACATTCACAAAGGGAGAGGCTGCTGAGAAAGAACCCATCAGACATCACTGCTTTCAGAGCAAGGAGAGCTTCCATCCCTGACATTTTGTCTCCGAGAGAGCAGTTTCACAGGTCCAGCGCTGTAAGCGCTGCAAGTTGATCCACAGAGGCAAGGGCCCAGCCAAGGAGGTTGCTCTCAACTGACCACAAGCAACACGGCCCAGGACAAAAATAAACAGGCAGCAGGTATCTCTCAGAGAAACATCCACGCAAAATGTCCATCAGTTTGTTGGGTTTTTCTGTTTGTTTTAAGAAAATTAGCAGCTCTTCTCCGTATTAGGCTACCATCTGTCGTGGGCTTACCTTAGCACCCTTATATTGCCTCCCTAGAGTGCCCCTGCAAAGAGCAGGCACAGCATGTCAGAAGTAATCTATATCTGTTGATGAATATCACTAATACAACGTAATGAGATCACTGATGCAGGATACTAAAATTGGTCTGACCGTACTTTTAAATAATTCAGGCTTTTTTTCCCCCTAAATCCCACAATTGTGTGGCACCAGCAGCTCACCAGCTCTTCCAGATGAACGATTCACATTTCCTTTTAAAATCTGACAAAACAGAAGCAGATGTCGGGATCAGAGTGATTTTCACATGTCTAGAGTCCCAGGGCTTGTGGTATTTTTTTTTTATTTATAGCACTGGGTTTTGGTTTGTGCTTACCACTGAGCCCAAGGCTAGGAAGAGATTTTAAATCCCACAAGCTTTAGAGAGCTCCAGAATATAGTGAAAGGCAAAGAACAAGTGCACAGGGCACATGATTTAAGCATGTCTCATCTATCTACTTCTTAACAAATATTCTTTGAAGTAAAGGGCAGGGGTTGAGTACAGAGACACCTGCATCAAGGGCAAAGCCTGAGAAAGCACAAGAGAACTAACAGGAAAGAGGAAAGACACTTATTTTTTCACAGCATCAAATCATATTGAGATCATCTTCATCTCCTCATCTTCAGACTCAGGTCAAAGAAAATCAGTACGGACTACTCAGAGAGAGATTTCACAAACAGATACACCAGGGCAGAGTGCAGAGGACAGCTTTTATTTTCAGAGGGCTTGTTAAAAAGTCGATTTCTGTAATCTAAGAATGACTACAAGGAAGGAAAAAGACCACCACAGATATTTTTGTGCTAGCAGTCCATGAGTAATTCTTTAAGAAATAATTATTTTGTTTGTTTGTGCTTTTGCTTCCTTACAAAATCACATAATTGGATAAAATAGTCTGCATAATTCGTATCTGCTTATTTCCATTCTAGCTAGAACTGGTGTTATTATCTAAATCACACTTAACTTTGGCAACAAATGATAAATCAAGAAGAACAAATCTGAAATATTCAGAACTGTAGAGTCAGCTATGGTAGGCTTCAGCAGTTACTCTTCAACTCCTTGAAGTATCGTTTTTCATTCAAAAGTTGGACAAGACAGTCATTTGAACCCCACGATCATTGACAAAGTCAGCATTAAGAACCTTCATGTCCACAGCAGTGGAGCTTATTGCTTTTTCAGCACGTTTTTTTTTTTCACCCTTGGTCACCACTAGCAAGAAACTATAAGAGGAAGGAGTATAAGGAGCTAAGAGAGGTTAGAGCTCATGTACACTCAAGTGCAAGACCCTGTTAGACCTCAAGTGCACTATGTGAGCTTGATAACACAGCGACCTGTAAACAGAGGAACCGCTATATCAGACTGCCTCACTTGGCAGCCTGCCTCCTAGAAGAGTCAAGGTGGCTCAGATGAAGACTCCAGCATTGGACTTAGGCATGCACATGTCCGTCGTGAAAAATAAACTCTAGTCACCCTAGTGCTTTGCTATGTCTTGCATTGTGCGCTCACACACTCAATTTTAAGAATGCATGCTAAAACTTCAAAAACATTCTCCTATCAAAGCAAAAAGCAATTCCAGCGAGTTGAGAAATATTCTCTGTAATTTTCTGAATATCATGCATGTATATGCCATTTATTCACGTTCTGTAATGGTCATCTCCTCTCACTTTCTACTATTACTAGCTTCCTTCTCTTCACTAGTCTAAAAGTTCAACTGCTCTTTTTGTGAGAATTTTTTAATCCAGTTTTTCACCACAGCTCAGTTTCTGCAATAAAAATAGCTTGTAGGGAAAATAATCTGCAGCATCACATACTTTGTAACTTCTTTCTTATAACTGAGAATACATTAGAACTGATGGGAGGTAAAGTTAATTAGGCAGAAAAAAGCATTTGATATATTCATTAAAAGAAGCTCAGAAACAATTGGCATTTTTCTTTCCTGACTTGAAGATGTGCATGCTCACTGCGCTACTTAACTACATCAGTAAATGTCCTTTCTGTGCTATTTTCCCCTCTAGGATGACTTCAATGTCTATGACTCTGAGTAAGTGCACAACTGTGACATTAACAATATGTGACAAACAGTGCCACATGCTGAAGTACCACATTCATCATTCAACTAACTAGGAAGAAAGGTCCCAAGCATCTAATCAGAACTCACTCTTTCTAAAGCACAGTATCAATTTAAGAAGTCACCGTACCAGCCTACCTTGAAAACAACAAAATAAATTACCACAAGTGTTTTGGACCTGCAGATAACTTACTTTTGTCTTTCTCAATATACTGGCTGGTCACAAGGAGCAGCTGGTGCTCAAGCTCTTCCAGGTCCTTTAAAGCCACATTGTATATTATACGAGCCCCTTGCGGGTCCTGTGTATGAATATATGCACCCACACTGGTATAAATGTCCTTGTGGTTTTTCACCTCTGCAAACCCCATGAAGCAAGCACTATGGACCTATGCCATGAAAAATTCCCAGAGACACGGAGATACAAGAAGTCAGTTCTACAAGGGCTGCCCTTCTCTATAATCAACATAATTAAGAGTGGACCAGGCCTAAGAGCATGACATTTTGCTACTAACATGGAACGATAAAATAAAATATAGCTCCCCTACTTTTTTTTACTGGTAACCTGCACCACATTTATGTTATCGAGAAGTGACAAAAATCGTATGAAATTCTGTTGTGGACAGTTTTTCTTTCAGGCTTCTAAATCCACAGCAGTATCCAGGAGGCATCAAAGCTGATAGATTAGCTCTTGGCTTCAGGTAGAACCTTTCTTCCCCTTCCTAAAAATGGGACAAATTTGTCAATACCAGCCTAATTGTGGCATTCAGATTTGTAGTCAACAAATTTTTAAAGTCTCTTGGATAAGCAACACTTGTAAGATTTGAAGATGAATGCACACAAGCAAAGACCTCAGCACTACTTACGAAGAGCACTCAATGACTGATGTCCCAAATTACTGTGAAGTCAGCACGTGCTCAATAGGACAGAGCTTACGTTTCTAAAACCCATTCTTTAAAAGAAAGCCACCCACCTTAGCACTGAATCACTACTTAGCTTGATAAACCCCAGGCACGAGCTCAGTACCATGGTTAATGGAAACAGCGTTAACTTTCAGGATATTCTATTTCATTATGGCACTAGGAGTGCCATAAAGGGAATTGTACACATCTACCTCAAGGTATATAATTACAGATGTCAACCTCCCGTGTACCCAACAAACTCTTAGTAGACGAGTTTAGCAATGCAAGCCTTTAAAGATGACTACTGTAAGTGGATAGCAAACAATTACAAATTCCTAGCTTTCCCACTGTCCCCAGTGTCACTCAACTTTACCTGCTAAATGCTGTCCCTTAAAACTGTATTAGAGAAGGGATGGAGAAAAGTGTTCATTTTAGTCGCAAAAATCCTAGCAGCCAAAGAGATCACAAACTGCATGGACCTACGCTGGATCAGAATTCCTTCTTTACCAGGACATTAATAAGGCAGCCCTGCAAAAATAAATGTCTTCTTTGAACACTGTGTTAGATCAGCCTGGTTCTGTACTCTTTGTTCCTTCCTTTTCATTCTGAAGAGAATATTTACTTCATTGCTCCGAGTGCCAGAGAGCAGAAATGCCTTCAGGCTAAGTCAAAGCCTTTTCTAGAAGAATTACATTCAACTTTACTTATGTAAATAACTGAGCAAATATTTGGCTGACTTAGCCATAACAGATAGAGGAGGGAAGTGAGTTGGATTTTTTTTGTATTGTTTTTAAACAAAAATGGTAAATACTAATAGAAATGCCTCCATTTAAACCTCTTGAATTTTTAGTGATTCTTTCTCTATCCCCTTCCTGGAGAGCTCGGTAAAGACTCCTGCACTCTGCAGAAGAGGCACGAGTTTATGTAGCTGGAGAGCTAAAAAGTATAACCAAGAGGAAGTGAAAACTATCTCCCTGTCGTGCTTGTTTTGGGAGCCATATTTTAAAGTGACTCTCCAAGTCTCCTAAATACCATACATGCCCATGAAAAAAGTTAATACCACAGTGACATGTCTACACCAACAAATCAAGAAGCTAACCATTATGTGCCATTTTATCGGTCTCCAAGTTTTGTTTTTCCTGCTCTAAATCTGCTCAGATTTACTGTGGCTTAACACATTTCCCTTGGGTTATAAAGCAACATTCATGCTCTTGCATATATTTTATCTACTGTCTTCCAAGCTGAATCGTAACATGGGACAAAGAAGAGTTTTACATTTATTTTTAAGTATTCCAAGGTGTCCTAGTAGTGAAACTCCATGATTTCCATCCCAAGCAGCCCATTACTGAGGGTGGGAGACTGGCTTACAGTCTAGGGCATATATATATTTATTGATGAGTCATCGCAGCAGCTCAAAGCTTACCATTTTGAGAGATTTGCAACACATACAGTCATCCAGTGCTGGACATAGATTAGGTGCTACAGGTACTTAACCAAACAGTACCATATGCTCCAAGTTTACAGTACAAATCGGAGAGCAAGCTAGATGGGTCTCACTTAGTTTGCCAGGAAAACACCCCTGTCACAGTTTTTGACAGACACTCTGTGCAGCCTATTAAACATCCACATCACATTAGAAACTGTTGTTAAGGAAATAGTGATGTCTGTGCTTCTAAATACACTGCCAATTACACTGCAATGGGATTAGTTAATATTTATCTATGCTTTAGTTGAAGTTCAAGCTCATATATCAGTGCCCATGTATTAGTGTGGGGGAAAAAGAGGCCTTTGTGAAATCATATCTCATTGTTAGGAGTTCTCTGAAGTATTTAGCAGCTAATCTCCAGATCAAAGCGTGCTTAGATGGAAGGTCAGAACTGATCTTTGCATCATTTCTCCCACTTTGCGATAGATAAAATGGAATTAAAATAGTGATATATTACACAAAGCAACACAATCAGAAAATTAGTTTGTCTTCTCCCTTTCCAGTGAGACACATTTCTCGTTGGAAAGGGTAGGTTTTAATTACTTTTTCTGACTCTAAAATTTTATGTTCTTGAGTCATCATCAGCTCTTCCTAAGTGGAAAATCCCAATTTTCTTCTTCTAAGAAGCTTTTCATTTAGGAAGTTTAACTGGCTGAATTGGCAAAACAAACATTGCCAGATCAGACATAATTTGCTTTAGAATCACAGAATGCTTAAGGTTGGAAGGGACCTCTAGAGGTCATCTACTCCAACCCCCCTGCACACGCAGGGTCTCCTAGAGCATGTGGCACAGGGTGGTGTCCAAGCGGGTTTGGAAGATCTCCAGAGAAGGAGACTCAAGGAGACTTTAAGGAGACTTTAAAAATACGGTCTATCCCACATCTTCCTCATGGGTTTTATTTTTAAAGAATCTTAGATTTTTTTTCATGTTTAGGGACAGGAAGTTTTTTGGAGGGCATCAAGTCTTAATATAAGCAAACAAACAAACGGAGCAGCCTGCGGTGCTGATGGTCAATGTCCCCTCCACGGACCTCAAGCTGTTGAGGTTCCCTAGGCAGACTCGCTGCAACAAACATACAGTTGTATTTGCAGCTCGGTGACAGCTCTCTCCTCAAATATTCACCCCAATCTATGTAGAATTTATGTCATTTTATTTTTTACCTTTAGCTCTCAGAGTCTCGAGCGACACAGGTAAAGAACTGACAGGTAGGCTCCTTCCCTCGGCACGTGCTGCCTGCTGACAACCTCGGCTCCTTCCTCTAGTCCCAGCAGCTGAAAGGTCGTTGTAGAGTATTACCTTTTCTCCAGAAAGCAAAAATGTAGTAATTGCATTACTGCTCCTCAAGAAGAATTCTAAGGCTTTCTAACATAACAGTTTCACTCTGTCTGTTGTCTAAAAGGATGCTACTGCCTACAGGAACCACTGTCAGAGAATCACAGAATCTCAGAATTTCCAGTATAAAGTTAAAGAGATCAGAAATTCTTCTTCTAGGTTTTATTTTATATATATATATATATATATATATATATATATATATGTATTCACACACACATATATATAAACAGATGTTCATCCTCTTTTGATCTTCTTTCCGGCGGATTCCAGAGGCTTCCCAGGGGTTCCACTTCCTACATCCTCCTGCCCTGTGAGCCACAGCTGCATCATCTTCAGTATCAGGTTCCTAGTTCCAACACACATTTTTAGAGATTGTTTGGATGAGTTCGCATATTGCTATATTGGACAGATCCACAGTGCAACTAATTGTGAAATTACTGTGCCGTATATCACCGTGATATCTGATTAATTTCCGATCTTTAGTATTTTATCCTTCTAAAGTCCCTAAGCTGCATGAAAATACTCTCTCTATTTTAAAGACTATGGGAAGGATCAGATCAAAGAACTTTTCCAAAGAACCATAGAAAATCTGTTTAATCAAAAACTAACCCACCAGTTCATCCTTCCTCTTCTTTCCATAAAAAAAAAAAAAAAAAAAAAAAAAGAGAATTCTGGGCTTCAGTAGATCATAGCTGAGCATGGGACAAAGTCATAGTGTACCAAAAAAGAAGCAACATCAGACTGGGCTGCAGAAGGGTGATATTGCAATGCACAAACACCATCATATACAGGACTTGCAGAACAACCCTTTGCCTCCCACTCTGCAGGGCCAGGCAGGCTCAGGGAAGCTGCCAGGAAGCGAGCCTGAAGGAGGGCTACAAGGATCATCAGTGGCCTAGAAAGCTTCACTTGTGAGGACAGGGAAAAGCAGAGCTGCCCAATCTATAGGAGAGAACAGAAAATAACAGACACGGGTTGAATTTCAATTGGAAAGACTTAGGCTTGAGAAGCGGCCAGGTCAGGACAGTGAAGCCCTAGGACAGATTTTCCAGCGACTTCCTAACTGTGCAGTCAGTCCTGTAGACGCTTGCGAGCACAAGTCATGCACACATATGTGTCACGATGACACAGATATAGGATGCACTACATGACTTCAGCAGCTTTATTTGTCTTTGCTGTTTCTGAGTCTTGGGGTTTTCTTTTGGTCTATTATTCCTTTTGCCAGAAATGTTGAGGTTTCAAAACTAAAGCTAATAAAAGTCAAGAGATGAGGCAGCTGGCTAGGGAAGAGATCTTACAGCTTTCAGCAAGGGAAGGACAGGCAGAACCTATCAACACTTCTGGAAGCTGCAGCTGACCCCTGCCTGCTGTATCTTGAGATATTTGCGATTTTGCAGGATTTGGAGTTCATATATTAAAAGGGCTGCAGAAAAAAAGGCACAGTCTGTAAGAAAGTAGGCTTATCCTGCTGCTGGCAGGACAAATTGGGCTATTGTGGTCTTCTTTGGAGGCAAAATGGTATTTTTATTAAAACATACAGGTTATAGGAACCAAGCTCTGCATACAGCTGCATCAGCAAGACACAGGCTTAGCCATGCAAACTCTGTAGCCTCCATTTCCCTACATATCATGAGGTTTAATTCATTAACATTCTCCTTTTAGAGCACCTTCCCTGTAAAGACGTATCACAAAATAACAGCATTTATCAGAGCAACAATGACTACAGCAATATGATTGCCAGTCTTTCATTTACAGAAATGGAGTGTAACAAGTATGGCCACAAAAAACATATACATATTGCTTTTCCATCTCCAACCTAAACAAAAATCTTGCTACTTCTCATTTAAAACTCCTTTTGGAGCAACATATATGCTATAATCATATATGCTATAACTATGCAGTATAACTTTACGCCATACGTTGACTGCCTTGCCAGGTTCTGCTGCTCAGAATGAATAAGGGGTGCAAGGTCTTTCCCTTTTCTTAAGCAACCTGAGTTAATACAATTGGTATTATTTCACATTACCGTGACTTATATCCTGATGCCAAATTTCACCAAGATGGTCAATGAATTTCAAGGCAGTCTACAGGAACTTGCAGACAGCTCAGAAAATAATTTTCCAGGAAGTCATACACACACAAGCACAGATCCACAAATGGCCTCCAGCCACCCTGCAATCCTTCCTCCCTTCTGCCCCATATGGACACGGTACCCAAACACTGTAGTAAATGCCAGGCACACTCTACTTGCTGAACACGTCAGTTGACCATGATTCATCATCTCCTCCCTCCACGTACCTGCTGGAGCCCACCAAGGGCACAGATTCCCTTCCAAATATGATCATAGTTCTTGTCCCGAGGCATGAGAAGAGGCCGCACGACTTGATGGTGCAGGATGTGGTTCGAGCAGCACCACTCTGTGCTTCTGGAGGACTTCCACCACCCTCTCCACAGCCGAGACCTTGGGTCAAAGCACATCAGATGTGGATGCAAGACAACTTGCAAACAAGTCAGCTTGCCCCATGCCCTCCCACAGCAAGCCAGGGTTGAGTCTAGGGGATTTAGTGAGGGAATGCAGCAGTGCTCATCACTCCTCCTCCTCTACACAGGCAAAAATGTAGGAATGGACTTATCAGAGGATATTGAGGAAATGCCCCAGATACAAAAGCATCCTTTTATTCTAAGATGTACGGAGTGGTGCGAATATTAGGTAGCCCTTCTCTCCCTTTCCTCCTCACCATGTACTTCCTGACCCAAACCAAAAATACCAAACTTGCTCAGCAAGCCCTTATGGAAAAAGCCAGGATGATTTCTGCCTCATTGTCTCAGAGAGCTGCAGAGCCATTTGTGCTCTTGCTAGTGGTGCTGATGGCTTTTCCCAGGCTTCCCAGAAAAAAAATTACATGCTCTGGCAAGATCTGAAAGAATGCTTGCTTTGTGAAATATCTGGCATAGGCGAAAGGTCTGAAAATTGAGATCATAAAAGAAAGCTTATTTCAGCCCTAAATAAAGAAAAATTATAGTAAATTCCCAATTGTATTGTTTCTTAGCAGAATATCATCAAAATCAGATACTTTCAATTCTTCAAAATGTTTTAAAGTCTGCACATCCACTTTCTGAGCTATACTTTTTCTAAAAAAAATCTCTCTTTAATATTCCATGAGAGACCCAGGCAAGAAAGTAGTGGATTTTAAATGGGAACCAGGGAGACTAAACATATAGACAGTACTGGCAAAAAACAGGCTAAACAAAATTCATAGTAATATAAAAATAGTTGTGTTTTCTTAAAAAAACAGCTAATATTGCACTTTCTTTTCTTTAATTGCCACTCAAATCTAAAGTATAATATAATTAGCATGGTCATACCCTAGCAATTATTGGCATCAGTAAAATTCTTTTGATAAAAATCCTATCTTATTACAGATATTATAGTGGGCCTAAGACTTTATAGTTAGAGGACTTTACAGGACTGTTCTTTACCATCTGCTTTGAATGACATTGCCAAAAAAAAACAAGAAAAAAACGAGCCCTTGCTTAGCAAAGTGAATGAGGAGAAACAAATAAACAAATAGCAGGAAGGCTGGGGAGTAATCAGGCAGCCTCCAACAAAAGAGGTAAAGTAAACAGCCAGCCTTATTTACACATTTTTTTTTTTCATTCATTTCTCTAGCATTTTCTTTCATTCGCATTCTTTTTTGTTAGGTATCCACATGTCCTGCTCTCTTACCAACTACAAACTAGAGCACTGCTTTGATCAGGAGTTCTACTGTCAAGCACCTGGAATACTTCTGAATTTATCCTTTTTCCCCCCCTAGAATTATGTTTAGTTATAACAATATTAGAGCCAAAACACCAAATCAGAAGTCATTTCTGCAGATGCAGTGTCACCAGCAGGGGAAGGAGGACGGAGAGAAGAGCAGAGGTGACAGGAGAGCAGTGAGCAGCCTCCCATTTCCCTTTCCCTTGGCAGGGGGTGATTTCCTCCAGCACAAACTGATTCTCCTCTTAACTTTAGCCCAGCAGAACCTGTTCATTTAACAATGTTCACTTCCATAATTTTTACTGAGTTTCAGCTGCAGCCAAAGCAAACAGGTGCCTAAGGATGTGGCAGGAGGTCGATGGGCTCCAAAGCAAGGGATGCCCCAGCCAGCAGCCAGCTCCAGGGCAGGCACCACTGCTGCAGGCAGCTCGTGGCTTCACGACACTGAAGGAAGGAACAGCCACCTCACCAAGGGCTTCTCCTGTTGCCTGGAAGGTGATTGCTGAGAGCAGAGGGCAGTCCGAGGGACAACTCCTTCCGAAGGACAGGAGGGACATTGCCGTTCTGTGCAGAACTGCAACCTGAACTATAAAGCGCTGCTGTTGCTCGTGGTGTTTCAGACCTCTCCAGGGGAATGAGAGGTAGTAATCTCACCATCTGATCGACAGCAAATTTTGCTGGCTGAGACATTTATATGATCCCAATCCTATAGTAACTCACCATCTGCAGTGCATTAACTGTCATCACCCTTTGAGAGGTAGAGGATGCCTCTTTTCCCAGTGTTACAGATGAGGATGCCAGACTTCCTAAAATTTTACAGGAGAAATGTGGTATCGCTCCAGGACACCTGAGCAATCTGTGATTTGCTCATCCGTGTTATCTGCCATAGGCATCAATGTGCAGAGGTCGCTGGACATAGGCAAGTGAGCCGTGAAGGGGGTATCCAGTACACAGGATGCAGTTGGGATACCCAGATACTACCCTTGACAGCTGACCGGGCGAAGCAAGGGCAAGATCCAAGGTGCTGCGGGGGCCTCAAACTCTCCGTGGATGCAAAGCCAGCCTGGTGTATGAGTGCATGTTGCCCCTTGCCCAAGGATGGTGAGTGGCAGAGAGCTCTGCCAGAGCAGGACTGCCTGCAAGCATCCCCAACACCAGAACTGAGCAAACCTGCAAAACCAGGGTGGAAATTCAGAGAGGACCCGTTCCCTCTCGCTGAGGCACGGGTGGTCTGTGCTGGGCTCTCCTGAGTTTTAGGCTTATGCCTCATTTTTGGAGCATGTCTCCTTGTCACCGCACATCCGCATCTGGTCCCAGGAAGAAGAGCTGTTCTACGTGATTCCTTTGACACCAGGTGCAACACAGACAGAGCCAGCACCGATTCTGATCTGACCCAGGTGAACCTCAGAGCTTTTGAACACTTAGGCAAGTATTTGAGCTGCCTTATTAAACTTTTGAAGTTTTGTAGCCCTAAAATGAATTGGAGAAGAGAGGAAATAACTCCTTCTAACACCTTTCTAAGGGACTTTAAATGAAGTCCAGGCATATAGGTATGATACATAAACCAGAGGCAGCCTTTCCCTAGGCATTTCAATTTCCCTGAAAGTGCCCAGTAAATAAACAGCAATATTTTAAAATGAGAAGTTATATTACCTCTACAAATTCTGAATGAAAGTCCATCAGCTTTACCACTTTCTTCCACTAATTCAATTTTATCAAAAGTTTTCACTTTTCACCAAGTAACTGTTTTAGGCTTAATCTGGTTGAAAAAAATAACAACAAAATTTATTACTATTACCACATGCTTTTTGTACAGGAAGCAATATTCAGCAGGGACAGACCATATAGTCAGTTTCACTTTTTACTTTCAACTGACACCAAAAAAAGCTTGATTTTTGATTATATAGTAGGAGAGTAGTTAAATATCTAAGTAGTAGTTAGTAGATAGTAGTTAGATAGCTAAGCCCTCAATTATACAAAACCCATCAATCTCTATTTCTCAAAAGGTGCATTTTAGAATTTAATTGCTGAAATGTATGTCAGTACACCCTGAAGAGCAGCTGCAACTTTTATTAAAATCTAAAAGAGAGAATTTCTCTGTATTTACCTTTATAAACAGAATCCATTTGGCTCTTATTTTTTCAAAGCCCTGGCTGGATCCAGCACTGATCCCTTTCTGATCTAGAACCCTCTGCATCATGAGCAGGAATCATCCTCATTGCCTGCTCTTTGCAGAAGATGCTTCTACATTTTTGGACAACCTAAAGCTTAAACAGAGAAGGTGTGTTATAAATTTCACAAGCAGGACATTAATTCCCAGAACAAAATAATAACATATATTACCAGCTGGTGGGAGGAAAAAAAAAAAAAAACACCCAATAATAAAATGCCAATGGGCACATTCTGATCCCATGCTTCCTTTCCAGCAGACGCAATAAAACGCCCTGCTGTTAACTCTGGAGCCTCCAAAGATATGACTAGCATTTCCCAAAACACTTATTGAACGCTTATTGCCCAGGGTGCATTTATTACTGCCAGCCTTGACAAGAGCAGCATTAACCTAGAGCAAGTTCTTTGAAAAGCCTGTCTACAAGGGAAGCCACGGCTGGTCTGCAGTAAGGGTAAGCTGCAGTAAAGGTACGGCCGCTATTGCCTCGCTGTGCAAACACTTCTGCCTCTGTTTATCTTAGATCATTCCAGGGAGCTCAGCTGGACTAATGAAACGCTAATGGGAACACAGACCTACAGAACAACTTACGTTCTGAAAACTTTGTCCTTTTCAGCCCTACCATCTGGCCAAATAAATGGCACGATTCGTAAGATGACGCATGGATTTAAAAGCAATATGTTATTTATGTTTAACCTCTATGCACCTCAACACACCCACACCTCTTTTGCTCCCTGAACACATAACGGAGATTTTTGCTTGGTTTTGGCCTTGAAGCCAGGTTCGGGATGGAAAACGCGGTGGGTTTTGCTCATAAGCCCTGAACCGCAGCCCTGGCGAGGCCCCCGCGCGATGGCGTGTAGAAGGCCGACCTCTAGCGGGAACACCATGAGTTTGTGATGCACAATAACGGGCGCAGGAAAGCTCCAGAAACGCGCGCAAAAGGCACGAGCCGGAGCGGGAGAATAAAGGAGCGGGCTCAGAGCGGTGGCGTTACGGGCAGGAGCACCGTGGCACTTGGAGCAGTTACCTGGGGGAAGCCATGCAGGTGTTTCTGACGCTGTCACGACCAAAAATGCCCACAGTCGTCTTATTCTGCAACATAAAACACTGACCTGTGACAACTGGAACTTCCACTTAAATCTTTAAAGCTATCTACATAGAAAGATACATATGTCTATATTATATACCGAGAAGAATGTTTCAGTCACTAGGGAAAGGAGCTCCATCTCATCCGCTGCCTTCTTCAGATCCCTAAGGTTGTAGCCCGTACCGATGGGAGGAAGCAGAAGCTGGAGCTGAGGTTTCAGCCCCTGCATTTCAGTGCTGGGGCAAGGCAGATCTGATGTCCTTGTGACAGGGTCCTGCAAGAGGCCAGAATCAGACTAGCTGGAGAAAGTCAGTGTTTTTAGCAACGCAACTGTAAGCAACAGCATCACCACCCTTTGCTTGGCATCCACACAGTGACATCATTTCCTTTTTTTGTCCAGAGCAGAAACAGAGAAAAGAATGTCACCTGGAAGAAAAAATCCTGCACATTCCTATGTGTTTTTAAATTCATTTCTTTTCATTTTCTTTTATGAAAAGGCCCTCCAGCTGAGCCCCGAAGACTCACGGCAGCTGCAGGTCTGCCTGCCTACACGGTCCTTGGAAGCGGGCCGGTCTGCTCACATGGAAAGCACCTCAGCTAGCAGGGCCTGGTGCCTGAGCCAAGCACGGCGGCGTGGGGCATGTGCATCATCTGTCCGACACGCGCCTCCCGAATCGTCACAGCCCTCAAGGATTTCAAGTGTGCCTATTTCAGGGTTATCGCTCCTCCTGTATCTGATACAGGCCCGATACTGCTATCGCAAGCGTCTGAAACAAGGGTGCGAAGGCCTGGCTGGACCTGGGCTGGTCTCCCTGCTAAAGGTCTGTCTGCAGCTTAGCACCCCTTTTTAGAACTGTTTTCTCCTCCTCCTTTACCTTGTCTCAGGCACGCTGACAGCTGTGGAGGATGCTGGTATTCCTGCATCTTTGAACAGACCAAACTATTGTGCTCCTGTATGTTTTGTTATCACCTCTTTTTCATTTCTTTGATAGGTATGTTTAAGGTGTTTAACAGTGTTTTTAACAGAGACTCTTACACTTCATGGTGTGTCCATGTCTTTTTTTAATAGAGAAAGTGTGGGGTTTTTTGTTTTTTTTTTTTTTTTTCGAGTCTCTAAGCCAAACTATAACAAACCACAGTACCTTATCTGGAAAAAATCTTTTCCAAAGATTTTTGAAAGCCCAAATAAATACCAACTTCAGCACTCACAGTACTGATGATACCACATGCAAAGATCCTAATGGTAAATTGCAGTTTTCTAAAGTTTAGCAAAACTCACAAAATTTAGTGGAGCTACATGTAATCCAATTTATTCTCTCTCGCTCTCTTTTTTTTAAGCAATAAAGGGCCATCTGTGCTTCTGCACTATGCTTTGCCTCATCTTTGTTTATAATGTCTTGCTTAATCATTTTGTTGGTTCATCTACCAAGCTCAGGTCCACGTAGGATGTGAGGGGAGCTCGTGATGTTCATAGGATACTGTGCACAACTGAGGAGCAAGACAAACTGCGTCACTTCTGAGTTGCTTTCTCACCTCAGTAATGGTCTGTTTCTTTGGAAACACAAGGGCCCAGATGAATTCTGTAACGTATTGCAGGCTTATGGAGTAAGGGTCTTCTGGACACACAGGTGAGTGCTGACAGGATACAACACAGGGAGAGAAAAAAGAAAGAGAATGTTGTTAAAGATACAGCTATCTTTACAGCTAAAGATGCAGCTATTGCCCTTCTCAGTTGAGCTCGCAGCGTTTTTCATGACCACCTCTCCCTGCCACAGAGCCTTTTCCGGGCATGAGGACACTTCGGAACAAGGATCCTGTCTTGCTGGCTCAAGTGTTGTTCATATGGGTAACTGTTCACAAGCAATGTCACTTCCTCCTCCCATCCTCCAGAAGTAAAAAGGACACAAAGAGATTTTGCTAGAGATACATTGTATAAAGCAAAGAATCCCTCTAGAAACAGGGCACCCACAGAAATATTTTAAATAGTTGGGTTTTTTGGTTTTTTTTTTTTTGTTTTTTCAAAAAATTTGGAGGGTGAGTTTTAGGGCTTGGCATAATCAGAACAACATCCTGGAATCTCCCTCAAGCTGATTCCACGTGTCTTCTTCTAAACTGACTCTGTCTGTGAGTCAGTGCTCAGACATCAAAGCCAAACTACTCAAACATAAACATTATTAAGGCCACAGGAGCCACCGCTGCTGATTTGCAGCTCCACGCTCTGGAATTTGGGCACCACCTTTTCCAGAAGTCTGGCTGATTTTAAAAGCCACATGCCAAATTTCTCAAGCATTGCAAACCAAGGATGGCACTCAGCACTTCCCAGATCTGCATTATTCACCATTCTTGAAGAATATACATCAACAATTGCATTATCTGTAGGACTTGTGGTTTTTAAAGGAAGATGATAATTTCCCATCATTTCCTTCTAAAATTCTAGAGCAGAGAGAGACATTACTGCTAAAAATATCTGAATTCTTGCCCAGAGCACTTCTTAATATGTCCCAGTTGTCTTGAACTACACCAGGACATTTCTCACTGGCCAGATTCATTCCATGAGAAAGAGGCAAATGCTGGAAAACCTGGATTAGAAACATAGCAGTCGTTATTCTAAGTCACTTAGAAGTCACACGAAGTATTTAGTTGTATACTTAGTAATAAAACAAAACACAAAAAAAGAAAAAAAATAGTTACTTTGAATTACTTTTAACACTCATACAATAACATCTTTAGCGAAACAAGGTGAGGTAAAGAAGTATTCAGATTTGTCTTCAAAATGCAATGCACTCTGAAACAAATAAATGTTCCTCAAGTCTCCAAGCAGTCTATTCACTGAGATGAGTCAATGCACTGATAGTGCCCTACTCTACCAAAACCTCATCGCATTAGCTGATGTTATAGAGAAGAAAAGTCTCCCTGAGTTCCCTCCTTCTTGTTCTGGGAACAAGAACATCTCAAAACCAAGCAGCCCACCATGCCCAGCTTGTTCCCAGGAGGCCCCTTGTCCCCCTTATGGCAGTGCCTCACCTGAGGGCAGCAATTGCCTTCCTGGCGAAATTACTCCACTAACAGAATCAACCAGCGTGCCAATGCCCCTAGGTCAATGTCTTCAAACTTCTTACTTTCACACTGAATTTCATCCTCCTAGGTTTGCTGTTTCCTCCCCCGAGATGGGCAGACTGCATCATTATACTTCACCATTCACTCCTCTTCCCTGAAGGAAGCGGTGAATGCCCTTCACAGAGTGCAATGGCACAACAGCCACTGGGTGCAAATCAGCAGATCTTCCTGGGTCACGATGCTCACCAGATTTTCCTTTCCTGCTAAGAACAGAATTCTCCCTGGCAGCTGAGAGTCTAACAGCCCTCTCAACGTTACTGTTGTTTTTCTCTGTGATGTGACCAATTCCCTTCTTTTCATGTTTATATATGAGACACATAGACATTTTTGCATTTGTGTGTTTTGGTCTATACTAGCTAGAAGGCCATTGCATTCCCACTGCATATGCAATCCTAGCCTGAGAGTAGGACCTCAAAGGTTTATTGCCTTCCTATAGTGTTGGGAATGGAATAGGAATGGTATTTCCAACTGAGTGAGAAGTGAGTTGCAGTCTAGATAACAACTCTCTTTAAGCAACTAATACTGACCATATAAAGAGAGCGCTGAGAATATACTCAATAATCAAAGTGTGAACGCAGACAGACTAGTAATAATGTAATTATCCTTTAACGTTTTCTACATTTAAATAGGCCACACTCTTAAAGTAGCATCATCAAACAAAAACAAAACCAAAAACCTTTCACATAAAAACTCAATAAGCTCTTTCAAGAATGAAATAAATGAACAATGAATAAATATAATGCTATTTTTTTTGATGAAATATGTCTTTCTAGTGTTGTTAGAAAACTTCACTTTAGGGAATCTCAGAACCAGTCTGGAACTGCGGAGGAAGTGAAAATACAATATTACCATTTTCCACTCAAAATCATGCTTCACCCTCCTTTTTTTTTTTTTTTTTTATTTTTAATAACTGTGATGGCAAACTGGTTTATGTAAGTCATTTCCTGCTATGGATTACCAATTCACATTATTTCTAACAGCCTCCAAATTGCTGAGACGGTTAGAAGCCCCTGGCACCGGAGGAGTCACGCTGGCGTCCGGCTCTTGCTCTTCCAAAGCCGGGCCTTGAGCCAGGGAAGCGGTTCAGGGCCAGTTTGCCCAGCAGGAAAAACTCTCTGCTTTTTGGCAGATGGAACAAGAGGACTTTAAACGTCCTGACCATGACACAAGCTCCCAAAGCAGGACAATCCTCTCCACTTTGCCCCTCACAGAGCACCCATTGTAAAAAGGGCCTTTGGCCTCGGATCATACATTACCCAAACCAGATTCTTGAAAATATCGGTGCAACCATAGGCAAAAAAAAAACCCCCACAACACAAATGAATGGAAGATTTCATAGAAATTTTCATCAACACTTAGGAATTGTAATTTTAAAGGAGAATATATAATGCATAGAGAGAAAGACTTTCATGCTTGAAATTTTGTTGTATCTGACTGAAAAAGAGCCTCCAGTTTCACCTGTAAGAGTGAAACTGCAAGCTTGGTCTACTTGCTGCAAAATTAAAGGCACTGAACTAAGCAAAACGACAGCTGTGTTGTTTGAAACACATTAAATTAGAACAATTAAAGCAGGGGTTTAAAAGAAAAGAACTCCATCTTCCTGAGCTGCACTTGAGATGCTGCTTCACTGCAAGTCCTTGTGTTTTAAAATAAACCTTAACAATTGCATTAAATGGAGTTACATAAATATTACGCACAGAATACCTGTATTCAGTACTACCAGGTAGGGGGCAAGGATATGATAGTCTAGACAAGTATGGCATTGCTTGAAATTATGTAAAGCATCTGCAGATGCTACAGTAACACCTACTAAGGTCCAAAAATGTCAGAATTTTAGAAATTATTCTTAATGTTAGTAGTTTTGTTTGCCTGGAAAAAAAAACAATACTAACATTTTGGAGTTTTTTTTTAAATTAATAAATATTGTGCTAAACATGTATACACTAGATCCTAGTTTTTGGTTCCTACCTGATAGAGAGGATAAAGGTGTTCAGCTACACTGCAGTGTGTACAAAATCTCTTCCATCTAAGCATGTGCAAATATTTACACTGGACTAGCTGAGTAAGTCTGTCTGTAAAAAACTTGAATAAAATCATAGATAACCAACACATCACACATTAGTAAACAACAGCATTTTGATAAATGAAACTTAGGCAGCATATTAGTCATCATTAGCATCAGAGAATGGTACCAAAATGATAGTTATCAGTTGCCAAAGACCAGAGAACTGTTTTATTTGTCCATTAAGTGAGAACCTCCTTAAAGCTGTTACAGTGAACTGCATATTATTATGGGAATGAAAAAAGAAGTTAACATGGGGGGAAACAGCGGAATCCAGCCTGCTAGACCTAGAAACTGGAAAAAAGTAACCCACAGGAAAAAAAAAAACTCAAAAACATCACAAAAATAGAAGAATATTGATCCCGCCCATCTTATCTGGCTGGGATTCCTGCTCCTCAAACAAACAGAGGCGTCACAGAATTTTTCACGTCATCTGAGGCAGTGCTTTAAGGTGAAAGCCCAAACGCTGACGTGACTTTCAGGGGGCACTTGTGTGTCACTCAGATTTTTCAAGTCATGCCCCAGACCTGGCACTTTGCAGCCAGTAGAGACCGTACCTGGTGCAGCAGCAGAGCTAGGGCTGCTGCTCCCTCCTCAAGCAGTCGCCAACTCCCTCTGCACGGCATCAGTAGGGAGAGTAGGGAGTACGGAGAGGTTTAGCAAGCAGAGCAGCTACGTGTCCAATAGATCTTTCGCGGGTGGCATATATTTTATATATATATATATATATATATATATAATGGAAAAAAACTGAGTAGTCCCGTAATCAGAAGCTGCACATCCATATCCACATCAGTGGTATCACAAGAACAATCTTATCCAAATAAAAGAAAGGCTGTTTTGTTTTACTAATATGCCAGCCACATTATGACCCTTCCCATCCTGTCCTTACAGGCTCTTCCCCATTCCAAAAATTATGTTTTCTCTTATTTTAATTTACTGCTATTGCTCAGTGAAGAGAATTGAAAGTTAATGTATTCTTCAGCTACTTGTAAGGTTTTCTTCAGTATTATCTCTCTTTTCTGAGATAAGATGCATCCTTTGGAACTGGAAGAGGACCGCAGAAAAGAAATGTTACAATTTGATATGAGCAAGCATTTGAAAGGCCCAACACAATTCAAATGGTAAAATCAACAGTGAACAAGTTCAATGGTACGAAAAACCTATATTAAGCAGCCATACTTAATTAGAAGACATCTTTTTTGGCAAAATTTTAAGACAGGGGCTGATTTCCTCCACTTCCATTTTCTATGCAGAGCCTTTAAAAAGATCATCTGGAAGCTTGCCAGATATAATATTAGAAATAAAATATGTAAATATTACAAGCCTTAATTATGTAATGGAATGCCTTGTTAAGCATCCTCCACAATTTGTTGGTTTTCCTTTCTAATGTGCCTATATGACAAAAAGGAGGCGATAAGAAAACTTCTGGAGGAAAATTATTTCTTATCTTTCTTCTGGAGGAAAATTATTTCTTTCTTATACCTGTAGCAAGAATAGCTTGCTCATGTTTCTTTTTAACTGAACAAAATGAATATATGTGAATTAAATACACAGGTGAAAAATGAACACTTAAAAAAAAGGGAAACTGCACTGGAGCACTTTATAAAGTGTTTCCATGAAGTTCCATAAAAAGTTGAGACTGGAAGAGATTTTATTGTGAGCATCTAGCACCCTCATGCTCTAAACAGGAAGAAGAAAATTCACTGTGAATAGAGGCCTGTCTAACCTGTTCGGGAAGATCTCCGATCGTGGATGGTCCACAACGTTCCAGACTAGATGACACACCAGTGTTTAATCAACACGGTCTTGGAAAGCTTTTCCCAGTTTGAACTTTAGCCTTCTATTTTCTGTCGTAACTGTAAGTGGACATGAAAAGCTTATTCCCTCCCTCTTTGTAGCAAATTCCCATATGTTGGAAGACTTACAATCCGGAGAAAACAGAGTGGAGCCATAAGCCCAGCTCCTTTCATCTTCTCAAGCCTCCTGCTCAAGTTTCATTGAGCTCTGGTTTCCTCCAGACACGCTCCAGGTGGTCGACAGCCTTCGTGAAGCATCCCCATGCGCCCGCCGCGGCTGCGTCGCCACCGCTGCCGCCTCTCCGCGGCTGAGGAAAGCAGGAGCGGCCGCCGCACATGTGGCCGCCCTGCCTGTACTTCCCCATGCTGCGTTTGAAGCTACCTCCTCCTCGGGGTGAGGAGGAAATTCTTGACATTATGGAGAGATTTAAAGTTTTGTTTGTGGTCCACAGCAACTTTAGGGTTTTTTTTTTAATATATATTCACTTTCATTTCAACAGTAGTTCTGTAGCAGACGTGCAATAATAGAAAGTAGGTTTCCCTGGCCCCCATGTGTGCATTATATATATGTGACATTTGCATTGTGACCTCTCTCAAAAGCAACATAGAAGTCAGCACTATAATCCAACCCTTCCTCATCTCCCCAAAAGCCCTCTTGGTACCTCTGTGCCCAACTCGGTGTTCCCTGGAGCACGCCCTTGGCTTCGATTTCTGCCTTCAGCACTGCCAGCTGTGCTGCTGGTTCTCTCTCCAGCTGCTGGACCTGCTCAGTAGACGAAATCGTGCACCCTGGGTCCATTTTCCATGTTCCAATTTGGCAGTGCACAAGGTGGAGCATCAGGAGGAAGTTCCTTTCTCAAATGTGCGGCACATGCGAACTCAGGACCTGGGCAAACCATTCACATCAAAATCACAACTCTCCCTTCCTATGTAGGCACGTACAGCACGCAGTATTTGCATTATGGAACTGCTTTTTATTAGCGAAAAAGGGGTTAGAAAATCAAATACAAAATTTTATGCGCTCAATAAAACACTTCCCAAAAGAATTCTAACTTTATTTTCTTCCAAAAGAAAAATAAATGGACATACAAAACCCATTTCCATCATCCGAAACTAATACTTGAGGTTGACCAGAATAGAGGAATGAAATAATTTGCAAGAAATGCCAGTTTCTGACAAATGTATTATTTGGAAAAAAAAAAAATCCACTAATAACAGTTTGTTTGGGTCTAATGGGAAACACTTGACTTGTGAGAACTTCTAAAGCCCAGCATCTGGAATTATGCTCATTGTATTCACTTGCCAGTAAGGGATATAATCTATTAGAAAACGGGGAGTTGCCTTTTGAAGGGAAGAGGCAAGTCATTGCAGAAAGCTTTGGGTTTTCTTCTGGGGAGGCAGAGGGAAATATGTGGCAAGCTCTTTTGTAAAGAAACTGCTGAAAAATAGTCCGCATTACCTCTCTCTCAGGGTCTGCAGAAACTGGCTACCTTCAGCATGGAGGTTCTCCTTTTTCCTTTAATAAAAGAGCAGTGAAAGATGTTATCTCTTGATACGATCACTGGTCTGACATGACAAACGCAGGAATCAGTCAAGAGGCTGAATAAAGAACTGGGAGGGGGTAAATTTGGGTCCTGTTGGCAGGTAATACCCTAAGGTGTTGGAGAAATTCTTCTCTTCTGGTGTTGGGTTTGGCCTGATAATGCAAGCTGTAAATGAAGGAGCTGAGGAAAAGAAGCGGAGAATTCAGAGCTCTGCACATGGATTTTACACCTGAGGGGAGAGGAAATTCAGGTAAACATTAAAAAAAAGAAGCTGATAAAAATCAGAATGAATGGATGTTATTGAATTCAGCCAGGAATCCTCTGTGAAATCACTGAGAAGCAACCAGTGTATTCACATACTTATCCGCACAGGTCCAAGTGAGAGCTGGCCATGAAAGCCGACACAACCTGGCTTGCCCAAGCAAGGTGGAACAGCAACCACACCTCGGCAGCAAGGTATGAGATGTCCTAGAAAGACTGAACTTAGGCCAAAGGTTGAGGAAGAGTATCATATTTTACTGAGTTAAGAGATTTAGGAAAGGCTGCACAGGTTAAAAAGGAATCTATTTATATTAGACTTACCTAGGGGAATGAAAATAAAGGGGTTTTTACTACCTTAGTATTAAAAAAAGTCCGCAGCGCTCTACAAATGTCTTCAAATAGTCTCTGAGTCAGGATGATATTTAAGGCAGGTTTGGTAAGCAGTGAAGAACACTATGGAAGTAATAGAAGCATAAACACAGACACGTATGAAAAGCATTGAAGTCCTGTTTCTAAAAGTAATTAGTAAACTCAAATGGAATTAATATCTCAAAGATTTTAACACTGGAGAAGCTGAAATCTCTTTAAATCAATAGCACAAAAGGTAACCAGAACTTGCACTCAAAATAAAAGCAGGCAGGAAGTGTTTGGAAGAGAGGATGTTGATCCAAAACAGGCAGAGAACAAAAAAAAAAAAAAAAAAAAGGAGGAAAAGACAAAAAAAAATAGAGGGCTGCAAAGCACAGAACTAAAGCAAGAAATCAGAGAATCACAGAAACACTGTGGTCGAAAAAGACCTTTGAGATCATTGAGTCCAACTGTAAGTCCTTCTAGACTGTGCCTGTTAAACCATGTCCCTAAGTGCCTCATTTACACATTTCTTGAATAGTACCACACCAGAAATCAAATTAAATCAAACACTGCAAAGGAAAATAAAGACCAAGCAGTTCTTTGGCCATATAAACAAAAAGGACATAAGAGAAATTATGTCACTCTGCAGGAGGTGGGAACGTAGCTTGGAAAAAAAAAAAGAAGAAGACAACAATGAAAAAAGAAAATCAGATACATATCAGGGAAAAAATTTGGTCATTTTTCTTTTCAGAAAGGGCTATGATATAGAGGATGGAGTTATGGTTAGGATACAGCTGAGGGCAATAGCGGGAATATAAATCACCATTTCTTAGGATGGGGCAAAATTTGGATAGTTTATTATACTATAATTGGTAGGATGGCACAAATTTAATTTTCAAAGTCCCAATGCAGAAATATGAGGTGTGCTAGCAAAAATGTTCTAGCTGTACTTAAACCAAAAAGTGAGGCAATATTAGGAATTACAGGACCATTTCAAAATACCAATTGCATGCAAGGTTTCAGTACCATTTTTGAAGGGAAAAAAAAGTCATGGATAACAACAGATAAAATACAAAATATTTACCAAAAATGAATCAGTCCAGACTAACTTAGTATCTATTGTGCTTATGTATTAAAGGGAATAGTAAGAATTCTGTCTGTATGGATATGATTTAACAGGCTAGAAAAAAGACCTGGGTATGTTAACTGATCCTATATAAATTATGACCCACCAGAGAAAAGAACATCAGAAAGCTAAAGATGAATTTTGGCAAAATAGTTAAACTGCCCATAAATAAGTACAGATTACAGAAAGAAGTCATCTTCACCAGCAAAATAAAATCCTTCAACAGTTTTACAATATGAGAACTGGGGACAGGAAGCCAACCTAGTTTCAAGACAGCACTCAACAGGTTTGCAAAAGACCTGGAGAATGGGCAGCACACCCTGGTAAAGGAAAGGGCTCTATCACCCTTAGACTCCTTGCTGTTGTCTGTCTTTTCCCAAGCCACGGATCACTGAGATCCTCATTTCCTAGTTCAAGCCTATGGGACCACTCAAAACGGGAAAGTAACGGCACAAGTGTTCTCAGGAAAGGGATCCACTTTCAGACCAAGGCACGAAAGGCTGATGTGGCAAACAGGAGGAAAAACAACTGTACGCAGTGTGATACATTGGCTTCAAAACCCAGCAGTGGGCTGGTACTTACGCAATACTGAGGTCATCAAAAACATTGAGGAGCTAATCCAGAATTCTTAGAAATGCAGAGTTCCACATTTGCTCAGAGTTTATCAACCAAATTCCAAGAGAAACATCTCCATATAAGCTGGTCACCCCAGACTCCTTTATAGTCAGTAAAGAGAACCAGAGAACTGGGGTAAAATCTGTGTGATCTGTTTTAGCTGTCACCTCAGAGCACTACACTTTCAGAAACGCTCACTTCTCTCCGCTGGCTAAGGATAGTCTACAGGTCCCATAAAGGGAGCCTATGGAGAGCTTTGGGTAGGGGCTGGGATCCCTTCAGGCAGGCAATAGGATCCCTACCCGAGTGACTTGGAGAAGCTTTGAATATGCCCAAGGAGAGGCTACAGTAGAGGCAAACTTGCCTATTTTGAGACGGGCTGGCTGAAGAAAGCAGAAAATGCTTCATCAGAAATAACAGCATATGTTTTATTATTCCCATTTCCTTGGTTTTCTGCTATAAAAATGATCATGAGTTTGTATGGTATTCCTAGGCCAGGAATGTCTTTCAAATAGATCTTTCAGTCCACGCAAACATCTGCAGTTAGTTACATTAGCCAGGATCCAAATCCCAGGGAGATCCTGCCCTGATATTTTTCTAGGAGTGTTTTTGCCAGCTTCTATTCCCAGGATACGCTGGATTTATAGCTATGTCCAACTCTGAGTTTTGCTGGGTAGGAGATTGTAATACACATTTGCAGACCAAATGCCTTTTGTACTGGGACAAAGTCTTTCCAGTGGGCTTAAGTAACAAGCCATTAATTTGTGCTAGCATATTTCATTAGCAGCAGGAAAGTGAACTGTTGTTGGACACAACTTGCTGTTCTGTGTTTTTAATTATGCTGTTTGACCTACATCTTTTGTGCTATTTTCTTACTGTCCAGCCATGAAGTATGACCTCAGATTAAAATACTAACAGAACCTGTTGTCAATGGTAATTCTTGCTGTGGCAATTTTGCATAACTCAGCATAAAAGAGCTAGGATTTGGAGTAAATAAACCAATTAGTTCTTTTCTGGTATCAGTGCTTGTTTTTGTCTGCTGCCCTTTATGGCCATATTCAAAACATTTATAAAACAAGTACAGTTTCATCTGAGAAAACAAACAAAAACATAGAAGATACAAATCAAAACAAGGATCTGGGAAAGAGCAGAGCAAGCACTTACTTTGCCAAAGCATATTGTTCTTGTAAATACGACTGCTTTAACCACTACGCCTTCTCCAAATATATGTTTACAGAGCTCAAGGCCAGAACCTTTTCAGAGCATAAAAAGTGAAGCATTCAGATCCCAGCAAAACTCAAGTATCTGAGTGCCTCCTTCACCCGGGACCTGAATCTTGCAAACCGTTGGTGCACAAGGTGAACTTCAGCACTGAAGTTTCTGCCTGGCTACTCCTTGCTGCTTTACTTTTTGGGAGACTCAATCTTACATGGTTGACAACTGCCTCAGACTGCGAATGTGCTAATAAACAAACACATAAGCTGGTCTTCCATATCCCCCTGATACTGAGATATGATCTGAAAACAAATATTTAGTGATCCTGCAAGCTAAAGAAAAGTCTTTCCTTTTTTTCAGGAATGCAATCACTTTACATCCAGTTCGACTCAGCCCACACTGCAGTGCATCCACCTAACTTTACTGTGTGAAACATATACACTAGGGAAACTGTTCCAGAAGAGAAGCAGGAAAGAAGTTATTGGCTGCCCCACCACAGCCACTGAGCAGAGCGCGATGCTTCCTTTTGCAGCTGCCGTGCCAAATGGCCTTGCTATAGTCAACAGCACTATATGGGTTGCTAGAGTCAATAAAAACACCACGGCTCAGAGGGAGCAGCTGATTCATGCGCCACTTACCTGCCTGGATGGGTCCTGCTGTCCCTATAACCATCCCCTTCACTGAGCTGTCACAGCACAAAGCTTTTCACCTGATTTTATACATTTAGAGCAAAATCCTGGCAATCTTTTCTGTCTCAGTTAATCTCTGATGACCTTGTATATGGATGGATCTCCAGATCAGGTATAATGCTTCCAAGCTCCCCGGGGTATAGACTCACAGAATCATTATGGTTGGAAAAGACCTTTAAGATCATCATGATGCAGCCCTTTCACGTCAAACACATTGAAAGCTTTAGAGATTATTTAGCTACCTCTAGGAAAAGTTAAAACTTATCTTGTAATAGTGCAATGCATAAAAAGAACAAATATTTTTGGAAAAAATACTCACTTTATCTCCTCTATCAGTGATTCCAGTGTCTAGAAATGCACAGATCTACCTCAGAAACTCTATCTATACGAGCAGCAAATAATGAAATTCTGTTTCAAACACTGGTTAGACACCTCCCAAATAAAAGCAATGTTAGGGACACCTTTAAACATACCTCTAAACATTTGTGTAAGTGCTTTTAACTGTATAAAATGCTTTCCTAGGATAGAGATAATCCATAAATAAGAAAGATTGCTAGACAATTTAAACAGAATGAGAAGAATCTGTCTCTAAACATCAGTTAAGCAACCTGGTCTTCTACTGATCTGATAAAAATGCTTAGGGCATGTAAAAAACAAGCAAATAAACAACCATCCCCCACATGCCCACAAAAAGCCCCTGCACAGAACTTCTGTTAAAGATTAAAACAGTTTATCCTAAATCTTAATTGCTGGAAAAAAAAAAAAAAAAAAAATTGCAGTCTTTCTCCCAATGGGTGCCAGCACAAAAGCTATCCAGAGAAGCAACTTTCCATTAAAACTGTGCTATTATTAGCTTTTATTGAAACCCTTGACAACAGAGCCTGTCTCTGATTTTTATTGTCTAATCTACACAGACTTGAAAAAAACCAGTATTTTCTTTCAGTACCAGAGATCAACAGCAGTATTTCACTAATCCCTCCTATGAAAGCTATTTTTCTCTACCATATGTAGAGAAAAACCACTCTTTTCTCTACCACTCAGGAAAATCATCATGAATATAAGGGTGTTTTCATGCTTTAGCTGTAATCCTGCCTCATCCAAGGTATTATTGAGCCTTGAGGAAGTTATGGAAGAGTTTATGGAGCCATTCAGTTAAATATTACAGCTAGTGGAGTTGTATGCTGAAAGCACTTGCAATACAGCAAGTGCATTTCTGAAAATGCCTTTTTTTTTTCTTCTCCCTTGAGCAATCCTTGGGGCTGACAGAAAGAAATGCTACAGAGCTAAAACCATCACCTTGGAAAGAAAGAAAAACTCAAAAAAAGCCCCCAAACCTCAAGAGCCTCCCTCCTTGCCATTTGCCTATTCACCTCTGCTCCTTAACCCTCTTGCTAAGGAGCTTCTCATGTCACACCCAGTATCACAAGTATTGCTTGAGCCTATTAACACTGTAAGGAAAGCTTACAGAGTAGTAACAATAATAACAATGCCTATAAATAGGAGACAATACACCCTTTTCAGCCTCAGTTGCAATGTTCCAACTCTTGAGATAGAGATAAAAAATCCCACCCCTTTTATTTGAATAGGAGCACTGGCCGAGGTTATACTGGAAAAGCAAAGTCTAAGTATCTTCGGGGGTACAGAGGGAAATTCACCGATTGCATAATATTTTAAAGGTAAAATAGCTATCAAGTTATATTTGACACATTAATAAGCAAGCACCTCATAAATACTTTAAAAATGCTTTATTAAAAGTCAGTGTAGTGGAACTGCACTCAGGCTACATGAAAGTCGATTCTGAGGTGAACAAACTGACCTACTAGTGTCTAGGCAGCTTCGAATGTGAAATGCTATATCTATTTTATTTTTAAAAGCCACTTAATGAAATTCAAAACTTACTAGCTTTTAGGCAACTTCAAAGGCTTTTAACGTGGAAGATTTTACAATTATTGCTCCCACATGATATCATCTCTTTTCAGTGTAGACTGAAGTTTCTGCACATTTTTTAAGAGCTGGAGAGAGCTTTTGCTTTTTTGTCCAGGACAAGCATTAGACTTACTTTCCCCTTTAGCAACTTGACTTTCCTTTGTTTCCTTTTGGTCACCACATTTTAGTTTGACGTGTGCTGCCTCTTGCTTCATTTTTTGTGTTTTCTGCTTTATTTTCTGGACCTAGGAAGAAGGATTACCATTATTACATTACAAATTCAGAAGACAGATGGCTGTATATTTTACCAGATTTCTAACAAATTCAAGATGTCTAACATACACCTTCAAAAATGCTAAAACCTGCGTTCTACTAAATGTACAACTGTCTTGTTGAAACAGAAAAGTGACCTCGCCCACATTGAACAGGTGGTTGAACCTCCAAAACACACATTTGCACACACTCTCCAAGGTTGATAAATGAGAGCCTGAATACCATCTGCTATCACCACTTTCTGTTTATCACTCTCTTTTTCCATTTCATTGGAAGTTTACTCTAACCAAAAAGGAAAGCTACAAGATGAATACTATATATTATCAGTTGCTCTAAGTAGTTTACTTGGAAGGCCCCCTAGCAAAACGCATAAACAGAATAAATATGGTTTTTAAAAACCATATAAACCATAAAAAAATATGGTTTTAAAAAACACATAAAAATGTGTTTTTTAAAAAAGAATGTCAAGAGAATGCCTTGACTCATATTTGGCATGAAAAGGTCGCTGCTAAAGATGGAATTGTGTTGGAAGTGTCCCACAAGCTTCAAGTTCATTTCTATAAATGAGTAGCTTTAATTGCGTTCAGGAACATACTATTAACTGTGAAATACAGATACGGCTACAATGTTTTCAATGTGAAAGGTTTAAAATACAGAAATTTGTACCAGAAATATAACACCTGCCCTATACAGAACACAACTGTGTCTGTGCATGTAAGCACCAGAAGCAACGATATAGAGCAAGGGTTAGAGCAGTGCTGTGTATTGATAACCAGGCCATCGTGGGCAGCAGCCAAACAGATAAACACCAGAATGCGCAGTTCACAACAGGGCCAGAAGGCATGTGCTCTGATAAGGCCGCACCACAACACAGACGACGTGCCATTCCTGTTCCTATTATCCCCAAAAGCAAGAGGAAGGCAAACCAAGGACACAAGGCATGTAAAATGCAGACACAAAGGTGCTCTTGCTGCCTGTTGTCTTAGGATTCATAGCAGGTAAAGCCAGCAAAATTCTGAGATTCAGAGAAGCATGCTGTAATAATTGTTGACTCTTTGAGAGTTTGAGAGATTTATAAAAAAAAAAATTGTCATTGCCAAGCAAGTGGGACAGTGAGGACTCAATAGTCAAGAGCCTATGTCCATGTTACTAACATGTGACCCTGGTAAGACTGTTTAGACATAACCATCTTGGTGCTTGCAAACATGAGGACAAAAAATATCTGGGCAATAACACTTATCAAAGATTAAATACAAGTGAAACAGTCATACCTATAATTAAATAACTTACTTATAAATAAAGATAATATTTCATTATCTTTCCCTTCCATAAGGTCTCACACAGTTTTGTTTTGTTTCCCATACAAGCCAAGTTCTTAGATGTACCTATTTACCCTGAAACATCAGATGGAGCAACAGAAAATATCAGATGGCACTGTGGGTTGTATTTCCTATCACATGTTCCAAGCCAAGCTGCTACAAGGAATTTAAGCAGCTCACCTACAGATTTTATATAGGCATGCATGCATGCTGCATTGTCACCTATGGATCTGTCACAAACACTGTCATGATGCCTATGTTTGGGAGTTAAAGAACAATGACTTGTTCAACTATGATTTCAGAGAAGCTGCATTCAGCAAAATATTTAGTTAATAAAAGGCCTCAGTATTTCATTAATGTAAAAAGACACATAAGCCAGACAGTATAGGAATTAGAGCTTCTGTTTTGTTCATTCCTGTATTGCAGCTGTGCCCCAGGACCAGAAGTTTTCCTACCTGCATACACATCTGGCTGTCAACTGTAAGCACATTTTCTTAATCAAAGGGAGGAGCTGGAGGTACAAAACCGTTAAGCAGTCTAATTTTAAGTCACCTATATTTGAACACCTGGCTTAAGCATTTCAGTGACATTTTAATTAATGAGAACAGGAGGCAGAGTTGTAGCAACCATTCAATTAGTGTGTTACTCTCTAGACAGCTTACATTTTTTCTTAGACTAGCCTGATGCTTTTTCAGTTTTGATATTTGCTCGCCTTTAATCTCCATCTTTCTTACTAGGCAATCCAGCTGCCGTTCTAGGTCTTCACGAACTTTGGAGTTGTGAGTTTCCTGTATCTGCTTTGAGAGTTCTTGATGCTCACTATTAAAGACAAAAAAGAAAAGGAAAAATGGTGCTCATTATATAACCTCAAAGATTTACTCCAATGCTTTTGATTGCACTGCGTGTGTTGCTAGTTGTCTCCTCCGGAATATAACAATTTAGCGTTATTTACCCTCCCACACAATACACATTCATCTGGAATATATTCACACTAGAAAGGAAGAAGTTTTTTCCATTGCGTCCAATTTTCTTATTCCAAATTTTGAGCTCATGTGCATCTTATAACCTCCCCATTAGCCACAATCATAACAAGTACATGCAAAATGAGAATCTGGAAAGTGAACAGAAGCCAACGGCAGCTACGCAATGCAGTATTTTCACCTCCTGCCCAGTTCAGAGCAGACTTTAGAGACTTAATACACAACAAAAAAAGCTTTCTTTAAACTACCACATCTTCAATTCTAGTTCTTCTGACAGATCCTTCCAATTAAAACATTCTGCTCAAAGATCTGCTGCAAGGTGTGTTGCTTTGTGGAGCTCATCAAAGGGAATAGTCTAAATGTCTTGATATCTGGAACTTTGTACTAGTCAAAATAGAGGAAAGACCTCCCAGTAAGGCCTTATATAAATAATCTCTACGCAGAGGTCATGGCTTCTTTTCTGAATTCTGAGTAAACAGTTGCTCCTTGCAAATTTAACTGAAGTGACTGTTTCTTTCTCGTTCTAAATAAATAAACAAATAAAACTCTGTCCTTGAGTTGCCATTTCATTAGTAAAAGCACAATTTGGCTGCCAGTACCAATTAATTCGCAGCTCCTAGGATGAGAGCCTAGAACTTTTATTTCATTATTAAGATGGGAATCTGGAAATACTTATAGAAGTTCAATACATACTTTGGATTATATGTGGGAAGCACAGAGTAGCAAGGATTAATGAGTGCCAAAAGGCACATCAAGGATTTTAAACCAGTGCCAATATCGTAACTGCTTTAACCAACACATCCTCTGTTCTACTAAGAACGTGGCTGCTTGAAATCCACTCTGGTTTATAAGGCTTGAAAGATACATTTACTCCTGTCTTATGTTTTATCCTCTCCAGGCTCTGTGTGTTTCCTCGTCAGGAGGCAGGAATGATGTGTCCCTCTTTTACAGCTCTGTTTCAGGACTGGCAAGTTCTCCTGCTACCGACAGGTAACAAATCCCTGAGTGTCTCAGCACAAGGACCCATCAGATATGCACCAGACTAGTGTGGAGGGAGCACAGAAAGAGTGAGGACACAGCAACACAGGTTAGACTTTGTGACAGGACTTTTCCTACCACTGCTGCAATAACCTCTGTGAGTTCCCAAACCAACAGCTTGCTGCAGGTACTCAATGCTAGGACAACCTCCGCAGCCTTCTCAGGCAGAACAGTCTCTGTGGACTTGACAGAACCTAAATTATGTTTAAAAATTCAAAACAGGATCAGACCTGAAAGGATTTTTATTTGCTGCAGCTGTTCCCGTAGCAGAAACAGGGTTAAGGACAGGATGTGGAAGGAGAAGCAACCCTGCTGAATGTTGCTTGCTCAAAAGATCAGTTAATCACCAGAACAAAAACGATTTCCCAAATGAGAAAAATCCTATTAATTAGACCTGCTCAGACTACTCTCCTCACTAACAGCCCGACACCTCAAACCAGCTAGGTTCAAGTACAACCTGCCTGACACTTCTCAGGGCTACAACTGAAGTCACTCCTAATACCAGAGATTACTCACAAGCTCATTTGGCCCAGCTCATCTTCTATGGCCAACAGAATGTCAGAAAGATTTCTGGTGACAGTAGATGAGGTGGAACAAGAAGACAGAGACTTTGAAGCAACGGTTTGTCTTGAAATTCCAGTTGCAGCTTCCTCTTGGCCTCGTGATGAGAATCGAGGGTTGTGATGCTTCATAATATGCAGCACGCTTTGTACATTGGCACTAACAGAATGGCTGGAGCTGGCAGACTTAAAGAAGAATTAATAAGTGATAAACAAATACAATGAACAGACATTAAAGCTGCAGATGCTAATTTAGTAAGAACATTTATTTATACTTACCTTCCCAGCCACGAAAGGTAGCACACCAGCCCTAACATGAAATTGTGGAAGGCACATTTTCTTCACAGCAGAATTTTTCTTCCATAGGATAAAAAGGAAAAGACAAGAAATACCAATGTGCTGGCCCAACAGTAAAATCCTGAACTTACCAAAAAACAAACAGAAAAAGTAAAATTCAAATAAACAAGCAGTGAAATGCATCATCTTATTTTCCCTCTTAAAAAAAACCAAAAATCCATTCCATATGTGGAAGAAGTAGGATTTTCCAACAATAACAGCTAAGTAAACTCTATTCCAGATGCACTTAGCAGATAGCTTGACAAATAGATTAACATTAGAAACTGGGCATTGCTTACTTTAGTTTGCAAAAACAGAGTTGAAAAATTTTGACCGACATGTAACGTGTGTGTTGCAAAATGAACTCTCTTGATTTCAACATTCCCCCCTCAATACACCATCTTAAAATTGCTTAGTTCAGTTTGGTTTGGGAACTGATTTTTTCCAGATAAACTGAAAAGCAGCTAAGATAGGACACTGTCAAGGCAAGCATTAAGACTGTAACAGAGGTTACTCTCATGCTGGTGAGGGGCTAATAGCCTTATTCCAGCTTTAATTACAAGGCAGGATTGGGGGGTTAGAAGAAAGACGTATTCAGTGCTGCTCTTCCCCTGGAAAGGGAATAAAGCATTGCAAACAAACCCAGTGCCTCTTGCATCACCACTTTTTGCAAATTCCTCTCTCTGTGCATGTCAGATCCTATCAGCAACAGTATGCTAATGGCAAACTGTCAGGTTACCTTCTTAGTTTTCTTCTTTCTCTTTTGCTTTTTGGGTTCATTTTGAGATGAAACCAAAGACAACAAAATTCTATTTATCTCAAATCCTGTCTGAAGCTGTGGAAAAAAAGCAGGAAAAAGAGTCATTTAGTGTAATACTGCAAGTCTGAAATCACATGGTCTGATTAATGCCCTCCTTCGTGCATGGATGAAAATCAATTAAGGGCACTATTAACTGTTCTGTTTGGGAAGCATAAACTAGGTTTATAAGAAAATGAATAGATTTAGGGGAATGGCATGGTATTAGGCAAATCTGGCAGCACTGTCTTAGACATTCCTAATTTCACATCTAGCTGCAGTCACTATATTCCTCCGTTATAACACCTAGCACTGAGTAAGCCAATTCTGCTGCATGCTAGAGGTGTGCCCATAAGATCTTGAACAGCATGAACATTTGGATCTTACAGTTTGTGGGCAGAGTGAACTGAGCCCATCCATGTAACACTGCTGGACACTCCAGGGATTGCTCTGCAGTTTGAAGTTGATATAAAGACCAGTGATAAGTAAGGAAAATACCCATTCCAATTAAAAATATGACAAGGACTATGTTTTAGCATGCATAGTGGACTTGGATGAATAGTTATAGAAGCGTAACATTAATTAATGAGAGAATATTCTGGCTTTACTGTCAAAAGGATGTTGAAGCAGCCATAGTTCAGCTGCTGTTTCTCCATGGAGATCCAACAAATCAATATCAATCCTGCAATGAACTTAGGTAGAAGCAACACTCGTTTAGGACTCAATTTACTACACTTTCTTGAACACTTGTTTATACTACTGCTATCTGCTCTGGGAAAGTTGTTCTTGCTATGTTTCTCAGAAGATAAAATCTCCATACTACACTTTCTGCTCGGTGGCAAGAGAAATAGTTCAAGAAACCCCCAAAACTTTTCAGCTGTGTCACTGTTGGAAGATGTCTCTGGGCTACAATCTGCATGTTATTTCAACGGTCCTGCACAGATGAAAGCCAATGAGCCTTGGAAGAGTTACAGAAAGCGATTGCAATAAGGAATTAATTTAAGCTGTTAGTTGTGCTTACAGCGAGGTTCTTATAATATTATTCTTCAGCTTTCATTTCCCCCTTGGGAATGTCACCACAAACTGCCCTCTTTCAAATTGGCTGCCACATCTCACAAAGTGAGGGTCAGAAAACCTGAAGTCACTCTGCTCCTTTAACAAAAGGTCACTGTTTTCCTTTAATTTTGCTCCCCAGGCAATATTCCTCTCTCAGCTGGATGCTAGCCCCACAAGAACAGACTATGAACTCACAGAACAGTGAATTATTCAAACTCTCCTTTAACAAACAGTGTAACAGTATCACTGATGCAAGACTTCTCCAAGAATAATCCAGTGTATCAGATTCCAGCAAATCTTCAAAAGATGAAGACAAACAAAACAACCAGCCTCACTTGGTTGGTTTCTTATATTATTCATTTGGTAATTGTTGTAAACTAAAATTATGTGATTTAGCTGCAGTTTCTTTACAAATTCATTTTCTACTCAGATCACTTATAGTAGCTCTGTGACTGATGAATTATACTATTAAAAACAACAAGAACAACAACTAGAATTGTCCTTGAGCAAGACTTGCAAGACACCAGACAAATTTTCTATTACACAGCTTATGCCCGGTCCGATTAGCATTGCAGGAATTCTCCCTAGCTAATCATCATGTGGAATTTTAAAACAATAAAAAAGAGTAGGGAGAATAACTTACTTTAGTAATAAGAAAAGATAAACTAAAGCCTTTTCAATCTACCTGAGCAGCTTTGTCTTGTATTAGCTTGCGCAGATGTTCTTCTTTACAAAGCTTTTCTTCTAAGTGTTTGATCTTGTCCTGAATTAGAAGGCAAAATGCTTAGTCACACTTCAGTCTGTAACACTGAATCACAAGTGTGAAGTTGCTTGTAATGGCAATCTGGGGTAAAAGAAGACTGTTCTAGGCCTTCCTTAATGCCCAGAATGAAAATTAAAAAAAAAGACTTAGAGAAATGAAGGCAAGGTAGGAGACATTCAACAGGTTTTATTATCATAGCTTTAGCAGAGGAAACTTCTGCAAAACTTTGGACTATCAACATTATGTCATATAAATCATATCACATGAATGATTTTCAGACTGTCACTTCATGCCTGCTTACTTCTGCAATCCTCTGAGTAGCAGTGAGTTTAAGACACTGCTTTTCTAGCACTTCAAGCTTTTCAAGTTTTGCGTGCAACTCCACCTGGTTCTGATTTTTCTCCTTCTGAAGCTGGGTCTGAAAAAAGTAAGCAGACAACTCAAATCTCTAGCAGTCTCTTTGTCTACCAAATATACAGGTATTGACATGATTTTGCTCATCAGGAATTCCACCCAGCGGGTCTTTTTGTACAATTCATTGAATGGTTGGCATTGGCAAGTCAGACAGTAAATTGCTAATTTGCTGTCAACCTGAGCAGAGCTGAGGAAGAATGAGGAATAAACAGTTCAAATCTTACCCATTTCTGTACTTTTGTACTGCATTACTACTTTGTTAGTTATGTTAAAAAGCCTCACCTGCTGTTCTAAAACCATTTTTTTCTCCATCTCTGCACTGGAAAACATTTTCTTCATGTAATCCAGCTGTTTCTCCAGCAGGGAGCAGCGGGATTGTGCTGCATTTAACTGCACACTTACATCTACAGAGAGACACAAAGAAGTTCAGTACAGCAACAGCAGTTACACACTTAGCCAGTCTGTCAACTCATTTGAAGAACTCTCTAGTCCTCAAAACAGGAAAGGCAAGGTTTGTTGGACTCAGCCAGACACACAGTTAAAAATATATTCTACACAAGACATAAAAACCAGAATGCTTCTTTGGAGCTAGACACTAAAATTATTTCCAAAGGTGTAAGCGCTGAAATTACTTTCATTTATACCAGTAGATACCTAACCTGAATTTGGTTTTTTCCTCCCCCCTCACATCTTCTCAAGTTAGCAGTGCTATAATAAAAAACTGGATTTACAATTATCAGACAGGGCTATACACCTGCTTAATTCTGAAGCCAAAAAAAAGGAGGAATAGGAAATGGTGTTAATTAGCAGCTTGCCAAAATAAGCATTCCCTGGATTACATAGTCTTTGTGTTGTTGTGACTCCTTTGTATGATTCAGAGCAATACCTTTCCTCTGTTGCATCAGTTCTTGACGTGAGATGGCCTTTTTGTAGGATTCCTGCTCTAAGGCCTTCTTATACCGAGCAGCTTCTGCAGAGAGGCTGCACAGATTATCTTCTGCCTTAGACCTCTCCAGCTCGAGGCGGCGGATCTTCTCTTGAAGCGTTTTCAGGGCTGACACCACAGCTAGCAAAAATGGAGCAGTTACACTCTGAGCTCTAACAACAATTCCTTATTATTTTTGTAAACCCCTTCAATGAGCAAAATATCATACAAACTTTCTTCCTAGGACCTCCCCTAAAGTGAATGATGATATTTCTCAACAAAGCAACATACTCAAAACATATCTAGAAAAAAAAAAAAAGCTATATAACTGAGCTTATGAAGTACAGGTCCTATCAGTGAATCTATTTTCATAAATGTCAATAAGCATGAAGAAATCATACCAAATTAAACAGGACAAAGCCTAGCCCTTAGGACTATGAGTATCTGCTTGCACAGAAGCAGGGAGAAGAGGTTTCAAAGTAAGCTGAGAAGCTTGGGTGTAATGCAACTGATCTGGACAGACACTAAGGACACTGCAGGGAGGGAGAGAGGCATAAAGGAATGTTTTAGTAGAGAGTGCTTTCTAAAAGATTTGCTGTTTCAAAAGGTAACAATTCAAATTTCTAACTTCTGGCACCAAATGATATCTTAAACCTTAAAAATGAATTTGCAAGATTTTATTTTTAGCCTCAAACTGAAAGAAAAGCCATCTTACATCAAAAATAAAATCACTGTTCCAAACTTCAGCTACAAGTGAAAGTCTATCATGTCTCAAGAAATCATATATACTTGTGGATACCTAAAGTACATTCTGTAATAAGTGAAATGTCTTTTCTGAAAGTTCCCAAACTGTAATATTTTTCCTATACGAGTACTCTGTGTAGAGGAATACTGAGAAAAGAGCATTAAACTCGTAACTGCACTAAACGGTACATTTTAATATCAAACCTCCCAAATTCAGTTAAGGTAAGGAAAAAAAACATAGTGGCTTTCTCTCTATGCAGTAAATCTGGCCTTGCAGGTAGACAGAGCATCTGTGCTGAAAACAGCATGTGGTATTACTCGTCATTGCCTCGTTACGATATTAAGAGTACATAATATTAAGAGTACATAACTTGCAAACGTAACAGAACTAGGTGCCTATCTCTAGCAACTCAATATGCTGTTACCTGTTTTCTGAAGGACTGTTCTATTCACAAGATTTCTCAAGAAATCATATCACAAAAAAAACTTAAAGGTAATTTTAAGCTAGAGAGAGTTAAACAATACTACGCACAGCCAGCCTCAGCCAGAGGAGCACACTAATGAACTTCTGTTGTCGTTGTTTTAAAGTCGTGAGCTGCTTCTGCTGAGTTTGAAACGCTCTCCTTTGAGGAGTATCCTAGAGGAAGTCTGACAATTTTCAAGTTAAACAAATTTCAAAGCCAAAGTTTATGAGGATGTTCGAAGCCCTGCGGCAGTTTCCATTCCAGACGTATGACTTCAGGAACTACTCCCTCAGGACACATATACATCCTGTCTCAATATCAGTCTGCTAATCACAGCAGGTCATTGAACAGAGTAAAACAGAATGGGGAGTTTGCTGTAGAGATTTCACAAGGAACAATTAAAAAGACCGCTTTATGGGTATATTTTGGCTTTACCTTGGTTGTTGGGGAGAGGTGATAGCCCGTTACCAGCAACAACTGTCAAATTCTCAGGTTCTTTAGAAGCAAAGGTTGCAGGAAGTATTTTACCTGGTGGCTGAAAAGAGCTTCCTATGAATCTGTACTTTGACTGAGAATCCATAGCCTGTAGGGAGAGAGAGATATAATGCCAGTATGACCTTAATGAGCTATATAACAGTTTTCAAGGTTTCATTGAAGATTTCAATAGTTTTCATTGTCATTTTGACAATATTTTCTAGGTATAGAGGTACATTGCTGAACAGTCCTTGACTCTGTTCACATCAAATCAGATTGTTTGGTCAAAATAAATAAATAAATAAATCACAAACACAAAACACACATATACACACATGCACAGGAATGCAAAGCACACCAGAACATGGGAACAGGCAGCTGGTTGGGGCTAATATGTGTAATGGAAATTCACTCCTTCCTTGGTGTTATCTTTCTTTTGAAAACAACCCCCCCAACACATGCTCTTCTCTTTGGTTCAAACAATCACATCTACTAGATATTCCCAAACATCAGCAAGACTTACCAATTTTCCCTTTGCTTCTCAAGCCCCACAAATTGTTGACAGACAAACAAGAGGTTACAGAAAAGGCCCATAAAAATGCACACGCACACACCCACAACAAACTTTCCACCACTACTATTAGCAGTGGAATGCAACTGCGGAGGCTCATGCATAAAAAGGACATTTTTACTCCTGCCAGCTAACCGTTTTAGAAGTTTGCATAATCACAGACTCATTTTTCCAGTGGCACTCCGGAGGAATCTAGGTTTCTTGCAAGTCTGCAGCTGCTGCACATGAATTCGTTTCCTTGCCACCTCCAGGTAAACAAGTTCTGCTGTTTCCAAGGAGCTGATGACTGCAAGAAGGGCAGTGGGCCGGAGCAAATAACCAATCAAAGAGGGAGGGAATAAAACACCAGGAAATTTAAGATTTTCTAAGCACACAAGTGGTGAAAAAAAAACACAACACCTATTTGAGGGAGGGTGGGAGGGAGAGAGGAATAAAAAGCTTTAGTTCTGTGGAGGAAGGAGGACTAAAGTGAGACAGGATAGCCCAGCTCACTACTCCAGTGCTGGTGACCATCCAATCCAATGTGGGGTACAGCACACAAATCCAAGATTTTACCAGAGATTCCTCTCCCATGCTGCAATCTGGGGCTGAATGGGAAGTTGAGGCTACATGTAAGAGCACAGCTCATGTTTCCAGGTGTGCAGAAACCTGGCTGTGGATGTAGTCACGGACTCTGTGCTGCCCCAGAGTGCTCAGAGCAGGAGGTGGTGCAAAATGGGTAGCAGGACCTGTTGCTATAGTGCTTGTCCTCAAGAAACAACATAATTGTCTCAATACATGTTCTCCTGGTGTAGGCAAGTCCTTCAGTCCCTTAGGAAGCGAACGTTGTTTCCAATAGCCATTCTGCACAGCACTAGTGCCTACAGCACTACAGGCCTAAGGCCAGGAAATGTTGAAGCCCCTTGACAGCTGGCAAAGGCAAACAAACACTCTGCCCACTTTCAGCCCATTTGCACAAGAAACCTGCCAGGAAATAATTAAATAGCGAAAATGCATCTAGACGCAAGCTGTCCTGCCATCAATGTTTCCCACCATGAACATTTTGGATTAAGTTTCTAGACAACCTTGAAGGGCAGATCTTAAAGAGAGTTACGCAGGGTATGCTTGTTGGCGCCCGCTGTGAGCTTGCACAGGGGCTGTTCCCTTCACCAGCTCCTCTCACCCTTGTGTAGCTGACTCTCAGGCTGCAGAGGAACACAAGCAAGCTTGAGTTTGGCACCTTCAGGCACAGACTTTGCTATTTCATCCTGGTCATACAAGCACTGACGTGATCCATATTTATTTTATAACTGCTGCTGAATGTGGCCTGCATTGAATGCCAGAGCACTTCACTAGGCTGCAGTATAAAATAATTGCTGCCTACCACAAGTAAGCATGCCAAAAGTGAGGAGTAGTCCAACACTGCTAAAATGCTAAATGCTACAGAAAGACCTGTTACAACTAGCTCATCCTCCTCCGTCTCTCCTTTCCGTTCCTGCCCTCCATGAGTAGCCAGATCCTTACAAGTTCTTCCAAAAAAAGACATTCTTTTGAAAAGAGTCTGAAAATGTTTTGCCCCATATACAGCATGTCACACACTGTAAAACAACGCGTAGAAAGACATTTCATGGGGGGAACTGTATCAGTCGGGGAAGAATATTGGCTTAGCAGCTTCCCTAGAAATACACACCATAGGAATAAAGGCAAAATGTATGGGTTGTGACATAAACGTCTCCACTGGCGCATCCCCAAGGGTCCTGGTTTATTCAAATTGCTGTGAAGGCAACATTTTAGCATTTAAGAAAATAGCTGTTGTCAGAACACCTTCAAAGAGGAAAAAAGACAGAGGATCAAAGCGTTACTCAGAGTGAAACACAAAGATGACTATCTTCTGACCTAATCTAACCTAAAGCGCACCCGCAAATTACAGTGCTTTTTTTTTTCCCCCCCCATAAATTGTAAACAAAATCTCAGATGAATCATGGAATGATTCAACTCATTATCTGGCATGTTAGGAGAAATACTTTAAAGAATTAATACAACCCCAGCTATACTGAAAAAACTCCCATTATGCTGCCTGCCTGTTTGAATCAAATTTTACTGGCAAAAGGTTATTTAGAGGCTATATGCATGAGACAGTTCAAATCAGTCTATCTTTTCCCCTTTTACTTTTCAGGGAAAAGCCTGATCAGCTGTACTAGCTGTGCTAATAAACTCTTTTAGCCTCATTCTTGACAAGTAAAGAACAGCCCTTCCTTCGTACTGACAAAAATAAATAAATAATGGTGTAGGCAAAATTCATGGGTGTTTTGGGAGTATTCGATCACTAGCTTCCTGACACAACCACTTTAATTAGCTTGAAACATACAATCTCACTTGGGACATATTTAAGTAATTGTTTTTCATGTGACATAGAAATGTGATAGCTGCAAAACTGATTGGAAGTAAAATCAAAATGAACCAGATAAGCATTTCAGCATGATTTTAAGTCCTGCTGAGTTGCACTTCAAAATAGGTTTTGAACAAATAACTAAAGGACAGAATAATTAAGTAACTTGGTGGCAGTGGGGAGTTTTTTCAAACAAAACGACAACGTTTTGTTTTCTCAAACAAAACGACAAAGGCAAATTGATGCGAGTGGTCTTTATTTTATTTTTAACTGTGAGATACTGGTAGTATCAGACTAGATAAATAAAAGTTTAGTGCTTCAGCTGGCAATACTGTATGCGAATCTGTTCTTTTTTTAATTTCAAGCCTTATGCAAAACTTCTGTCCTTTTTTTTTCCAGTCTTGCAAGAGAGAAACTACATTCTGTGCTTTTTCACTACACTATGTATACAGTATTCTAAAAAAGCGCCAAGAATTTTAGTGAATAAAAAGTCCTAAGACTTAAATCTCCTTGTATCAGTCCTTCTAAACATTCATGCCCATATTCCTGAAAGTATCACTTTGCTAGAAATAAAAGAGAGAATGAAAAAAAGGTATAAGGAAAGTGGAATGAATTACATTAGGATTTGGGGAGCAAGGCAGACAAATAACCAAGTGGAGGAAAACAAGGGGAAAAACAAAAATTTTGTGAGACAATCTTTTCAGTAAAGAGTTCCAGCGTGACACTGCTTCAAGCAGTCTTGGCCCATAATATCTTTAGAGTTTTGATGTTCTCTTCAGTGAATATAACATAAATAATTATGTTTCTAGGTCTTTCATCATTTTGCAGTAATTAAAAATAACCTTTCTGTAAAAAGCATCAAACAAACCCCAAACTATTATATATAGATGGTCACTTCCTCTCTTCCCTAACAATTCCATTTCCCCTATCTTTCCCTTTCATCCACCCTTACTTTGTTATTGTGTCTCCCCCCAATCTATTCTTTTCCCTGTTTTTACAACATCTTTATTCCTCATTCCTGCTCTTCTCCCTTCATCTTTGTTTTTCTTCTCTCTCTTTCTCTCCCCTAGTATTAAAAGTTGGGCTTTTTTTTTTTTTTGCACAGTGAGAAGAGTCATTTTCTCTCACACAAAAAAAACCTATCAAGTTCCTTCCCTTCATATGTAGAATACAGCTCCAAGAGATGCTGTTTTCTCTTAGCACACTGACTGATGTGGAAATTAAAAATGTTCTCTTCAGTGCTCTCCTTGAAGGATGCAAAATGTTACTTTGCCTCCCCAGAGCTATTTTCTGCTGCTGAGGCCATCGTGCTTTCTCTCATCTGCAGTTGCTCAACTCAGTCACTTCACCCATTGGAACCAAACTGCTTTTGCCCAGTAGGTTGGAAGCAGCTCTCACAGCTTTCCAGAGAGTGGAGCAATCCTAACAGATCAGAAGGCAGGAGGAAATTATTGACTCTCACTATCAAAACTTGATTAAAAAGAGGAAGACATGGCTGCTGTAGAAAGGGAAGGTTTTCAAGGGAAACCTTCTCCACTACAAAACAATATGCTTCAGTATAGAGACAGAATCATCACAGATTAGGGGGGCAAATGTAGAAAGAAAGAGACATATTAGGGTAAGGTGGGGCAAATATGAGTGTGGGTTGAAGTGACAATTACAGTGAAGAAATATAATGGGGTAGGGGTTAGTTACTGACAGGCAGGCAGAGACTTATTCACAGTAAACACTTACTGCAGGATAATTTTCTTCTTTTATGTCTCAAATATTTAATGGGATCACAGAAAGATGGTTCTGGATGTTGCAACTTGCCCTCTAGGTAGATGAAACGGCCTGATTGCGCTACGTGATACCCCACTATTGCTTTGGAATTTGTTTTCAAAGTAAGCTTATGTTTTCACCAATACTTTCTCAGAGAAAGTGTCAGTCTCCACTCATCCATCATCCTTTAACTTAGCTTGCTGATGGAGGAGGAGGTAGATTTTCAGCCAGATATCTACAAAATCATGACATGCAAGAGCTGAGAAACACAAAGAGAATAATTGTTTATAGGTTCTGTCTCCTTTTACCTACTGCTACCCCTTCATTTTCTTTTCATATTCTCCCTTGCTCCTGATAACTAGGTACAAGGTAGAGAACAAGAACTCCATTCATTTTTATGTTAGGCAACCTAATGAAAAAATAAAACCAAAAAGAAAGCAATTAACAAGAAAAAGGTAAGTTTCACTCCTGGCAAGAAATGATCCCTGAAGTCAACTGTTGTTAAATATAGAGCAAAACAGCAAATAGATTTCAGTTTCAGCAACCCATCAACCTTATTTTTGAGGACTACGGTGTCAAAGAATGACTTTAAATAATATTATCTCTTTCTAGGACTTAAAATACTCATAGCAACATCAAGAAATCCACATTACATATCCTTGACAAGCACAATATCATAAGTATTGACACCAAATATTGCTTGTATATAAAACAATATATAGTACTGAGCCCTCCTAAGAAAATGCAAAAATGCTACATCATTACTTGCAACTGGAGAGGTCCAGGAAATTGTTACGACATTCAAAGCTATGCAACAGGATACTTGCTTCGCATAGCTGTATATTTAAACTGGCATGACTTCTAAGATACAGGAAAAATCTGAGCAAGTCTATGCTATGAAGTCCTGAAAAAAAATGTTGCATATATAAAACTAGCTTCAGTTGATTATCAGTTCTCCAAAAGCTCCTTCTAGTCTGTTAACTTGAAACAAAGTTTCTGAGAGCAAATGTGGGTCTCTAGGGACTAGAAATTTTGATGTCTTGTTCCTGTATAAATCCTGCCTGCCTAACTCATAGAGAGACAAGACCCGTAAGGGATTCAGGTGCCAGGGCACCTGCCTTTGCAGCATCAAAGTTCTGTGCTGAGTTGGGTTGAGAGGCTTTCCTTCCCCGAATGTAGAAGAGCAGAGGGGGAAACAAAACAAACAACGTGCTCAGTGGGGAGCTAACCAGATGTACAGAGGAAGTCCTGTGAACATGGATGCGTGTGAATTCCCACCTTTCTCTGGTGCTTGGCACTTTTGTCCTCTTGGGATTCAGAGTCCTTTCTGGGTGATAACTGCCAAAATCTACTCTTTGAAAGAACGAATGAGGAGCTCCTGCAGCTTCTCTGCTCTATGACTTCATTTCACATGGACGCTGGCCACAGCATTATCCTTTTTGTTAATGCTGCAAAATACAAAGGTCCATGTTAATACATGGCCTGACAAAGGTGTTTAAAAGGTCTATTTGGCTGTCAGCAATAATAAAAGATTCTCAAGACACAGTGTTCATTTTCTTGTAAAGTGTAGCCAGAGGAAGTGGTGTCCATCTCTCTGATACAGTTATCCAGTGGTTTAGAGCCCTGGCCAGGAAGTGCAAATTTAATGGCTTTCCTGGGGAGCTTTCATACCACATCCCTGACCATCAGGCTAGCCTGGGAGGAGGAAGAGCAGGAAGGAAATAGGGTGTCACCACCTTTTCGTTTGAAATTATGACCCTATCCATACAAGCCTGTCAGGGTCTAGGACACGGAGAAGGCAGCTGAGGCAAAAGACAAAGTAAAACAGGATGCATCTCTGTCATCTAGTTTAGCCGCTGTGAGAGAATCCTGGGTTCTATTTGGGCGTTTTTACAGCAAATATTCCTTGGATAAAAAAGCAACACTGACCTAGGAATAGGTGCCAGAAGCCAGGAGTCCTCTCTCCTAGCTAAATGGCTACGGCTACAGAGTGGTGCCTCTTTCTTTCTTTGTTTCACACCCCACACCTTTGCCTTCTTTTTTGAAAGGAGCCACTTGCAGACAACTGGATAACTACTTCCCGTCCACTTCCCAGGATATCTAAGCACCTAAGACAGGCCACTGGCAGCTACAGGACCAAAAGATCTAGATCCCCTTGAGCTGAGGTGGACATTGGGCATAAAATTGTTCCATAGTCTTTCTGATGGGAAGATTTGCTCTTCTAAGAAGAGGGTACCGTATCCATCCTTGCTGACTCCTAATGAGGCAGTTTGGTTCAGATGTGTGTTCCCAGCCCATGCTAGACCACACTACAGATGTCCAGGCATGTGCTGAGAAGTAAAACAAGCCTGAGTTTTCTCCAACGCTTTATGCTAGAGCTCGCTTGATCAGTGAGGCCAGTCTGTTGAGAGGAAACATGTGCCTGAGCTTGAAAGCTGGGCTTCAGTTCAAAGGCTGTACAGCAGGAGCCTCTGGGTTTCTGGTGTCTCTCCGTGAAACAGGAGTCACCGAATTTTGCTTCCTCGGAATTATTAATATTTTTTTTAATAATGTTGAAGTTGGATATAATTTGCATGCAGCTATGAAAGTCCTTTTTAGTTTAAAAAAGAATAAAAAGGAGGGAAGTTGATAAATAATCAAGGAAGGAAATACTGAGATTTAAAACAGCCATAAAATTGTTTCACTTCAGCTTATCATTTTAAAAACTCAAATGCTGTAATTCTGGATGAGTTGCCAGATTGTTTCCTTTGTAATTCTGCTTTTCTCTTATCAACTTTTTAGGGATCAAAACAAGCATAATTAACTTCAGTCAAGTGAATGCACAAATCAACCAGCCATATCCCCCTAACTTCAGGCTCTGATTATTTCTGCTTGTAGCCTTTGACCTTGATTTCCACAATGTCTTGTGGTACCTACAAAAGCTTGACCCAGTATCGGAAAACTGCAGAGATTTGGTTTGGAAAAAGAATAAAGACACCTTCATCTCCATTACCGAAAGGCTACAGTAAAACCTATCAAACAAAGAGCTGAAATCTGGATTTTAAGCCTGGGAGCCAGTTTCACAATCTGTTTCCTGTAGCAAGAGTTCATTCACAGTCAGTGGAAAAAACAACTTCCAAAAGATAAAAGGCAGTGCTATGACTTTCAATCAATCTTGCCATTCAGTGTGGGAATATAGCATACTAAAGTATAACATCAACACTTCTGTTTTGATTCTGTTTAGTATTGATCACTGATACGTGTGGGCATTGTCAGAGACATCCAGCCAGTGCAAACTTGCCATAGGAAAAGCAAGATATATCCAACTCCTAAAGATTAAAAATCAGATAGCAATAAAACAAGCATATGTGACAGATCTATTCATATGCAAACCAGGAGACCCATAATGAGTGACAACAGATGAGGACAGGCAGACAAAGTGGTAGCTAATAACTGCAACCTTTGAAACCATCTGTGATGATAGGAAGAGGCCCTGAGCATTTAGTCAAGACTCACATTTACTGCAGCTGTGATGATTTGGGTAGATATATTGCTGACAAGGTGCCCAGGGCCTAGAGGAAGTAGCTGCATGAAGCAGTCTAGGCCTGTTCCAGTCCAGGTTGCTGAGCAGCAGCAGCAACAACTTGGATCTACAGCATTTTTACAGGAGGGCTGAGGAAAAAAAAATGATTAAAAAGGGCAGGCAATGCCAGAAGGACACGTGTCCTGCAGGCTTTGGGGGGGTCTGTGACAGAAAGCAGAAGGAAGAGCAGGTGAAGGCACTGGACTCTCTGCTCTTCTTGCTTTCGGGATGCCTGAAATTGCAGCTGCATGACTGCTTCATGCTGACGGTCAAAAACGTGTAGTTCTGCCCATGGGTCTGCACCTTTCTCTCAACGGTTCTCTGCCAGCCCCAGCAATCACTGTAGCCAGGAGGTGGATCTGACGAGGCAACTAATGTAGATGAACTTTCTTTAAAAATAAAGGAGAAAAGGACACCATATGACTAGGCACGCAGCAGCAGAGACACCTCGCTGGGCTTACTGGGCATGTCTGCAGGGAGATTAAAACCTGTGGAACTGCTGCCCAGCTGGAACATCACAGATTTTTTTTCCCGTTTGGATCCAGGTCCGCAGGCGCTGAATTTCCCCCGCACGGGCTGCTTTCGTTTCGTGTCGTTTCCTCCCTCGTGCGGCCGTGCTCGCTCGGCCCGCACCGCAGGCTCCCGACGAGGGGTAGGATACCTGGCAGGCCTTCGCCACCGCTCACAACGCGCACCCCTGGGGGCCCTCTTCCGCCAACGCGAGTTCCTAACGTTAATCTACCACCGGACCGCGACAGAGCTCGCTGCCGCCCGCAATAAGGGACCTCGGGGGGTGTTTTTGCACATCCCTCCACCCGTGCAGGGAGCCGGGGGTGAGCAGGGTGCCGAGGGCCCAACCCCCGCCCTCACGCGGAGCTCCCGGCACCGCCCGCCCCGCGCGCGCTGCATCCTGGGCCGCGTAGTTTCTCCTCGGGGCAGGGCCACGCGGCCGCCCCGCCTCTGGACTACACCTCCCAGCATGCTCCTCCCGGTGGGGCGGCTCCCGCTCTCATTGGGCCGCCCGTGGCGAGCGCTGCAGCGCGATTGGCTAGGAGGCCGCATCCATCACGGGAGCCCCGCCTTGGCGGGCCGGGCTGCGCGGCCGGGTCGCCCGGTGCCCGTTCCCGTACCGGTGCCGCGGGCAGGCGGGTGGGGCTGCCTGGGCCGGCCCGGGGCTGCCGCGTCCCTGGGCGTCCCTGGCCGTCCCGGCGCGCGCGGAGGAGGCGCCACGTTCCGCACCAGTCATTGGCGGCGGTTGGCGGGGCCGCCCGGCGCGGCCGAGGGAGTGGCCGCCCGCCCCCCGATGTGTCGCGCGCTCCGCGCCGCCGCCGCCGCGTTTGTTCCGCCTGTGGGCGGGCCGGGTCGGGCGGCGCGGCGAGGCCATGCGGCGGCCGCGGCGGCGCTGCTGAGGCGGCGGCGGCAGCGGCAGCAGGCGGCGGAGCGCGGCGGCGAGCGGCGCCCATGGAGGAGCGCGAGGGCGAGCTGCGCTGGGACGGGCTGTGCAGCCGCGAGGCCGCCGCGCGCGCCGCCGCCCTGGACGCCATCGGGCAAGCCGTGCTCCGCCGCGGCGAGAGCGGCCGCGACGGGCTGGGCGCCGCGCTCGCCCGCCTGCTGCTGCTCTCCAAGCGCTGCCCCTTCCGCGACGTGAGGGAGAGGAGCGAGGCCATCCTGGGCGCCGTGCAGGTGAGCGCCGCGCGGGGCTGCCCTCCCTTGGGAAGGGGTCGGGGAAAGGCCGGGAGCGGGAAGCGGCGCGGTGACAGCGGCGCCGGCGGGAGAGGCTGGCCCGCACCCTGCCGGGCTGCCGAGTGGGAATAGGTAAAGCCGGGCGGAAAGTGTGTGAGCCCGCGAGAGGCGTCCGAGCCGCAGGGCTGCTGGAGCGGAGCCTGTCCGAGCTTGTTTGGTTGCTCTCGACGGGTAAAAGAGTCTCCCGTTAAAGCTCGCAAGCGGGCTAGCCGGCAGCACTTTAAACTTGCTGGCCTTTCCTGCTAACGAAACAGTTTATTATTATTATTGTTTATTTCACTCCAGTGGTTACAGCCCAAGTGTAGTTACTGGTGTTGCAATTTGCTTGCTGGTCTAAAGGGTTTGCAGAAGGTTTGAAGTTCAGGTGGAGAACTTGTGCCACAGGATAGAGCATCATTTCTGACAATACTATACCCTGCAGAGAGCGTGAAGGGAACTGGGGTATTTAATTTAATTACAAGTGAATGCATAGAGTTGTGCCTGGATTTAATTCCCTGCTTTCTGCCTCCACAACCACCCCCCAACCCCCCCCCCAAAAAAAAAAAAACCAAAAACTTCCTAGTTTGTGCAATGTGACAAACTTTACATGCACTATAATTTGTACAATTTTGCCTGGATGCGCAAGATTTTGCCAAGAAAAGCTATAAATGCAACATGGCTTATGTGGAGTCCTTGACAGTTGTGCTGCTTTATAGAAAACTTTGAATACCTGTTGCTTGTTCAGCATCTTTCCCGTTAGAGATTGAAACGGGAGGTTGCTGTTACCAGTGTGAATGATGAGTCACTAGAACAGACTGCGAGGGAAAAACTTTCCTTTTATCAAGTACAAGTTATCAGTTTATTTGGAGGCCAAATGGGTGATGATCTGTGACCCAAATCATGGTGGAGGTCACACTGAGGTTTACATTTATATGCAGTCACTAGCACGTTAAACTTTGTCTTATTTAGAAGCTGTTAGTAATGTTTTTAATAGGCCAAAAATTCTAGTTGAGAGTTAAAGTTCACTACACTTTGATACAGCAAATCCAAGTTCACGTCACATGGTCAGAGCTGGCTGGGCTAGTGGTAGCAAGGGTGAAAGCTACAGGAATATGAAACCCGCTGTACGTGCGAGCGCTGCAGGAAAGCTCGTGCAGCAAGTTGAGGAAAGTCAAATCAAAGGCGTTATTGTTTTTAAAAAGTCTTTAAAAGATGCTTTTCTGGCTCTACTTTCTTATCTGTATCCAAGATGGTAACAACTTCTCTGAACTGAGAATGGCAAGTTTTAGTTCTTAAGATTGTACTCGTGAATGCAAATTCTTGATCATCTTTGAATGGGGGTTCATGGAAGAAATAATCCGATCCAAGCATTCTGCTTTGGATGCTGTGGACTGTTTTTCAGACATAAAGTGATTCTCTGTTAATTTCATGGCCAAGGGGAATTTTATGCAAATCTCTGCCATGGAAGTGACAGAGCAAAATATTATGCAAAATGTCATTACTCTATAGAATTTGCAGCAGTACAGCTGCTTAGAATTACAGCTTTTAGCAGTAGTTCTAAAAGTAAACAGCTTAGTAATATTATAATAAAACAGAATCTTGTTTATAATAGTATTGGTAGTTGAAGGGCTCATTGTATTACTTTATATGCATGTGTTAGGATATGAAACAATCTTTCTCTAAGCCTGCAGTAGTATGTATCACTATTTTAACCTTATTCTCTGTCTGAGCTATAGAAGGACAAAAAGCCCAGGGCAGAAAGAGGCAGCTTTTGTCCAAAATGTCCTCCAGGGAGCAAGCACTGTCCACCTCCCGTGTCCTGTGGGATGGTCCATCCCGAAGTTGTAGTCTGAGCTTCTTTGTGGAAGGCAGATTTGGGATGGGAATTTTTTTTTTGTCTTCATGCTGTGCATGGGTCACTGAAGAAATGCAAGATGTGAATTCCCTTCCTGCTCTGCTGTTTCTTTTTGGGTCTAGTACCCTCTTGAAGGTTGGGGTAATCAAGAGATATTTCTGTGGGAGCAGCTCTGGTGCTGGCTGTGTTTTTTATTTTTTAATTTTTATTTTATTTTATTATTTTTTTAGCTGTGTGTCTGGGACAAGTTGGGAGATACATCTGGTATAAGCTGCAGGCTTGGCAGCCCTAGATATAAATATATGTTTTTTTTTTTTTTCCTGGAGAAAAATTCTTCCAAAATACTAATCCTAAATGAACTTGCTTCTTTGCTTCAAATTAATAAGTAGCATTGACTGTATCAGAATCAATGAAAAATGCTTTGTTGCTTAATATGTAGATTCCTGATGCTTTTACTTGTATTCAGGATCTCTAACTGTAGGCTTGAATGTGGGAGTGTGTGTGTATGAGTTTTTGCATATGCTGTTGTGTTTTGCTTGTGTTTACAATATCTTGCTCAAGACCTTGCAGACCAGTGGGTCAGTCTACCCAGTATGGTAAATGTCTGCATGCCAACACAAAGATATGGGGAAAGAACAGCAATGGGAGGTCTTAACATGTGTTTATTAAAGCTCATCTGTACAGCCTCCATTTAGATGCATATGATTGCAACATTAATATTAGGTGAATGTCAGTAGCCGGAGAAGAATCATCCAAAGAATGAGATTCACTAGTTAAAATCTCCCATTACCATCCAGCATATCTTGAAAATACTCATCAGAACACAGTGCTTCACTGAGGTCTGTGAAATCATGAAAACAGGCCTGTGGACTAGCAGGGAGCACTGGTTTGATATTATATGGATGGGAAGCAGGTTCTGCAGGAGTGACAGCAAGGTTTCAGCTTACAAGGAGTAGAAGATGACAGAATAGTAGAATAAAACCCATAAATATCAAAAAGCTTCATCAGAAGTAGATCTTCAAGCAATTGAGATCCCTTTTTTTTTCTTTAGAAAGTGATGTAGTATCAAACATACTGTTTCATTGCAGTAGAAAGTAAAAAGAACTTTGCTTAAATCATGACCTCTTCATTTAAACATAGGAAACATAAAACACAGGAAGACTACATAAAATCAAAAATGAGCGCAGGTTGTTGAAGACATGCAGGAAGAACTGCAGTAGGAGGTATGGACAAAACATATGGCCAAAGGCATAATGAGGTGCAGCTAAAAGGGATAGTGGAAGTACCCAAGAGAAAAGATCCCTAGATTAATGGAATGGGGAATTATTAACAGATGATGCTCAGAAGGATGAGGTGATTATAGAGTCTCTGAAATGGTTAATCCAGACAGTGTAGTTAATGGCAGAGAAAAATAGTAAAGAGACTAGAGGAAAAGCTGTAGATTACTTGGATAAGCTACAGATTTTTTGATTGACAGGACCAGATAAAATTTATTCAGATGTCTTAACTAGCTGAAGCCATCTTGGGCTTGAGAGCAGAGTGATATAATACACTAGAAAAGAATGATAATACATGCTTCTTCAGCAAAGGGCAAGTGGATGGTGAGCAAGTGGAATGGGTAAATTATAAATTTAGCTCTAGCTCAAGGAAAAAATATTGGAGTCAGTGATTAGACGTTTTCAGTGCCTAAGGGAAAAAAATGAGCAACAACCAAAACAGATTTATTGAGAATAAATTACTTCAAATCTAACATTTCTGTCCCTGCTATGACAGAGTGATAGGTCTGGTGGAATGGTGGAACAAAATGCGCTGTATTGTTAACGTGTTGATGCTATTGGAGGCCTCAATATTCTGATTAACAAGTTAGGAAACTGTGGTCTAAAAATTACTTTGCAGCGAGCGTAAAGCCAGCTGGAAACCCATCCGCAGAGCAGTTTCCAGAGACATGTTATTAAAAGGAAGCAAGTGAGCAGTACAGGTTGGGCAGGGCTCTGTGCAGCATGCTCGGCATCCTCAGTAATGGAGTTGGGAGAGCTGGACTCCTGCACGGAGTCTAAAGGAGAATTAAAAATGATCCCATTCACTGATGGGAACTTGGATTTTTTTTTTTTTTTTATATACTCTAAAAGAAACGTTGAAAGAATTGGTGGTGCCACAGTCGGCTGAAGAGGCTAAAGCAAAAGCAGTATTTTGGGGAGCCGAATACATGGGGCTTGGTGAAGAAGACAAGACTGCTGCAAAGAGGAAGGAAACACAGACTATAGTGAATGGCCAGTTGATCTAAATTTCAGGCAGGCTTGCATTAGACAGATTTTGTTTTTCAAGGATTAAGAGAAAAAAACATTGCTTTGATTGTCCAGGGAGAGTGAGTCATGCTCATCACTAGGGCCGTCTGTCTAAACTGCTCTTAAACATCAGCCAGGAGTGCTGTGTTTATGTGATCCTTCTCTGGGAAGGAGGTAACGTGCCTAATGGGATGGTTTTCCCTTGCAACCTCCCCTTGTGTCTCTGGTGCTGGCATCTGCTGTGGGCAGTCGCGTACGGGCTGCCCCTTTGCTTTGTGAGACCCTGTTCACCAGATCAGCAGTGGCACAAGGTGCAGTCCAGCATCCGTGTCCTCTGCAGAAAAGCAGAGGGTGGGTTTGGGAAGACTCTGTTTACTTAGGCCTAGTGCTTCACGGAATATAACTAACAGGAATCCCCCAGGGGATCTGTACAGAGGGACAAGTGGTCATGTCAGCAGCCAGCTGTTCCCTCTTGTGTTAAGGGCCCTTTCGGGTCAGTTTATCTTTGGGTGCTGCCTCTGACCCAGGCAGTATCCTCTCTCCCTGCACCTCTGCAGAGCACAGGGCAGCTGAAAACTCTCTGGGGAGGTGGATCTAGTTCCCTTGTGTACTAGTTCCACAGAGGACAAAAGGGGACTTGTGTTTCTGTTTCCCTGACAGATTTTTTTTTTTCCTTAGTGCAATTCCCCATCTCTTTCCTCAGTGTATGCTTGTGAAGAGCAGCAAGAGTGAACCTCAAGATGCAATTCTTGCTCTGAAATGGGTAAGCGTGGTGGCTCTGATCCTGAAGTAGAATTCAGAAGATTTTGGCTAACGTTCCAGATCTCTCATCTGCTTTTGGTGTAGTCTTTGATAAATCTCTTCATGACTTTGCCTTGAATCCTTTTTAGTAACTTTCTTGAGTGACCTCTGAAATCTCTACCTGCAAAGTGTTAGGCACTTCTGCTGGCTGGTGGCATTTTGGGCTCAGTTACTTTGACAGTGTCCTGCTGTGCCATGATAGTGCCACCTACGCTCTCCCGATGTTCACTGTTGATTGTGTGACGGTGTCACAGATTAACTTCATATATTCTGGCCCAAGAATTTAAACATTGTTCCCTTGCTGAGGAAAGGAGGTCTCTGATCCATTCTATCCTCCTTGTATTGTGCGAACATCCAGCTCAGCTTTTCCCTTAGTACTGCGATGTAAAATGATGGAAAACATATCTTTTTTTGGTAAATTCAGTTCAGAGTGAAAGTATTTTTTGTCTCTTCCAGCTGTTAAGTGGGATGGGTTTAATTATGTATTGTGGGGTGTTCCCTTCAAAAGGTGCATGTCATTCTGTTGGATTGCTAGCTTATAACGCATTTATTTATTTATTAACTAACCTCTCCAGGTAGTCTTTATAATAGAAGAGATACTGAAGTAATGACATCATGCGCTTAACTGACAGGTGTTATTTGCAGCTCCTGCTCGCCTAGAAAATCAGCCGGCGCCTGCGTGGTGTTTGTTGTAAACACGTCCTGCTGCTGGGTCTTTATCGCCTGTGTGCGGCTGGGGAGGTTGTCTGTCTGCAGAAGTTAAGGCAGAAAGCGTAATCGGGAAAGGTCAGGGAGGGTTCTGAAGTGGGCTGTGAATGTGCGTGTATATATATTCGTGAAGTTAAGGATTGTCAATAACCCCTAGATGCCCTTCTCTGACTCCTCCCTCCTTCAGCCTCCTCTCCTGCTCCCTGAAAGTGCAGTCCATTCGTTGAGAGGCACTTAAGGAAACTTTCTTTTTCCAACCTTGCCAGCCACGGAATTGTCTGGCCCTGAGAATGTTGTGAATGGGATCAAGAGTTGCCTGAAAAGAGTGGGGGCTCTCAGAGTGGTGTAAACAAAGATATCTGGGTCACTTCGAATGCTTCCCTGTGTTTGGAGCCTTTCCATAATCTTCCATACTAGCTGGATAGCCTTCTTGTTTGGAAGGACCTTTGCTGATTCAGCTTTTTCTTACAATTGTGTGGGACTCTGATTCCAGTGAATCGCTTTTCAGGGCATCATAACTAGAGCTTTTGTCAAAAAAGGGGGGGGGGGGAAAGCAGGTGTTTTATATTTGCTCAGTTGCTTTCTGACTGAATTTGGAAGCCATACGGTGAAGAAATTGAGCCCAAACTTCTCATCTCTTGTTTGCTACTGAGGTAAGTAGCTTTTTTTTTTTTTTTTTTTAAGAAAAATGCTTTTCTTATTTTCTTCAATAGGAGCTAATAGAGAGATCTGCAGAACCAAAAGTACTTGAGCATGAATGTGTTTTGTAGGTAACAGTGTTCTGACCTAGCAACTGCTAAGTCATATGGACTCTGTGCTAGATTTTTCTGCCCCTGCTTATTCCACGCGAAGCTGACTACTTTAAGTTCCCAGCTGGAGATGATCCTTGCTCAGTCTACACTAGTGTATTCTAATATCAACTTAGTCCTTTATCTTAAATTATTTTTCTCACTCTGTTGCTTATGTTGTTTGAGTAGCAGTGATCCTTCCATACTCTGCTTTAATTCTCTTGTGTCAAAAAGCTAACTTCTTTCCAATGTCTTCTAAAAAGCTCTCAAATTTAGTTTCCCCGTTTAATAAATAAATAACTGTATTTTGGGCCATTGAAAAAAATAATTTAAAAAAGTACCTAGAACTTGGAAGGATTTAAAAATTAGCATGCTAGTATGCAATGCGAAAAGCATATGAGCTTGCTTGTACGCTTTGTATAAAATAATAACTGTTCACTGGACAAAAATAGTTTGTTTAGATGAAAATTATATTGTCTCGCTGTCCCAACCACAAAGTGAGCATTGGAAAAAATCTTGCTGTTTTGTTTTCTTAGTCCTTCTTCAGACCGGGATTTCTCATTTTGAAAGGCACATAGTGGAAAAGTACCAATTCTGACTTCACAGCTAGGAATATACCATTGTGGGACAGAAAAATAGTTACAAACGGTGGAGTGTATTTTCCTGTGGATACTGAGTGTTTAAATTTCCAAAAATATGATTTGCTGTCACCGTTATTCCAGTAAACTGCTAACACTTTAAGGAAGGGAGGGGAAAAAGGAAAAAAGAGAATTAGACAAAAAGCTTAGCTCCTGCTTCAGAAATCGAGTCAAACATGAAAATCTTCACTTAGGCTACACACATGAATTGAACCCAAAAGGTTAAGTGAAAGGTTTCTGTTGTTTACCACTTTCTTGATGTTTCCAATGATTTTTGTTTCTTTTCTTTTTCTCCTCCTTTGTGTATTCTCCTGGGAAACTTGTATTAGCTCACTGCCAAAAACTGAGTTAGGCAAGTGAACTGGTCTCATTTGATGCAAACCTGGTAAGCAATGAACTATTCTCTGTATTGTGGCTTTGTGAAGAAAACCAAATTTGTTCTTTCAAGTCATATTGAGTCAAAAAAAAAAAAAAAAAGGAAACTTATGTAAGATAAAGTCCCAAAGCTTTTCCTGTGCCTTTTTTTTATTTAAATGTTGTAAGCCTTTGTGTATTCTCCTGGGAAACTTGTATTAGCTCACTGCCAAAAACTGAGTTAGGCAAGTGAACTGGTCTCATTTGATGCAAACCTGGTAAGCNAAAAAAAAAAAAGGAAACTTATGTAAGATAAAGTCCCAAAGCTTTTCCTGTGCCTTTTTTTTATTTAAATGTTGTAAGAGGAGGGGAACCTCTTCTCTGAAAAATTTTTCCATTGCAGCATGTTGCTGAGCCTCCGCTGTTCCTGGTGTTTCGGTGCAACAAAACTTTGAGCTTTGAAATGCAGCCTGGTTGCCAACAGAACATTCCACTCAGATTAAACTGTTTGGATATGCCATTTATTTGAATTTTAGCTCTAATCTAGATATGCACTAACTTTAATGTAGAAGGAAGACTGAAGAGAGGCAAAAGATTTGCCTGAACCCTTTTGTCTTTCCCCCTGAATTTCTAGTCTATACTGAATATAAACTTGTGTCAGAAGCAAAGGCCTGGCAGCTGTTGCTCATTTACATTTTTTCTGGAGCACAGTGTGTTAGGAAGATAAGTGCTTATCAGGCCAAGATTGAGATGTTTTCAGTATCTGCCTGACTTCATATGTGTTCAATCTATCCTCGCCTGTGTGTTATGGAAAAGGATTTTGGAAGCCTTAAAACAGTCTAGCTTACTGTTTTGCAGGTAGGTTTTGCAATAGTTGCTTATGCTTACCTAGGAATTAATATATAAATAATGTTCTAAAAAGAAGCTTATTTATGACATTTTTATTGCTGCTATTCTGTTCTAGTATACAGAAAAAGAAGCCAAATGGAAATGTTTTTGTATGGTTTTTAGCAAGCATATTGGTGTCTTGGCTCCTAGAGTTCTGCTTTTCTAACTATTCAGAACAAGGCAATTCTGTGATTTATGTTGTCTTTAATCTGTCAGAAGAGCATGTGTAAATTGTGAAAGTTAAATGTTGATTATCTGTCAGTACCAGGTTTTATGCCTTTCTTGTGAAGCTTTTTGGTAAGGTTTCATTAAGAATGAAAGTTGCCTTTTTCAATGCAGAAAATGACAATATGTGATGCAAAAAGTATTTTGAAAATTTAGATTCTAAAGGTAGTAGTAAATTTCATAGCTTATATGTTAAGTGAGCATCTGATACTGAAATACAGATCGATCTGTGTTTTTCCTCCTTTCTGGAGTTAGTTGGTGTGCTTATACTGCTAAAGGAGCTTTGAGAAAAATGCAGTCTTCATTCACTGTGAATTCAGAGTGCAAATGCAACTGTGCAGTGTACAATGGAAAGTACTGCTGCTTCATGCTGCTTCCAGCACGAATACTGATTTTGTAGTAATAGAGCGTGGTGAGCTTCCTGTGTGCGCTCCTCCTCTTGGGGCCGAAAGCCTGGAGCTTCAGCACTGCAACTTGCTTGACAGAATTGCATGTTTTTGCAGAGGTGCAGCTCCTCAATCTCAAATTCTGTGGGTCAGGGTAGCGATGTGGCTTGAAATGATTTCTGAGTAAGTAATGCAAATACATGAAAACATTCTAAGGAGATTTGGAGGGCTCCTCTGAATATCTAATATAAAATACCCTGTTGTTCCTCCAAAGAAATCGTTGTGAAACATACCAGTTAGGGCTGAGGTTAAAAATTAACTTTACAAATCATGAAGTTGGTTGTTAGTACTGTCTTCTAAAACAGCCCTTGGTGGGGATGGGAAAGTGAGGGTTTCTCTAGATATACAAACCCAAACTGTGCGTTTAAAGATGACTTTGAGAAGAAAGATTTCTTGTGGAACACAGCACCTTTTAGGCTTTATTCAGGGGCAGTCCTGAATAAAGGAACTGGTCTGTGTTTTAGGAAATAACTTGCATAGGAAGCAAGCAGCAGGACTTTCCCTGAAGATAGCATAGTATCCCCTCTCATTTGCAGTGATCTTCAGGTGGTAGCTCTGAGTGGTCCTTGCAGAGCTGCGCCTGCCTTCCTGCAAGGGGCTGGTGTGAAACTAATGCTTTTTCCATGAGAAGCTCTTTCCTTGTGCTGGAGATGCAGCTTTGGTGCAAACTTACCCAGTTCATCTTGGGGGCTGATATAACCCTACCCTCTTGGTCTGTCTTGCATAGTGAAGTCTGGTCTGCATGTGGACCTTCTGTGTACAAATCTATATACAAAACATGCACATCTGTGTCCTGATATTTTTTAATTTCAGCATAAAAATCAATGCTATTCTTTAAATATTTTCTCTATGTAATATTTAAGTATTTGTTAACAAATAGGAGCAGACCATCCAAATGTGTGCAATAGGATTTATAAGAAGCTTTCAATATCTTTGGTTGTTCAAATGTCAAAGAAACAGGATGAAAATCAAACTGGAAAGAGCACATGCTGTTAGTTGTTACCAAGTATATGCAGTGTGGTAGGAGCTGGGCAGTCTAACAAAGAACTATCTGTAAGTTCTGAAGCCCATCATTATTAAAACCTACTTATTTCCCTTTGAAATAGTACTGAGGGCTTTTTTGAAAGAGTAAAACTGGATGAAAAATCTTTTCTATCCCCTCCTGTGAGTAACAAAAGGCAGGGATAATATTGCTGAACAATTAGGAGATGCGATTCCTTTGTCTGGTGCAGCAGCAATCTGTGAATACAAGCCCATCCCATAGAGATTAAGGTGGTCATCAAGTGGAGAATGGAGCCTCTAAACTCGTTTTTTTTCAGTCAGCAATACCCCTTGTGTGGGCTGAATCCTGGACTCAAGTCTGGGAAGAACTGAAACATGGGGCTTTGACATGGCAAAGGGAAGCTTGTCTGAAGGATTCTCTGGAATTATTACCAACAGGTTGTTAATATGGCATTGAACAGCAGAAAAGCAGCTATTCTATCCCTGTGGCAATTGGTTTCCTTCATTTTGTTATGTAAAATAACTGTTCAGCGAGAATGCTCCAAGTTGGAAATTGAGTGAACTGTAAAAGAGTATCCAAAAGTGCATGCTGTTATCGTTGATGCAAACAGTGAAGGTCATTTCTCTTTTTGGAGAATCTAGGAAATGTGAGGTGCATGTTACTAAATGAAGACTAAAACTCTCTATTTCAGCTAGGTCTTTAGGGGAGTTACAGACAGAAGTTCAGAATTTGCTGAGATATTTTTGATAGAACATCTCTTACCGAACCAGCAAAATCAAAAAGTCTTTGTGAAAACATACCACTTTTGGCAAAGTGCCTACTAGAAAAGACTTCTTTAGCAAAGAGTGCAGGTCCTGTCAAAACTGGAGAAAACAGTAAGATTCGAATAGCCCAAAACAGTGAGCAGGCAGGTCTGAGGTTTCCAAGGCCCTCTGAAGTGGGATGGTGAGTTTCCCCCAGATTAAGATGTTCTGAAAGAATTTCTAGATTAGTAGGTTGAGCTGAACAGTGATTTTAGTCGATAGACATGTGCTAAAATTCTCATGGTAATAACCTCATTCACTGTGTTTGCTGTAACCACGTTCGTTGTGTATGCTGTTTCTAGAGCACTTAGAGCATTAGAGCATTTCTAAACATTTCAAACTATGGAAAAAAACCAAGGATGAAGTTCATGTTTATATGGTCTGTTTAAGAGTTAAGCTACTGAAGTCAAGCCCCCACCCCCAGTACAGAAACACACACAAAACCATAAAATACTTTTATAGTTCTGCACAAATTGGTCTGTATTTTCTTATTCCACCAGGGAAAGCATTTGCTCTCCGTTGTTCAGATGAAGGGTTTGTGACCCACTGCCACTTCTCATGATATTAAATAAGCATGTTCATTCAGAAGATTGTTTTAGATGGCTTTTTGTTATTTTTCTGAAGGTTTTCATTTTGAAGTGGATGATTTGTTGTCTTAACAATTCTACTTTGACCACCTACTGTCACATTTGCAATGGGAACCGTTTGCAAATGTGAGGGTAGCTACATTTTTTACTATCTGATAATTTATGAATTATGGAGGGAAAATAAACTAGCAGATACTTCATTAAAAATGTTGTATATAATGGGCAATTTCAGCATTTATCCTGAGAAGACCTGCAGCTGCTTAATGTAGCTACTGGGAGCCAGACTGCTGATGCGTGGAGGCTGTGTGCTAGTAACCTTGCCCAGAAGCACTCTACCTTGATGCAGGGTTCTGTTTATTGCCCATATTTTGAAATACTATTGTTTTATTGTATCGGGAACCCCATAAATGGAAACACACAATTGTTTTAAGTTGTCGGGATTTAATTTTATTTTTTCTTCTTGTGGCTGTTGTGCTGGTCATGGCTGATGCTGATGCTCGTGCTAAGCTGATGGTCATGGTTGTTTTTAAATCTGCAGAGTTACATTGTGCATAGAGGGAAGTACGAATGAGTTTTTGGATGTGCCAGGCTGAGCCCGAAGCATAGTGACTTTATGTGTGTGGTGTAGCATTTGTAGCAAGTGCTTTCAACTTATGTAATGGCATACGAATGCAGCCCCGTGGTGCTTCAGGATCGAATTTGCCCACTGATGGTGGGCTAACAAAAGTGTCAGTGCTTACATTTAAATTAGCTTTAGGCAAACTCCTGCTGAACTGAGTATGCTTGGCATCAGAATACCATCTGGAAGGGGTTTGAGAACAGGTAGTCATCTTGAGATAACTGACAGTCTGCTCATGTTCAGCTCTGCCCCACTGCTTGGAGACAGGAATAGCTGTTTCATAGATGTCCTTGCACAGTATCCATATCCTTTTGCTTCTTTCACAAATAGTGTTTTGATTTGTAGGTGACCTGTGTGAGCTTGGGTTTATGTGCCTGCTGCAGGAAGATGTAATGAATTCTAAGGAACACTTGGGGGAGACTTCATATCTTTGCACTATTCTATTTTCAATTTTTGGTTTGTTTAAAGTATCACTTTAAATTGATGGCTGCTGTTTGAGAACTTTGAAAGATGAAACTCCGGTCCCTGGCTTATTGTCTCATCTGCTATTTCTAGTTACATCTTGACATGAGGCATTTGGTATTCTATTTTTAGGTATTTTCTGTTGCTGATGACTAAATCTTAATTTCGAATTTTGTTTAAAAATATAATTTTAACTGATCTCTATCTAGATATGGAAACGTAGATGAGTGATACTTTATATGAAACACTTGAGGTTAGAAAGATGAGGTTTGGGAAGGAAATTGAAAGATTTCTGAGTGTAGGGGTAATGGTATCTCCTGCTGCTGAGCATGGAGCAGGGTATTCCTAATCAGCAAACAAACACTGGCATGCATGCTAGGAGAACAGGGCAGCTGCGGTCAGTGAGGCTTCTTGGTTTTGTGCTTTCCCAAGGATCGAGCAAGAGCTGGTGACAGACTCGTCAGAGATCCCAGCTGGATGACCAGACTCCTGCCTTTCACCAGGAGCCAACAAAGGAGAATGTAAAATTTGGACACAGCAGCCAGCTTCTGAGTTCAGAAACCACAAAACACTGGTTTGCAGGGGGTATTGACATTTAACATTTTGGAGCCCTTTAGCTTGTATTAAACAAATGTTAACAAATGAATATAAGCTGTCCCTGGGGGAAGTCCAGTCTTTGCTGAAGTATGACATCTGTGAAATAATGTCCTGTGTACAGTACTTGTATTCAAGGAAGGATTTTTATGTTGCACTGTAGTGTTGCTGTTTGTTGCTCTTTTTTTCCTGTGGGTTTTTTTTTTTTTTTTTCCCCTCTCCTGCTATGAGTAGAGTGAAACTAATTCTGCACAAGTTTTTCAAAATCCTGTTTAGATGCCATAATGTTCCACTGTTAAAGGTAGGGGCAGAGATGAGATCCTTGTCTGGCTATGTGAGATGGTCAGAGATTGTTGCTGCAGCCCCTTGCAGGGAGTGTGCTTGGATGTACCTGAGGGGACTACGCTCTGTGAGGCCTCCTTGCTGCTGCATCAGAGCTCAGTGCTTCTTGGTGTAGTTGGCTGCTTTTTGTTAATAAAAAAAAAAAAAAAAAAAAAAGGGGCAGAAGAAAGTGTTGGAACTTGCAGCTTCTTAGTGACATAAAAATCTTCTCCAAAGTAATTGCTTTAACTACCTTATGCATGCAATTAAAAGTTCCACTGAAATACCTTTGAGGAATGTGCATATGCAATACAGTATTACTTCTTACAGTTCTGGGTCTGTATGTGGCAGCTCCTATTATTAAAGAGGATCTGAAAGATAATGCAAACGGAGTGTATGTTTAGATTACGATTGTGACAAAATTTCTTCTTCTGCATTTTCACTGATCAGTTTGCCCTGACTTGTGTGCTGTGCTGCCTGTGGCTCACAGCAACAGTGGAAGACAGGAGGTTCTCCAACAGGTTGCACTCTGTGAAGAAGTAATACAAATAAGGTTCCTAGAGTAGAATGTAAAATTCAAGGCTGAAATAAGGGGTGATATGGGTAGGCATAACTCTTGTTTCTTAATGATTTATTTTCAAGCTTGATGCTTTTATAGTACAGTGCTTTTTTGGAAAAACAAACAAAAAAATAGAATGAGATATCTGCAGATTTGCTCAAGTGGCACTCATAGTCGGCAGCATTGGTGTTCCCCTGTCCCGCATTACAGCTGCTCTGCAAAGGGGAACTCTTGGCTTTCACCAAGCTGTCGAAAGGCAGTTCTGCAGCGTGGGTGGTGTAGCTGAGCTCCAGGAAGTCTGTTTATGCCCTAACTCGGAGCCTCTGCTCAGGACCCTTGGTGGTGAAGTCAGCGAGCACCTAAGCAGAACTTCTTGAGATGTTCAGCTGTGCCCAAGCGTGTTTGTCTTGCGAGTAGGGAGTGGCTCCGTGCTTGTCCTAGTGCTCAAGCTCCCTCTGGATCCATAGATTAAATGTTCCCCTCTAACTCGTCTTGGAGCTGGGAGAACACAGTGTTCTCAGCATGTGTTTATGGAAGACGTATCAGATGGGCCATGCACAGAACACAACAGAGGCCACTCCTCCCATGCCTAAGTAATAGCTTAGTGGTTAGAACATTCCCAAAGAGCCAGGAGAGACTCCAGGTTCAGCTCCTCTTCCCCCTAGGGGATTCAAACCTGTGCCTCCTACGTGCCCAGGCTCCCGAGGTGAGAGAGTTGGGCTGCCTTTGCTCTTATTTCTGGGCTCTTATTTCTACACATTGCCTGTCGAACAGTAGAAAGTGATGACAATGTTCCTGTGGTTAAATAGCTTGGGTGTTTGGGGAGGAGGACTTGAAATCCCCTCAGGCTTATAAATGAATTGAACTTGAGCCTCTTCTGTCTTGTTTATGTGATCTAACTGCTGAGGGGAGAGAGACAGTGTCTAGGCTCGAGGTTGTGCTTCTGTGAATAGATGCAGGTGCCCCTTGGTGGCAGGCAGAAAACCCCAGCAGGAGTGAGAGATGAGACTGAAGATAGGCTCCTGTCTTCAGTACTTCCTGTTGCCCAATTTAGGTGGCCTCCAACTTGATTTGCTGTATTTATAAGTGACAGAGCTAGTCAAAGCTGCCTCTACTGTCTCTTCAGATATTTCAGATACTTCAGTCAACTTGCTGATTGACTGAAGCAGGAGCTCTGCTACGAGGTCCAGACACTGAGAAGGTGCTTGTTGTCCTGGACTTGTGTCTCTAGTGGTAAATTTAACCTTCCACTGAGATACTGTTTGCTTTAAAAACCATTTAAAGGCTTTTACGCTAGCCAACTAAAATGCTTCTGATGTGTTCCTGTGGTGAGAATGAACATAACACTTTCAGCCCACAAACAGTTGAAAAGGCAGTGAAGATATCTTTGGTATTTGTTTCTTGCAGCTGTTTATAATACATGGAGTGTCTCTAATGTATAAGGACAAAGTTCAATTCTCGAGTACAAGGAAGCACGTTTTTCTCTAGTAAGCTCCTCCTGAAAGCCAAAGACCTTCTCTCTTCCCAGTACAGCTCCAGACTTCCTCCTCCCACTTCACATCCCCTCACACTTGAGGGCACTGTAGCGTCAGTCTTCTCCTGCACTTGACTGCCTCTACAAGCTCTCGGTAGAAGTTTGAACCAGAACTGGGTGTCTCTTCAGCTTTTCTTTCTTTTTTAATTATTGTGGGGGTGTTTTCTCTATTCATATTTAATTTTAGAAGGACAAGTTCTGATCTAGAACTTACCACGAAAGGAGGAGGAGGTAAATGCTTAAAATTTCAGCATTGTACTGCTGAGTCTTATGCAAATAGTTTGGCACTTGGAAAGGAAATAATCACGCATTCAGGTGCACTTGCAAGTTGCTTTCAAAACCCAGGTGCAACGAGATGCAAATGCATAGCCCACACTAATGTGGCTACTAGGCTGAAACAAGGTTACAGAACCTGCAAGACGGTCTCGAGGAAGTGCAAAACAGTGTCAAAGAGCATTTAGCAATGCCTCCAGTGGAGCGGGGGGGTGAAGTTCAAGCTCTTCCTGAGGAGAACTGTGTGAATTCTTGTTGTTATTTAAGTTTTCCCATGCCAAGCTTTTTCACTTGACTGTACTATGCAGGAACTTGATCATTACCATTAAAAGAACGTGAAGTTCTTCCAAGTTGATATTGAGGCCAAATGAAGTAAGCCTCTAGCGAGTATGCAACTAGATGACATAACAGCATAGATTAAATGTGCAGAGGCCTTCTTGTTTCCCCATCCCCTAATTAGATCAAACAATAGGGGATGGAAATGCGTGGCTCTTCAGTGACACTGTGCTCCGACCGTGTTTAATAGACTTCACTCAAAGTAGGTCTGCTTAATCTTGTTGATGGCGGATGACTGTGTGGTCCTGAGACCCCAGAGGTGCTGCGGAGCTTTGGGACCTGGGGAGCAGACGAGTTTTTCTGCGCCCGATCTCGCCGGGTGTGCTGCAGCACTTCCCCTTCTCCTCGGGTGTTCCGCTCTAGGGTGTCTCCGTGTGACTCCATGTGAACTGCCGTGCTGGGCTTTAGCAAAACACTAGCTCATCTGTAAAACCTGGCCTGCGCGATTGCAGTGCAAGGCCTACCAGTGGGGAGTGAGCTGTCAGCTGTGGCACGGGTGACAGGTTTTAGCTTACAAGCCGGGGTGATTTTCGCAGGCGTGAACCTGCTCTGCAAGGGGTACTTACTAGTGCTCGCTTTGCCTTCCGTGTTAATGCACGCTCGCAGGCTGAGGTGTGTGTCCCACCATCTTCTCTTCACGTACTTAAAAGATTTTAGAAGGGAAGGATATGTAGTAAGCACAAAGCATGAAGTGGTGCTGTTGACAATTATTGGTTTAAACTGTTGGCAGCAGATTAAAGAAGATGGCAGATGATGGCAACTTCTTTCCCTGTATTCCCACAAGACCAGGCATATATGTTTATTTGCCACAAGTGAGTTGCACAATTTCTGGGGTGACTCTTTAGTGACCTCCTAGTCATAAAACTTTTATGAATGTCAGAAACCTAGGGTTATAAATGCTGAGCTTCAAAAAGGTGTTTGGGGCTGCTTTTGTTTGTTTTGGCCTTGTTTCTGGACTAGCTAGCACAGAAGTGAAGCTTGGCCTGCTGTCAGGGCAGCCGGGCTTCCTCTGTCCTGGTTCTTTCCCTCGTGTGAAGTTGTGATCTTCAAAATATCAGAAGGACAAATGAGCAACAAAAAGGAAAACAAAAAAGGTAATCTTTCCTTTTAAGATTAAGTTATCGGTGTCCTTGAAAGGAGGAACAGATTCCAGTCAGTGCTTTTTTTTTGGATTGTTACTATGGAACTGGGGAGAGCTGCGGTTAGTGCAAAGTGGAGCCTAGCGAGGCTGTGTTTGCCTAGCAAAGTGTGCTGCCTGTGTCGGTCTTCTCCACCCTGGAAATGTTGGAATCCCCCAGCTTAAACTATGTAAACATCTCTTGGTTTAACCTATCCCATGGTGCTGGCTCGTTCCTTTGTGGACCGGAGGTGCTAGCCAAGGCCTTCCGAGTCATTAGGCCAGTTGTGTGGAAAAGGGGCAACTGCTTTAAAGGCTTTTATTTGGTCTTGTGCCTGGACCAACAGAGCCCAGGAAGAGCAGAGCTGTAAAGCAAGAATAATGAACTTTTGGGGCTCTTATGGTTTATATTGGTCAAGTGCTAATTTGTGAGCTTCATCTCCTTACAGAGTGACAGGTTGGTTGGAGAACACCCTCAAAAACGCATAGCTTTGTGTGGCTGTGTGTTAAAGCAGTAGGGAAGGAGGTAAAAATAAAGTGGAGCTAACAGTGACACAATGCCCTAAAATCGAGGCTATTTTCTTACAGTGTCTCATGCTGCGAAGGAATCATGTTAAATCTTGCTCTGCGTACGCAGATCTTTTTCACCCCGCAATGCAACACCTGCCCTCCTGAAGCCTTTGCGTTCCTGAATCTCTGGAAACGGTGTCCCAGTTTTTATGCTGCTCAGGAGTATTTGCCTCATGTGCAATCAGTTCAACATCTCTGATTTCCAGACTTCCCCCCTCTTCCCTCCGCCAGGAATACCTAATCCCCACGGACCTTTCATGGGTTTTAGTGCCGGTGGCAGCGGCGAAACCTCCCCTCACGTGAGGCACCGGGGCTGGCTCGGCTCCACGTCCCGAGCCCTCACGCGGTGTGTCTGCCCGCTCGAGCTGCTTCCTGCCTACAGAGGAGGAAAGCAAACACCCCAGGAAACCAGCGCGCCGCTTTCCAGAGCGGCTCGCTTCCCCTTGCCGCGAGAGCCTGCTCGCCTCTGTAGCGACCGTGCAGGTGGGCCCTGCCCAGCCACGCGCCCGCAAAGGGCTTGCTCCTCTGGGCCTGCCTCCGTGTCGGATTTTCCACTTTGGGGCTGTGTGAATGCAGGAATGCAGTCCCTGCCCTGGAATAGTTCTTACAGGTGTTACGTTTCTCCAGCAATCTTGGATCTAAAGACGAAAAGCGTTTCTAATGTGACAGTTATGAAGTAATATAAACTGCACAAACAGGCACTTCTTCAGTAAAATGATTTTGATTCGTTTTCTAAAAGAGCTTCATACCGAGATTATTTTGTTATTGTCACTGCAGTTAGAGCTTCATAGTAAATCATTAAACTTGTCAGCTTCAAATTCTGCTAATAACCTTTAAGATAATATCTTTATTTCTGCAGCCTTTGCCAGCTTGGTACTACATTCACATTCCTGTGTCCTTCTGTTGAAAGCTATTTTCTATGTTGATTTGTTTTAAGGAGAGAAGGAGAATGTAATCAAGACTAATTTTGCAAGAACTTGGCACATAAGTATTTCCTCTGACTTCTCAGGGCTCCATACTGAGAAGATCTCCATTGGGTTTTTTTTTTTTCCTCCTCTAAAATACTCCATATGCTGCCTCCTTCAGCGATATGGAGATGGGCCTAACAGTTGTGGCATGGGGCTGGTTCCCAGCTTTGCTGCTCTGGTTCGCTGTGTGATCTAGGACAAGTTGCGGCTCATTCTCCATGTGGCCACCTGTAAAATGCGAATATTGCCCGTGACACTATAATTTCAAGCTATGTGAAAATTTGTTAGGGAAAGTAATAGAGTTATTAACTTTTACACGCTACTGCACTTTGGAAAACTCCTTTAGTATAACTTAATTTTGAGGAAAAAATATGTGAGATGGAATAAGTACGCCTAAGAGATGGGGTGTTTTTTCCTGACACTGTGAAGAGTGCTGTGGTTCTGATATTTGCCTCTTCACTTCATTAACTCGGAAGTGGTTAAACATTTTGTTCAAACTTCCAAAGAAACCTGATTTAAGTTGGATAAGGGAAAAAGAGCATGAGTTACAGAAGGGATCAGAAATAACCATTTAATGGTTATTTCCTTAGAATCCTAGAACACTTGAATTTCTTGGTTAGATATTTTGATCTTCAGCATACAGAGCTTTTTCTTTCTCCTTGCCACAGAAATATAGCTAGCTTGGCAAGCGAGGGAGCCATTTTAGGAGTGCACAACAGTACTGCACAGTGTCTGCGGACACAAAGGATAACATACTGAGAGCATAAGAGCGAGCAGCATTCGGCCAAACTGCGCTCTGGCCAGAGAGCTTGGGCTTAATTTAGTCAAGCAAGCTGCCCGAAAACAAAGCCTAACAGACCTTTGCCTGTCTCGATTTGTTCCCCACCTGCTTCACGGAGCGCTCCGTACGGGGCTCTCCCTGTACAGCATTCCCGAGGAGCGGAGACCTTCGGAGCAGAGCCATGCACGAGCAGTGCTTGCACGTTGCGCCTTGGCCTGTTCGAAGGGTGCGCTTTAATGCGCGTGCTCTGCTTGTGCTTTGTGCTTCAGCCATCCCCATGCCATGCCAGGGCTGCAGGAGGACAGGCGGCAAATGCCGCGGCTGCCACTGCCTCGAAGCCCCTGCAGCTGCAAAGCCCCCCCTCTGAACCCCCTATGCTCTTGTGCTGCTGGTTCGCGCCTTTTCTAGCAGGTAGAGTAACAAAGTCAGAGTAAATGTTTGCAGCTGCTTCCAGAACTTCTGGTGTTGTGTGCAAGAATGGAAGGGCAAAGCTGAGCGATATTTTCACTTGCATAAACGTCTTCTCTTGTGAAATTCACATGCATTTAACATGGGGAGCCTGGCCGATCACGGCAGCTGTTTAAAATAGCAAAGCAGATGGAGCAAATAGAAAGATTTACCGCACAGCTTGATCTCTTCCCCTGGAGCAGCCATCCATCATCCGCGCTGCGGAGACAAACAGCAAAACAAGTTTCCCTTCGCGCCGCGATTGGGCCGGCGCGCGGCAGCCCCGCGCTACAGCCTCGCCATTGGCCCGCCGGGAACACACCTCTGGAATCTGTTTATTTCCTAAAAATAAGATACCCTCTCCAATATTTCCTCTAGAGATCTCTCATGTAGCACTTGCCATCCAAATAAACTTGAGCTAACCTCTTTGGAACTGCCTTAACGTTTAGCCGAATGGCTGGGATGAGATTTTTTTTCTTCCCTCCTCCCCTCCTCTTTCTCCAGAGTACAATGAGGCCTGTGTGAGTTGCCTAGGTCTGTTGTCTGTATTTTTCTGGGTAGGTATATATGATATTGAATAACTATCTTGCATCTTAATTAGAGCTGAAAGTTGTTTTTCAGATTTCAAAATGTGCTAGTGTGGGCTTATATTGAGAGCAGTTATTCTTTTAAAGCTATTTTTATAGCTGTTCTGTAAAATTCTGCCTGCAGTGGCAAATTGTTTGCCTCAATTCTGTAAATGCCTAGTAACTTTATTCCTGATCCATCTAAGTTATGGCTTCACTTTTTATTGAAAACCATTTAAATAGACCTTGGATTTTCTTGCCAAGTGAGGAGTTTAAAACCATAACGTTCTGAGATTCAGTGACCATTACAGAAGGAGAGATCTGATGAGCTGCAGTGAGTGTTCCAGCTGAGTAAGTATGAGGCGTTAACCAAAATCCATCCAAATTCATTAACCTACCTCCTCCTCAAAAAAAAAAAAGAAACAAAAACAATTTTGGAGAGGAAAATTGTATGGAAAATATGTACTAATTCTGCTGTGGTTCATGTGGCTTGTGTATGATACAGAACCAGAAGGCTGTGAAAATCTAGTTCATGAAACAGAAACTTGGGTTTTTTTGTTTTTTTTTTTTTTATTTACATCAAGAAACCAAGGTTTGGACAAAGCTTTAGATGCAAGAAAATTGGTTGCAGAATTATTGACTTGAGAGGTTACTGCCCTGAGAGATGCAGAGGAGAATGGGAAAGGAAATGGTGATTGGAGGAAAGACCTTAGGCAAGAGAAGCTGATCACCAGAAAGCCGTTTAAATCCACATTTGGACTTTTCTGAACAATCTTTCTGGTTTTGGTAAATTTTGCAATAAATAGTCTGCAGAATCCTGCATTACCACAGCCCTTATAGGGAACAGAGGCATAAATTAATTTAGAAAGGGATTTGGACAAATTTCTGGAGGATTATTCCATGAATGACTGTAAAATGTGAAGGGCTTTAAGTCAGGAACTCTGCAGGAACTCTGCAGTCGCTCGTTTTCAGAGCTGGGAAGGATTATTGCAGCTGAGCTGCTTCTTGCACTGCCCTTTCATTCCTGCTGGGAGTGGGATCATGGTCTGCAGGAATACTTAATAACTACTTAGCTACTCTTCTATAATGCTACCTGGTAATTTATACTTACACATCTGTATTCCAGTGTCTAAATGGTACTTATCATCCAGGTGAAGTCGGCAAAATACATCAGCACTCATTAAAGTTGTTTGCAGCAACTTTTATCAAAGAGAGGTGAATAAAGTATTAGAATGTCGGCACAACATATCAAGAAAAAGACAGAAATGTGCATGTTTGTATGTGTTTCTGCCAGCCTGTTTAAAAAAAGAAAAAGAATCCTGGAGAAATCTGGAAAATTGCTGCTTATGAATTACTAGTTGCAGGAAGACAAGTTGTCATAATTTCAAAATTTCTTCTAGGGACTCTGTATTTGTTCTCAATAATACATGTCCATCCATACAATACTATCTTCTACTCTTAGGTGAAACAGAGTTTTTATGTTGTGTGCTAGCTCCTGAGAAAAAATAGTAAGGTCTTTGAACCTCCATATGAGTTTCTGATCAGAACTGGGTAACGCTTTACTCCTTCTATGCAGTGTGAGTTGAGATTTATGACTATTGTTTCTCATCTACAAAGTAGACAAATTTTCTGCTTGATTAAATATTGTCTGTTCATATTTGCTGCAGTAGGAACTATAATGAAAAGAGAGGAAAGTATTGATAGATCATGATATATTCAAACTCTTCTCCTGTGGTAGATCCTGTCATCCCATCGGAAGAAGTAACGTGTGCTGGAGAGCATGTTGACTCTTATCTTTGTACAGTTGCAGTTTTACAAATTCCTTAAAGACCTTGATACCTGCTTCTCCTACGTGGACCTGTTAAGTGTAACATCACTAATCTCCAGCCAAGGCAAATTATTGACTTCCATAACAGAAAAAAAAGATGTAATTTCAAAGCTAGAAGCATAAGACCGTGTTGAATTAGTTGGTTTTGTTTGTTTTTGGTAATGTTTTAAATAGGGTTGTTGGGGTATCTGAAGATGCTGATAGGAAAGAGTTTAGTTGTGTGGTTTTTGTGTTTGTTTTCTCTCCGGAGGGACTGTCACCATACGTTTGACCGAAGCAGAACAACATTTAGCTCTTTTCTACAACTAATCTTGCTGATCTTTTCTTTATGGTTTATAAAGCGTTTCTGGATTTTGTCAGGTCACTAATTATTTTCAATACTTAAAAGATGAACTGGAGCTTAGCACTTGCATTATGGGAGGAATCCTTAGCTTGCAAAAGGCTCGAGAACCAAGACTGTGTCTGGAACTTGAAGTTCAGAGTCCTTTACAGAAGACAGACTTATTTGTTTTGTAGGAGATGAATATCCCTAGGCCATGGATCAAACTTCCATAGAAAAAAATGTATGAAAGTATTTAATCTGATTTATGTATTTATTTACTTCCTGTGCAAGTCCCTGAAACTGAGACTAATATAAAACCTACAACTTTTTTTCTTTTTAGATATTTCCTTCTGGTTCTTCATTATCTAGGGTTCATTTGCTACAGATTTTGTTTTGTTTTTGAGGTTCTCTTGGATGTGTGTTTTGATAACCCGAATTATTATTTGTGTATGTGTATACACAGACATATACATATGTATGTATGCAAAATATGCAGTGAGTTGAGACTGCTGAGTTGTGTAGCATTTCATGTTTTGTCGCATTTACTTTATTAAGTAAAATGCCATCTGAGTAACACAGAGCGCAGACAAAAACAAGTCAATGTTTAGCAGTGGTTTCTGTGGTCTATAGGAATGTGTTTGCATTGCTTGTAAACAGCCTCCTAGTGCTGTTCTCGCTGGCCTGTGTTAGGGCAGTTGTTATATTTTATATTTCTTGCCCTGTGATTGTCTTTGCATTCAAAACCAATTTATTTTTTCCTTAATCACTGAATTTTAATCTTGGAATACCTCGAATGTGTGAGTTCCCCAGAGTTAAATACAAGAGGTTTCTCTCTCTTTCTCTCCCTCTGTTTCTCAAGCAGAGGACACAAGTGTCAGCCTGCCTTGGTTCGTCCCTCAACCTCTGTGCAGCCAAGATTTTTGACTTTGAAAAATTGGAATGGGCATCTCTGCTATAGTTGAGAGATGAACCAACTAGCTCCCTGTGCTGAGAAGAGGAGGAAATAATGTACAAATGCTAAAGGTAAAATTTGAGAAGTGCAAATTTCTCTTGAGCGTAAATTTAATTCCTCCTGCTAAACCCTCAAGCAGAAAGTGGAGATGTTTGAATATGGATTTTTTTTGTCTTTAGAATGTAGAACAGGCCTTTTTTCCTTGAATGAGGGAAACATTTAGTTCTGTGCTTTTCCAGGATCTTTTGTCCTGCAGCTCAGGGAACAGGCAGAGCACAAACATTTAATGAGTTCAGGACATGGGAGGGTGCCTGTTGTGTCAGCAATAAAACTACATTAAAAAAAAAACCCACAGGTTTATCAAATGTGTATTTAGTGTTATGTATGGTTATGTAGCAGTGTCAGCAAGCAGCCAGTTCATGTTAGTTTTATCAGCTGGTGCTAACCATTTTTTATAGCAAGCGAGCAAGCGGCCATACCTAGAAATGGAGATGGCACCCAGGTAGGAGCTGATTTCTTAAGAACAACAGAAGTTTTCAGAGAATCCAGGGTAATAGTGTCTCTGTGTGTGTATGTTTTAAATTCTCCCCTATTTCTGTTGGGGCAAGATGTGAGCTTTCCATGGTATTGTGAGCAGTCTCCTCTGGAGCGATGGGGAGGGAGCAGCAATTCCTGAGTTACACCAGTATTCTGTACAGTGTCGTGGCTAAATGTATATTAACAGTGTTTGCTTTGGTAGGAAAAATTGGGAAACCTGTCTTAGTGGCTGTTGGAATCGAATTGCCCTGTACTGCTGGGGTATTGCACTTTGTGTGATATCCTTTTTTATTTCGTGTTCCTTGTTAAAATAAATCTTAAGCCTGCTGTGATAAATGACTGAACAGGAAACACCTTGGTACCCTCAGTACCTTAAAATAAAAGGTGAAAAAAATCCTTGCCAAAAGGAAGCCGATAAATAATTGGCTTCTGCATAGAGGGATTGGGCTGACTTTTTTACCATTCTGCCTTGAGTTGAAAGTAGGGCAAAAGATGCAAGTGTTTAAGTCACAGCAAAAGCTCTAGCTCCTGTAGCTTTTAAAATCTCTGCTGTCTTTACATACGCAGACAGGTGGTTCATAACCCTCCTTGTTGCAAAGTTGAAGGAAAAGAGAGAAAACATCCAAAGTCACTGAACTAAGTATAAAAAATTACTTCAAAAAAAAGATACAGATGACTGACGTAATGCTTGAGATAACTAAACCTGAACAGGAGAAAATGTTGCCTTTAGTTTGCTTTGGGGAAGAAGTGCATGACTGAAGAGTTTAAGTTGGTTGGTAGGTTTGTAGATCAAATGGAATACGGAAACCACCGTACACTGAGATAAATTTGGGTATTTCTGTACCTTTCAGGACTATATATATATATATAATACTACAGTGCAAAATTTTTCTGTCAGGCTAGAATTCTATTCCTAAAGTTCTTCTCGATCATACCCACAGCTATTACTGTGACCCTGTTTTGGGAGTCAAACAGTTTTTACCTGAATTTCTTTCTAAATTAATATGACTTTGCATTATTTTGTAGGCAATGTTATGTGCAAAAAAGGTGTATTGAAAAGAAGAGTTTCCCTTTAAACAGTTGCATCATATGAAAACTCTGCAGCAGTTCCAGGTATTGCCTTGGGAGTGGGAGGGAGCCATCAGATCAGTTGTGACATGAAACAGGGGAAGAACATATCTTTACAGCTGGAAAATGAGTGTAAAAGTTGTTGTTGACTAGATTTTCTGGAGCCTAAGAGCCTGTGGTGTGTAAAGAAACAGCTTCTTGTGAGGAAATTACTCCTGCACACGAGGGTGCCAGCTGCAGTGGGTGGGACTGGAGCCTGTGCAAACCGAGGCAGGCACTGTTGGCTCCAGGATCGTTCACACCATCTAAATTAAGTCTTGCTGAGCGTTAGGATACTCTGTTCAATCACATGCTAACCGTGATCCCTGCTGCGGGCACTGGCTGGTCGTGTCCTGAAAATGTAAACTCCAAAATTTAGTCAATGAGGAGTTTAGGATTCCTCTGGTATCCAGCTTAAACCTTTGGGCGTTTTTGGTGCGGGAGATTATATAGGTCAGGGAATATCAGGAGCTGAGAAAGGAAGTTCCTGTATTTGCACACGCTGTGTCCGATCTCTGGCGGGGCTCTGCTTCATTGTTGGGATCTATTTATGCCTTCCTGCAAGTTCTGGAAATGCTGAAGCTGCAGAAACGAGAGCGTGCTCCCGAGCAACTATACAGCATGTTCTGGCTTAATTGCTTTCATCAGCTTTCTGCTGCACGAAAGCTGGGTGCTGTGTTTATTCATCGTGGCGGGGGAAAAACAGCTTGTAATTATGCTCTGCCTTACTCACACGTAAGAGGTAAATCTGAATATGTTACAACCCTTCATAGGACTGTCTGAGCATTATGAACAATTTAACAGGAGGCTGAATGGGCTTTGCAGCAGCAATTAAAGTACAGGCCTTTCAGTGCTGCTTCAATGTCTGCAGCTTCAGACTTAATAAGAGCAATTGCTTTTCAGAGCTTCACAGAATACCTGTTTGCTTCACAATATTAATTAATTTGGTGTTAAGTTGAAAACTCCAACCTGCTGCAGGTTACGGAGGGCCAAGGACTTGACCTCCCCCGGGAATCCCGTGTTGGCTGGTTGGAACAGTTGGACATTAAAGGAAACGGCCATGCAGTGTTGGCACTCGTTCAGACACTGGGGTAAAAATAAGCTGAGAGCCTGAATGGCTTGTAAACTTCTGAGCTGTCCTGCCTAGGCCGGCTGCATATGCTCTTAGCTTGCATGTGACGACTAAGTATTGCACAAGACAGACAGTTTCCAGGTGGTCTGTTCGGCTGCTAAGTGGTTGCCTGTAACGATGGGCGAGTGCTGGCTCAACAGAAGACACTGCTGCTAATGCATCCCTGGGATAGCAAAATAGCAAGAAATTTAAATTTCATTTTCAGCTTAAAAATACACTTGCATTCAAAACAGTAAATCAGAGCTTAACTCAAATATGAGTAAAGTTAAAGTATTTGCATTGAAAGCATTTCTAGCATTTCTCTAGAACATTTCCGAAAGTGATGCTTCTCTCTTAATGCCATTGACTGAATGTCCTTTACTCAGGCTTCTGTTTTAATGATAGAGCATTATTCTTCTGTGCAGGAAGCACTGTTTATAAGACATCTAAAGTTAGGTTCAAATCTTAGGACCACTTAAAATCAGGATTTCAAAGGTTTTGATACTCCTGGGAGTTTTAGAAGGTTGTAGCTTTAAATCAGTTTTATAAGTGGCTGTAAAGTAACCAAAATGTTCAAAAGAGGAACAGAATCTGCCTTAAAATACTGCAGAAAAAATACCTCCCATCTCCTAAACAAATATTTAGTCTTAATATGCTTTGTGGAGCATTTTATATCTCAGAATGTTTCCTGTTTTTGGCAGATGGCTTAGCTCCAGGAGAGCTTTAACATTGTCAGCTTTGTTCTTGCCTTGTGCGCCTCGCTCATGACATTTTCCTTCTCTTCATTACTCTGTAGTATATGCCACCCTACACTTTCTTTCTTCTTCCCAGCACATCTCTGTTGTTTTCTTTTTTTCTTCTTTCTTCCCCATGTATGTAAGCTATTCCACATTATTACATTGCTGCAATGTCCAGACCATATATGAAACAAGATTTTATCTTTCTGTCCCATTAGCTCAGAATTTTGCTCAGGCAAAAATGGGGTCTTTGGGGTCTAGCTGCTCTAGAGCTTCATTTTCTTTGGGGGGTGGAGAGAGGGCACCTTTCCATACGGCTTTGTTTTGTGAGTGCTTTGGCATACAGCAGTCCTATAGAGGCACAGGGGATACTAAACGTTAATTATTTTATTCCTGGGACTAACAGAAGAAAAGCATAGGTCTGAGTAGGACAATAAAATCACATCTCTGTGCTCTAGCATCCTCACTCCAAAGCAGTTCAAGATCTCCTACTACTTTCTTGCACATCCCTTCAGTCTCCCTCCCTTTTTTTTTCTTTTCATAGCCGGTTTCTTGTCTGCCTTGTACCACATTTAATCCTGTCTGTGGCTGGTGTCCCTCCTGTCTGGACCTGCGTCTCAGAGGGTTCTTGGGCTTGAAGACTGATCTGTGTAAGACTCTTTTGTTCTTCTGTTTGGGGAATTTCCATTCCCCGTGTTGTCATTCCTTCAGACTCCTTTTGGAGTGTTGTGGCCCAGGCTCTACTACTCACCCATCGGGTAACCAGCTATACATTTCTTCAGTTATCACCAATATATTTATTCAAAGCTAGACAATATGACTGGAATCTATATCTCTTTCGGCCTTGTTTACTATGAAATACCTTTCAAAACAACAACAAAGTTTAAGCAAGCCTTATTCTGTAATGAGCAACTCACTTGTCTTGCCCGCTTCAGAGTCATTTCTGTGATTGCAGCACATTAAATCTTTCTCATATTACATTTTAAGGGATCTATTCTGCAGCAATATCTTCATTTAAAAAATAAACACAGAAAAAATCTCATTATTACTAATTTGCTTCGATGACAGCGCTGTACTGTTGCGAGAGGCAACACTGTACCAAAAATATTAAGACCTTAAGCCTTAAAGCTGGTAAGTTAGTAGCCTGTCAAATACGCTGTTCCAGAGACAGCTACTGTGCTGTCACCGAGAAGACCCAGCTTACATTTTTGTGAGCAGACAATTAGCATGAATTGGTTGTGTTGCCAAAGTCTTCTGCTTAGCATCCAGGCGCAGCCTTGACAGCGTTTTGGAGCCTGATTTGATGTGTTGCTGGCCAAAGGGGGACTTTGTTCTAGCAGCAGTTTTTAAGGTGGGCTGAAGACAACGTCATTGTGACAATAACCACAATTGGAAGCACAATCTCCCATTGGAGAATTTTCTCCTGGTTGTTACCATTTGGAGGGCAGAGATTTCTGTGGAACTGCTAATAAAGTACTTAAAATGTAAACACCAACTATGTGGAGCATACAGTATAGGCTTAGACATGGATCGGCACAGCAATTATAATGCATTCTTACTAGTTGTGATATCCCTAAAAGCAAAAGGAGGTTAGAATTACTTTGTCAAGCAAGTTTGTGGTATCACAGCCTATGCAGGGACAATAGAGAGCCTCAGATAAGATTAACCTGAAACTCTTCAGGCAGCCTGCACAGAAAGTGGAATGTCTTTTTTTCCTTTTTTTTTTTTTTTTTAATTTTTTTGTTCCTTTCCTGTCTCTGTAGACAGATGCACTTTGTGCGCTCTTTGCACATGATGTCTTGCCTAGAGCCTTTTCAAGAAGCAGCTCACCTTTCTTCCCTGATGGATGGTGGGCATCCATCATAGGATGCCCACCATAGGCCACCTATGCTATGATTTTTCTCCATCTTCCTTCCCTGTCCTATGGCCCTTAGATTTGGCAAGGTAGAAAACTCAAAAAGGTCCTTTCTTGTTTCAAGCAAGATCTTTCTGTGGCTACTGCCTTTGGGTACTGTATCCTCTCTGCCTATGTCTGGATCAGCTCTCTTTTTGCATCAGGTCCCATTGTCTTCTCTTCCCCTGCAAAATATATAGACCAAGAAGGATCTAGTAGAAGAGCTGAGGGAAGTGTTTAGATGGTTAGGTCAGGTTAGATAATTATGATACATTGATTTGATCTCTTGTATATGAAGGTCATAGAGTTTTGTCTTTTCCCCAGAAGCCATACCTATTTGCATCTTTGAGAAAGATCTCTAATCTTGCATAAAAAAGTCAAAGGAGTCGCATCCATCTCCCATAGTGAGAGTTTTCAGTGTTTAATATTTTTTCCAGGAAATAGTATCTCTTCAAACTAGGTGTGTGTGATATTGGATTCCATTCATTGCAGTTTTAAGTTTATTTATCAATGTGAAAAATCTATCTTCTCAATTCTTTCTCTTTTTCAATTAGATGTACAAATATAAGGATTTTTGTGTAATGTATATATTATATATATGTATGTGCATGTGTGTGTGAATATGTGGGGAAAAAAGCACGCTATCTTTCCACTTAAATTAGTTCAATAGACCTTTTTTTAATGCTAGGAATCATAAGGTCCCTTTTCCTTAACAAGGAAAGTCCCTTTTGACCAAATCCTTTTTGATACCATAAAAGTCATATATTCATATATTCTTAAAAAGTCAGATCACCGTAGTATAGGATGGAAAAGTTGTTCTTTGTTTTACCCGAGATTCTTGTTTTTATACGTTTGAGGTAGCGTTAGCTTTCCCGGCAGCTGAGCTGCACTGTAAGCGCATACTGCAGTTACCCCAAACCCAATATTCTTTTTGCAGAGGGTGCTCTACAGAATTCCCCTTCTCTAATTAATTTCCTTTTCTGTAGGCAAAGCCTCTCTGTGGCGTTTTGGCTTTGCCGCCTGCCTCGGTCTCTCTTCCTCAGTCACCAGCTCCAGGCGTAGGATCCTTTCTGTGCTGGTGAGAGGACGAGGGACAGCATCCAGCTGCCGTCTCGATATGCGTTGCCCCGAAGCAGACAGGGATTCCTGCGGAGCGGAGCAGCCGGGTTTGCTTCCTCCGCCTTGCACGCTAAGCCCCCGGGTGCGAATCACAGCGAGAGGCATCTGTGCTTTTCCATGTCGACCTCACGCTGCCATAATCCTTTATAACCTTCAGATCTCTTAACGTGGGGTATGCCTTGCATCTTGTTTCCCTTTCCTGTCTTTGTATAGTCAATTATTTCTATCGGGGAGTAATTTAATTATTTCTATCAAAGAGAATAGTTGCAAGTTTCTTTCTTAAGAATTGCATTCCCTGTGGTGTTTTTTTGTTTTTTTTTTTTTTTTTTTTTGTGATTCCATATCAGATCTCCAGTTTGAGAACATTTAGAAGCTGAAGTTTGTTCTCTTAGGTTCCTGCAGTCCTTATGAGCTTTGTACTCTGTTCAATAAGCACTTTCTTGCTCCCATAACTCAGATCCTCCTTCTGTGCAGAATCAGCGAGTCAGGAAGGGGTCTGCAGTGGAATCCCACTTGAGGTGCCTTTCCGTACTGACAGGGAGCGATGGCCGCTCTTTCAGCCTAAGACAATTTCTTGTTCACATCATGGTAGTGTGATCTAGAGGTCTTGCTAGCTTGCTTAAACCCAGGATGATAACCTGCCTTCAAAGCTGCTGCCCTGCTGTGGAAGGCAAGTTAGGAAGACTTGCTGGGGAGAAGGCACATCAAACCGATTTTGGCTATCAGTCAGGTTTTATCTTCCAGGCATTTAGAAACTGTTTGGGGCGCTTTGGGGGGTTTTCCTGACTGTTTTTGGTTCCGTTACAGGGATTTTTCAGGAATTGAAATTCAACGAACTGAACGGGTTCCTTTTTTATTCCCTTCTTTAAATATAAGCACAATATTTCTTGTTTCTCTTTTTGTGCAACCTCATCCATCCTCCATAGATTCTTAAAAAAACCACGCAGCCACTGGAGTAATTTTTTAAATATATATTAATGTGAAATTAACAAGCCCCAGTTAATTGAAAAATATATAAATTATTTAAATTCCTCATAGCTTGACTGACTTTTCCTAGTCTGACCAAAAAAGGGACATTCAGATGAGTTCATATGAGTAACTGTACCTCTTTATTGTTTATCACTTTGCTTAAATTTCTTATCTCCAAATTTCAAAATTTCTCCTTGTAATTTCAGATGAGGAGAACAATAGATGCTGTAATACTGGACCTCCTGAATTCCTGAGGTTTTGGCAGGCTTGTCCCTGTTCAGGGATATATAGGTGTGTGTTCAAGGTATAGCCATCTTTGCTTTTGCAACAACATCTTGTTAGGCCTGGATTGTATATGCAACTGGGAATAATAGCTTTAGCAAAGAACATAAGTTATTTTTGGCTGATAATGATATAGAGCAAAATAAGCAAAGCCAGCACGGATATTGTCATTTTGAATTGAAGTGTAAACAGAAGCTTCAGACAAGGATTTTTATCAAGATAGTATCAGGCTAGTTTGGTCTTGATACTTGAACTCCTTAACTGGATGTTTGATGGCTTCTACTGATCTTTTCCCAGAGAAGTAGCTGGGTGCTCTTTATGTGCCTTGACTTATTATTTGGGTCTAATGAAAGAGCAGGAAGTCGGTTATGGCTTTTGTAGCTGAGAGCTGTTTCCTTGTCAGGAAAATGCTTTTATTTAAAAGGTAGGTATTGTGTGCATACATATTCACACATTCTGTTATGACTAACATGAAAATGTTTGACTGCTTGGCTGGTTTAAAGCCAGATCTTAGAAATACAAGCCTTTTAGCCATTTTTTTATAGAAGCAGGGCTTTAAATACCATAATGCATTTAAAGAGTACAGTAGTCTCTGTGCTTATCAGATAGCTGTGAATTGTGTAGAAAAGTTTCAATAACTTACATTGCCTGCTTAATTATAGGAATATGTTCAGATATTTTAAGATCTAGATTTTTTTTCTGTGTAGTTAAATCCAAACTCTCAAAGTATTTTTATATGTGTATTTTGCTTCTAGTCTTTTAACATATATGTGTCTAACTAAAGAAGAAGAGAAAACAATATCCTTTCCATAGCATAAATGGTTGCAACTTATTGATACATTACTTTCCTACTTCATATTCTTTAAACTCTGTTTCAATCTACCACAAAGTGCTTTTATAGCCACCCCTCATTGCTGATGTCTCGTCATGCTTACCAGGTGAGTTTAATAGTATTCTCCAGGGGTCGTGTGGCTTAAGCCCAGGCCAGAGGACCCGCAGGTCAGGACAGCACCTTGTCACCAGGGCTACTCCTTGAACTTTTGATGTTCCTTGCTGCTACAGCAACTGATCAGGGCTTCCCTGATCAAAACAAACCAGTAACTGCCGAGTTATTGGCATGGGTTACTGCTTGCAAAGCAGTAGGCAGATGTGCTAAAAGGATGGCATTTCTGGAAATAGCCTCATTGGCTTCTAGATATTAAACCACAGTTGCAAAATGGGTGACTCGTACTGTAGCTCACAATCAGTTTTACTTGCTTAAAACTGCAGTGTAGCTGTGCTAGCTCTCGTAGCTCACGTAGACAAGGCCTGAACTTCCAAGTTAGCAGATAAAACTTCCTCTACCTCTCCCCTGCCTTTTTCTCCTCCAAGAGGAGCACATCATGCAGGCTTTCCCTGTTGCTTTAAAGAGACCATTACAAATCCATTTAAATTTTGATGCTGGCAATCCAGCATAGGTTTTCTGAGCAGCAGCAATCAATGTCTCTCGGCTAATTTGTTTAGACAAATTAAATACTTTATTCATATTGAAGAAGTATTTCAACATGGCCTTTCCAAAGATTAATTACACAATATACCGCAATGTCGTGTATCGTTTTGAGCTGTTATCACACGGTCGGTAGAGCAAGCAAGTTTCCATGTTTCTGAGGTTTTGATATGTCAAATTCTAGCACTTCCTCATTGTACCCAAGCACTGCAGAGAAAGCCATTTCCCCTTCATGCTTGGATTATGCCTCTGTCTGAAACTGTATTATTACAGTTGAGGTTAAGTACTTTTAATTTTAGTCTCTATTACCATATCTGAGAAAGAAGGGTGGCAGTTCCTTCAGCAAACAACCTGCGGGAGCAAGAATAGTGGTCAAGAGACTGGTTCTTGAGTTTCTTTCCCTTCTTCCTCATTTTTACTAATTCTGAGGAATTGGCATTTTGAAAATAAGTTGATGCCAGTAATTCAGCAATCTGGTTTAAGCTACGCAGTACTCATAGGTAGCTGTCAAGATCAAATTCTTAAGTTTCAGACTTGGAGATTTCCTGTTAGCTGTCCTGACGTACTTGCAGGTCTGGCACATGGAGCCTCTATTATCTTTCTGCGTTTATTAGAATGAAGATTAGAATTTTGTCTTATTATAATACACTCCTACGGTGACTCTTATCAGATGTTATAGGGCTTACAGCTTTCACAAGGAAAGTGCAGCAGTAGCTGTTCCCAGGCTGACTTGATAATAGTGCAGCAGTGGCAGCATGTGTGTGTATACGTGTGTGTGTGTGTGTGTGTGTGTATATATAGCTTTGGCTATCATTCTGCTTTGCAAATGCTCTGCCATACATACTCAAACCCTTCAGATAAGAGCTAGTTTGTGCACTCATGTACATATATGTATACTGGCTTAGAAGCAGCTCATTATTGATACAGTTTTATCTCTTTCCTGTTTAAGCCTTGTGTAAATAATGTTCAAAAATGCACACACAGTTTTGCCATAGCTAAACCAAAGTCATTTTAAATAACTGGTAGCGATTTAGCTACAAATATTTCATATATGGCTAGAAGAAAGCTCAACAGAGCTTGTCTCTTCTCACAGGGTAGTTACCTTCTGAACTTGGCAACTAGGGTGAACGAATGCTTACTGATTCCTCCTCATTTCGTGGACTCTATAGTAATAAAGCAGGCTGCAGTCGAGGACTGAGAAGCATCAGTCAAGCCTTCTTACTTGTGATCAGCTACTGGCTTCAGTTGGTGTAATCATTAACGATCGGGATGGAGTGACACAGCAAGTATGCAAGTCGGATGTAATTTGACCTTCATCATGGCTGAGTGTCTTCCAGGAGGAAGAGACCCATCACTTCATGTGAGAAATGGCTTATTAGCTCTGGAAGGTGTGTGCTGGGCTGATGGAGTTTCAGTGGCCCTCACAGAGTGCCTCATGTAGCGCGGCCGTCTGCAGACAGGGGCTCTGGACTCACCGATCTAGGTGAACTTGAAAGTCTAATTGTGCAATTATAGAAAACTCTCTTAAAAAAAAAAAATATATATATATATGTGGACTAAGTATATTTTTTACAGTATCACGGAGGTGCAATGAAAGGATACTGCTGCTTGAACAAAATTAAAATTTAAAGTAGATGTAAAAATTCTTTTGGCCATTTACTGTGGGAAAAGAAAAGATTCTCTCCAGTGTGAAGTAAGCTTTTGATTTCAGTTAAGTACAGCACTTTGATAAATGCGATCAACATATTTAAGGAAGACAGAATAATAAATCCTTATTAAATAGTTGTAGAGTAGGGTTTCACATTGAGTTTAATTACATAGGTCAACTTTTTCCCTGGTGGACCGGCATGCAAAACTGTATTATAATCTGATAAGCAACAGATTTTAATCCTTTTCCCTAGGTATTCATTTATTGTTGTTCTGTTATGGGGATTTATAGAAGTCAGTCTTAGGCCGGGTTCCCACTGTGCTGACTCTTGCAACACAATGTTTTCTTTCCATTATTCTCCACTGAGATTGCAAGTTTATAGGGAAGAAGAAGAAAAAAAATCTTCCTGAGGTTTTGTCCTCATGGGGAATATAATCTAGAACAGCCATTCTGTCTGAGGCCATAATTGTGCACATTATTTTTTCCAGTTCTTTGGTATTTGCCAGGAATCATGAGCCATAATGACGAATGAGTAAGCGGTTTCATAGAGAAGAGAATCTAGCCCTGATTAACAAATAAAGGAGGAATTAGTGCTTATGTGCATGACCACTGGTGGTTTTTATTTAAGTCCTACTTTTGGAAGGGGATGAAAGAGCTCCCGATCCGCTTTTTTTACCGGGCCATTGTACACCCATCTTGTGTCGGGAACACGTGGTATCCAGCTAGTCGGCAGCCACAGTGAAGGGAAAGTGTCGTACCGTGCTGAGCTGCACCGCTGTGTGCCAGAGCCCAAGAGCTTCACCCTCCCTGGAAGCTGCACTGGGCACTGTGTCCTGCCCTTCACAGCAGGGCTGATTTTGCAGTCACATCCATGGAAAAGGCCACGGTCAGTGGTGTCCCAGGGGAATGGCAGGCATGGGGACAGCATGTATGGTGCAGCATGTAGCTGTTCTGGCCCTGCACGTACCAAATCGTTGGCTTTCCTGAGATTAGCCATGGTATTCCAGGAGATCCACGTATCTTGCACGTGAATATGTCCACGCTGGTGAGTGTCAAGTTGCTGCCAATTTGTATTTCTTCTGTAGTGATAGACTGGATTTAGCACCCTGCAAACTGAGTTTATCATGGGCCATTTAAAAATTGGTTCCTTAATGACAGTTATGGATTTATGGATGTTCTGTGGAGGGACTTGTTGAAACAACCTGGAGGAAAGACAGCTAGTGGCCTTTCTTGGAATTTGCTATGCATGTTTTATTTTCCTTTGGATCACATTGTGCTTGAGTTGGCATTTTAAGGGAGTGCAGGCTGTCTTGATTGACAAGAAGTGCTGCTTCTGCAGTTGAATCATATCCAAATTCCTTCCCTGAGCTGGCTGTCATGTCTCCTTCCATTCTTGGTTTCGTAAATTCAAGTGCTTGGAATCTTTCATCTTCTATCTAACCATCTGTCTCCATACTACCTAGAGAGCTTTTTTTCTCCCCATCTCATCCTCCTCTTTCTGTCTTTTCATGCAGAAGTTGTTTGGGATCCTCTTTACTCACCTGTGCATTTGAGTTTGATGAAAACTTTTTCCCTTCTGCCTTGCATTTTGTCCACAGTAAAGCTAGTTAAGAATATCCTGCCACAGTGCTCACCCTAAGACCCCTAGGAAACCTGTTGTCATCCATTCATTGCCTGCGTCTCACCCAGGACCTGCACTTCTTCCACACTGCTGTTTCATCTCTGCTCATGAAAACTTGAAGGAAGTTTCCACAGTCCTTCCCTACATTAAGTGTTTTGGGCTTCTGGAAATCTGAACATCAAACACATGGTAAAGTTTTGTTTGGGACCCATCAGCCCTGCTATTGTGTGAATATTCAGGTCCTTAAAAAGACTTTAATCAAACAGTTTTATCTTCCTGTTTCCACTTGTGCATGCATGACAGCTGGCTGAGAACCCTCTCTTTTCTTTGATACGTCTACTAACATTGTAGGGAAAAAAATATATATGTTATTAGCAAGATAGGCAGTGACTATGAAAAGAAGCAGGTAGTATTCTCATTACCTTAGCATTTAGAGGAAGCCTGACATGGAGGAGTCACTCTGCACTCACAGATTAGTGCAGACTAATGGTACAAGGTAAAATTTAGTTTAGATCTTAATAAAGATAATGAAGCACTGATTACCGTGGGAGATCATGACACGTCCATCGTTAGCAGCCTGCAAACTGGTTTGGCAAACGGCCCTTGAGGACAACAAAGCTGTAGCTGATGCTGCCAAGAGGCAGGTTGGGAATAGGCTTTCCAGGGTCCTACGTGGCCTCCCTCCGACTGTGATGGTTTTGTAGCCTCTCTGCTTCCCAGCATTTTATACTCTTTGCTTTGGAACTTCTTTGAGAGGAATTTCTGTTTGTTGTTACGAGGATTAAATCATTCAAGGAGATGCAATTTCAAGGAGATTTCTTAGATCAGCTCATACAATGGGGGGAAAAAGTAGATCAGCTTTCCAGCCTTAGCTGAAGTGCAGCTTGCCTTTTGGAGCTTTCCAGCTACCTGTTGATTCAATGACATACATTACTTCTGATAATCTTTATTTTCTTACAGGGTTCCCTGATAAATATTTTGCAAACCAGTGATTTCATATTTAGCGACAGAACAGACATGTTTTTGACTTCATAAATCAGCAGGAAGTAGGAACATGAGAAGCAGCTTCTGCTTTCTAAGAAACACTGCCCATCAAAGATATATTGAGCCACAGTTCAGATTGTCCCAGATTTTTCACAGGCCTTTGGCTGTATATCCCTGTCACGATGAAGTGCTGGCGTAGGATCTCAAGTCTTGATTACCCTTTGCAAACCAGTTCTCTGTAGGGCTGCTCCTAGATAATGAACTTGTACTTTGTTTATTTAAGCTCTTAAAGGACTGACAGATTGAAATCCTGCCTCTTAAAAAGGTTTAGCCCAAATTTAGATGCTTGGATTTGGGAGTTTCAGCCGTGAATATATGGAATGAGGCTATGGGCTTTAAAAAAATGGAGTTTTGTCACAGATTTTTGGATTCCCTAATAAGTGGGACACATGGGAGGTGGACTAAAGCAAGCGCTCAGCTTGACACAAGCCCCATTTGTACAAGCTTTCAGTGAACTCTGTCCCAGGGAACAAATGCCATTTATCCTTCCAAGGGTCGATTCCGATGCTTCCTCCCTCAGCTGTCTCCCTGGGGCTGTAATCTTCATCTTTGCTCCTCTGGGGTTTCTGTTCTGTAACTCTGCTCCATGCTGTGACTGTGCTCCAAGATTAATGGAACATGTAATAACACAGGCGAGTCCCTCCACCAGAAAGTTGTCTACCCAGTGCTTGTTTTTTGTTTTGACTTTCTGGTAGATCTCAGTGAATAACTGAAGACTTAGTTTTCCTGTCAGTTCAACAACACTTAAGTAACATGTACTGGTTTAAGAAAAATGTATGCAAACTGCATTTCTTTCAAAAGGGCTAGAACTTTTTCTTTCAGAATTTAAGTTCTATTTGCTTTCATGTGGAGGGAGCTTTACATGGGGCCTCTCCAGAATGTGTCCGTGGAGAATGCGCCGTGTTCGGGCAGCATGCTTGTTGGAACAGGAGCTCTAGGTGCACTCGATTCCTCTCTCAAACACCATGCAGAATGCTTCCTGATGGAAACAGCTATTAAAGAGGCAAGGCTGCTGTTTGGGGAAGGACTATTTGGGAAAGCTGTGCTTCAGTCTGTGGCATGCTGCTCTGCCACACTAGCAAAATCCTTCTTTTAAGAGATGGTTTAACAGGTAAGGTATGGTGTTGAGGGGCTTACAGTTGGACTCGATGATCTCAAAGGTCTTTTCCAACCATAATGACCCTATGATTCTATGATCCTTCCATAAACTTTCTCTATGGAAAATTCTATAGGAGGGAGAAAAGAAAATGCCCCTCAAAGCCTTATTTAAGTGCTTCCAAGCAACACAGTAAATCAACTTTGCAGAATAACCTGAAGTGCTCTCCGAAGCCTGTCGTGTTTATGTGGCTGCTGTTTATACAAGCTGCCCAGGTGAAGTCACTCGCCTTGCTGTGTGATGGGGACATGTCATGCTATTAGCAGCTCTCTGGCACGGAGATTTGGCCATTCACAAATGCCCAAATAACAGCATGAGGTTACTGCGAGGGGGCCGCACTGCTCTTTTTTAGATGATAATCTGCTAACTACGTGCACAGAAGCAGGGGACCTGTTGGCTAACATTCATAAGGAGTTTCAAGGAGGTGGTTGCCTGAATGCAAAAAGCCTTCCAGGCTTTAAGGTTCCCTTCCTTTTTTTCATAATCCTTACACAATTGCAGTCCAGTCTTTTCTGTTGTTATATTAACATTTAGGGACTTTCAAAAAGTGGGCAGACCCAACTGTCTTGCCTATGCTGATTTTGCAGTCTAAACAGAAATAAAAGCAATGAAACTTTATTCTTTTTTTGAGTAGTACCCAGTGTAAGGCATGCACTTCAAGTCAGGGCTTGTTTTTGCTACACTTATTTCAGCTTCCTGCTGTAGTTTCCCCGTGTACATCTTCTAGAGTGAGGACTGGACCGTGACCTTGTTACTGCAAAGTGAGAAGTCGCAAGCTCTTGCTTGGAATGGCAGTGCAAATCCTACTCTGCAGGGTGTAAAGCCATACTTTTAAAATGGAAGCTGGAACACTCATGAATACCACAAGCTTGAATGATGAAATTTGTCAAGAGAGTTACCCATCCATATATTTAGACTGGCGCTTAGCTTCCTCACCTATGTAGGGGAGAGAAGTCTGTGTCTGTCGTGGCAGCTTCACACACTTCTAAGCTAGTGAAAGCAGGGCTGTGTTGACTTGCAGTATAACTGCCTTTAGAAGATGGGCTTTGAGTGTTTGGAGCTAGGAAAGCAAGTGTGCAGCAGAACCTGAGCGCTTAGTGGGGCTTGCACAGGTACAGCAAGCAAGCCGCTTGGCTGTTTGCATCTCCTTGGGGCTGTTGCACCCCCCTGTTCTTCGTTTCCAGCCTGCATTTGCACAGAGGTAGCGTCCTCTCAGACAGCCAGGCCTTCCTTGTTTGTTTAAAAAACACGGCTGCATTTCCTAGTGGAATAGCAGTGCCTGCTGCAAGTAATACTCCGCTTGTCTGTTTATGCAGTGGCTTGTGTGAGCCCTTGGAAGAGCAGCCGATGCTAATCATCGCAGATAAGCGCCGGAACACGTTAGCAGCGTGTCCTGCGGGACCGTGTCGGACAGACCGGGACGAGCCCCGGCAGGCCGCTCGGCACGGCGCGGAGAGGAGCTCGGGTGCCGGCAGCCGCGGGCAGCTCCGCTCTGCGAGCCCTGCGTGCAGCGGCAGCGCTGCTCCCGCGGCCGACCCTTCCGTCCGAGCGTGCTCTCGGGTGATGGGTGCTGTGTCTGCAGCACCGACCTGCTCAGGTCGGCGGCCCGGCTTCGTAGCCAGCCCTTCCATAATGCTCCTCATTCTCCAGGAGCAGGCTAAGGGGAGCGAACCGAGCATTGGGCTACGTTGCAGGATCTGGAGACCAAGACAAGACTTGGTGGTGTTGCCTCCCACCTGGCAACTTAGTGGCATTGAGTGGAGCTTGGAGTGAGGATTTTGTCTGAAGAAAGGCAGTATTTGGGAAATGAGAAAGGGCAGTGAAAGGACTAATGAAAGAAAATCACTAGCTGTGCCTTTCTGTTTCTCCTGTTGCTCTGAGGTGCAATACATTAAAAAAAAAAAGAAGCTGTGACAAAAAGCTTGTGTGAAGGCTTTACAGGATGCTTTCAAGATAAGAGAAAAGAAAGTAAAAGCTAAATCTTGCCTCCAACCCACTCTTCTCTCCAGAAATCCCCACTTACCTCTCCCAACATGCATATTTACCCCAGCTATATTGAAGGTGTGTAGTTACAGAAAACACCTAGCAGAGGAGAGCAGCATCCGGGGTTACCTAAAGCAGGAGAACAAGTCGCTGTAGCGTGCCGGGACAGCCTCTTGCAGTGTATGTGTGCCCTTTTGGTGTCTGCTGTCTGCACCAGGTGGGCGTAGGAGAGCACGAGCCTGGTGTACAGCCTTGGGAGGGAGGTGAGAGGAGAACGGCGCTCACAGCCTTGTGCAGGCATTGAACAGTGCTGGCGTGGAGACAGCCTCGCTGCCTGTGCATGGGGCAGCCTGCTTTATCTTCCCGGAGTGCCAGGAGCTGGAGCTAAGGTTAAACAGCGTGTCACTTGTACGGAGGCAGAACTAAAAACCAGCGATGCTGAGTTCTTGTTTCTCTGTTCACATGGAATATCCAGCTGCTGGGAGGGCTCCATTACAGCACAGGCCTGTGTATTGAAAGGACGGTGACCCCTTCACTGTAACATGGTTATTAGGTGACCTTGTTTTCAATGGTAGAGGATTCAGGGCCCCAGTTTCCTTTTACTTTATCTGCACAGACATTCTGATTGATTTTAATCCTTCTCACACAGGCTGTTTAAATCCTGTCAACACCATTTAGAAACAGAAGCTTTCTAATAACTCAGCCTTACTCCAGTAGACAGCTTTCAAGAGAGCGCTGCTGCCACTGTCCCTGGCGCGGTGAGGGCTTCTTCACGTTCCACCTTGCTTGGGCACTTGGCTGTCCTGGTTAAACTGCATGTTCACAGGTACTGCTGTACTGTTTGTCACTGGGCTGCAGCGCAAATGGCAAAATTGGGGGCTGTTTGGTGGCTTCACGAAAGCTGCACAAGAAAGAAGCCGCGTTTGTTGTGGTGGTTTACTGTGGCTCACCTGAAGCAGGGAAATAAAGGTATCTGGATTTCCAAATGAGGGCCACGTCCAGCTTGAAGACGCTATGTAATTGTTAATATGGAAGGCTGTCTCTTGTAATAAGTTTGGTAGTAATGAAGTCTGTGGAATGACACCAAAGACTGGCTCTTGTGTCACTGCTGCCTTATAAACGCCTGCTGCAGTCAGCTGGAATTGCCCCACGACTGGATAGGTGTTTGCCCAAGGTGAGGCAGGGAGAAGGCCGTAGCTGCAGTGCAAGGAAAAGACAGGCTGCCTTTTTGTTTCCTTGGATTTTCTTTTTGCATGGGATTTGTGGGTTTCTGTTGACCTGCTGCACTGTTTAATAGCAAGATTCAAAAGTTCAGTTTTAAGAAACAAATCCATCTGCAGAGTATATCCAAAAAAGCTCTTGGGAGGGATTTAGCTGGAGCTTGGGCACACACTCAGCTTGGATAAAGTCAGGTTTTTCCATGGCGCTATCTTAAACTTGAGCTGTCTGAAATTTCAGTGAAATTCAATTGCTGTGTTTGGCAACACCGATCCTTGTCCCCTCATCCCCTCAAAGCTGCCCCCGTCCGGAGCTCCGTGGCTTACCTGTGTCACTGGTGTTCTACGTACACAGCACTGTAGAAAGCTGCAGTCCTGGGGAGGGGTATTTGCTGTCCCTGTGCTAGAGGGGACTGTCCATAAGGGCTGGACAAGGAGAGGGATACTTCTTCCAAGCATAATGCTCTATTGCAGTCCCAATCCCAGCCTTCCAGCCTGTCACCCGGCAGCTCCAGGAGCTGCCGCTTGGGACTTTGCATTCTCCCCTGTCCTTAATGCCAAGTGGATCCAGCTTTTCTGCTTCTCAGTGTGTCTCACCTACTATGTGAGTTTTAAGTCTCTACCCTTAGAGTTGTTCTGAGGTGGAAAGAAGTCACAGCATGAAAGGTGGTGAATCTTTGCCCAGATTTAGCAGGCTCGCTCAGTTTTCAAGATCCTAACAACAAGCTCAAGTCCAGACAAGTTCTGCCAGCTCTTGTGTTTCCGGGGCCAGCTCAGACATTTTCACTTTGTGAGCGACTTTGACAGAGAGCCATCAGCAAATAATCTGCTTGTGTAGAGCTAGAGATGCTGGGGAAGCAGCAGCCGCCCGTGCCAGAGCAGAAAGCCGAGTCTCGCCCTTTGAATTGCGGTGTTGGCAGGCGGAGGGCTTGGGGAGCATGGGGGCTGCTCCGGTGCATTGTCTGACCCCTCTCCCAATGCCATTCCCTGTGGCACCAGGAGCTGAGCTCTCCTAGCTTGGGAAGAAGCAGGACAGCATCGCCCGGGCTGCGCTTGCTGCAAGTGCAGAGACGGTGTAGGAACCTCCTCCGTGCGTTCGCATTGGGGATGTGCACGTGAGGCTGCGGCATCTGCACGTGGAGAGCTCTGCTCTCTGCGCTGGATACGCGTTTAAGGAAATGTGCGCTCCTGTTACGCGCCGTGGGTCAGGAAGGCAGGGTCCTGCTGAGATCCCTTTGAACGTGCCCTCTGAGCCTGCCATCTGTGCTTGGCTGGCCCAGGCAGTTTTCAGGAATGCCAAAGGACTAACTCAGAAAAAACAGTTTCAAAATATGGAAAAAATGTGTTAATTCTTAGAAGGAGTGTTGTTTGGAAGCTGATTGCAGATCTTGGAGACATTCTTCCCAGGTCCCTGCGCAGCCACTTTTCATGCAGCCGCAACAACATTTCTGTAAACGAGTTTCCCATCCAGGGCAAGGGACCCTCTGCCTGGCGCAAGCTCCAGCTTGGGGGCAGCAGGCCGTGGAGGTTAGCACACTGCCACCCCACACACAGTGTCTTGTGCATAGCAATGCACGCAGCATGTTTGTTTAACATCAGAGCTTGCTTCCAGACTCAAAATACGTGCCGTTCCTCCTGGTGGTTCCCTTAAATCTCCCCATTTAATGTCCTGACTCCCCACTGCAGTTCTTCCTGGCTCTCCTTTCCCAATGTGCTGCTAGTCAGAAACTTGCTGAGGAGCTGCCCGCTCCCAGCATTCCCTGAGATAACTGGGAATGCAGTGGGATCAAGGCTGGAGAGAGGGGCTTCTCCAGAAGTTCACCTCCGTGTCAAATGCAATAGCGTGGCTGCTCCAACAGTTGGTGGAAGCTTTGTGCGCCCAGAGGAGGAAAAACATTGAGGCAGAGATTGTATAGTACATTTAGGGAAAAAAATGGATACAGCTGTATTCCTTCAAATCTAATGGTGACCAAAATAGCAGGATAAATGCTGTTAACATTTAGCTGATATTTTGTTAGCTGGCAGAGAAAACATGAAATAAATTTGCTTTAATGAAAGCTTTTATTTACTGATTAGAAAGCACAACATAAAGTGTTCTTAACTCTGTGCTGTCAACAAGTCATCTCTACGAAAGGAAACAAATCTCATAATATGCTTATATTTTATAGGGAAAAAAATATTTTAACCATGCCTAGATTAGTTGAGAATTTTAGTAGAGATACTCAAATGCAAAACGAGTTACTTTAAGATAGGTATCTGCTATCAAGAGAGCTTGTTCTAAAGAGTAGCAGACAAGGCTTGGCAAGAAGACCTGCCAGGTTCAGAGTTTGGTCTCTCCTGCAGCACTGAGTGATACCCATGACTTTTTAAGTGGGATTGAGCATGTCCCCAGCTGGTGGGCACACATAAATAATAGCCTGGAGCTCTCAATGGGAAGCTGATTGCTTGAAGTTTGGCTGTGGCCCCTCCGTGTGCAGCGTTCCCTATTGCTGTACTTTGAGGGGAAGTTTTGCACACTGCCTTGTTTGTAGGTTTTGTCCCTTTCTAACAGGCACATAAATGTCACCAGGCTGGCCCACATGGCAGGGCCTATAGGATGGCTGCGTCCAGTCTCCGTCTGTCCTTTCCGTACGCAGATGCCTTCGAAGCACAGTGCTCTTTGGGAGCAGTCCTGTCGTTCCTCCTCGCTCGGTCCTAGTCCGTGCCATCCGCACAGCCCCAGGCAGCCCCTCGGTGCGCGAGGATACAGCGTGCCTCTCTGCGGCGGGGGGAGAAGGGTGTCCCTATCCCGTGTTTTCTCTCCCTCGGCCCCTCCTTTGGGGCCAGCTCCGCAGCTCGCCTGCAGCTGCGCCTGAGGCAGGCTCACCCTTGGCAGAGCGTGCCCGCTGCTGTATCACGTGAGCGGGCGCAAAGTCCGCCACCGCCAAGGCGTTTGCTCCGCAGGCTCACCTGGGGGTTATCGGTCTTTCCTGTTTCACTCAGCTGAGGTGGGGCCACGCTGTGCATTCGGACTGCTTATACACGACCATTTCCCCAAGCCAGGGCTGCCGGCAGGCGCGAAGCCTCAGCGGTTCCGGGGGAAAACGTTCCCTTGCAGTGACTGCAACAGAAGAATTAACGCACAACAAGACAGCTACTAATAACACCCCCCACTGTGCCCATAATGCAGCATTAGGTGGCTACAGCCTGAGAAGGACGTGGCTGCAGAAAATGTGTCCCTTGCACGTGCGAGGGAGGCTATGGGTGAAACTGGAGAAGGAGCTTGTATTCACAGAGCAGAGCTCTGAGCTATGCTGCCTCTCAGATGGGGGCATGCCCGCTAAATAGAGTTGCTCGTTTTTAATGCTGCCTTGGCCCAAATCCTGCCTTAGCCCCGGGACCTCTCATTTCCCACCCTTGGACCTGAATTTGTGCGTCCTGGTGGTGTGAGCTCTGAATTTCCCCTGTAGGCGGTGGCATCTTGCCTTGGCAAAACAACTGCCCTCGGGCCCGTGTCAGCACCTCTCTCGGGGAGCCTCAGGACCCCCCTTCCCTCGAGCTCTGTCCTAGCAGCCTTCGCTGGCCTGACCCGTGACGCAGACCGCAGGCCCTGGTCTCGCTGTGAGCCCCAGATCGAAGCCCCCTCGCACGGCTCCCGACCTCGGCCCAGGGGGGCTTCCCGCGTTGATCCCGGGAGCTCCACGCCTACGCTTGGCCAAGTAATTCCCCGCGCGCCCGTCCCCAATCCGGCGCGACAGCTGCTCCCAGCGAGAGCCCCGGGGCAGGTCTCCGGCCCTGCTGGCTCCGCTCCTAGCCCAGCTTTAGCCCGGGCCTGGCCAGTCTTGCAAAAGCGGGACAGGGTGAGCAAAATTCTGCTCCGTGAAGCCGTTCTGAGTCAGGTTTCCTCTGCTGGCCTTACGGCATTCCCCTTCCGCGAGGAGGAAGAGAGGTGCAGCGGTAAATGCAAATAACGGAGTCAGCTTTTTCTCCTGAAGGAGAGGGTGCGTGGTTTTTGTGGGCCTCTCTCCTGGGGAGGAATTCTCAGGAATTCTCAGGCAGACATGCCACTACGTGGCGTGGCCATGAGGAATCCCCCCTGTGGGGATGGTGTCACGCAGTGAGCCAGGACCCGCACTGCTCACCCAGTTCACAAGACTCAGCAGCAGCAGCAGAACCTCGGTCTGCAGCCGCCGAGTTTCCGTTCGCCTTGTTACTGTGCCGCCTGGGAGCGAGCTGGTGGGAAGACCCGTGGGGTGAGTGCAGATGTGTCGCTATAGGGACAAAATGGCGAGGGCTTCGGAGCGTGACCCCTCCGCGTGCAGGAGCGGGGGTTTCTGAGCTCGGTCCCCGGGGCCCTCCTTCAGCCTAAGGACGTTTACTAAGTCAGCAGTGGGACCGGGCGCAACAGGCGGGTGCGGGCAGGGGCTGCGCGCGTCTCTGCGGGCGACCCGCGGCACCGGCCGCGACCCTCAGCCCGGCGCGGCGGCCGTTGGGGCCCGCGCCGCAGC